>JAPQWV010000164.1:0-600000 GCA_027422505.1 Craterostigma plantagineum
GACTCTGAAACACACTACGAGGAAGTCAAAAAGGTTAATTATCAAAATTCTCTCTACAAACCCCCTATCATAAAACAGATAGAGGAGTCACAGGCAAAATTAGATTAAGCACGAGAGAATTTCGAAGCTGAAAAGAAAAAAATTCTTTAAGGAGATGGAAAATCTCTAGGCTTCCTCATCCTCCCAAACTACCTCTCACGCTATTATAAAAAGCGTGAAAATCGAAAAATCGCCCTCGAAAGATCAAAAGAGCATTAAAACTTCTATTAAAAGTGCTAAGACTAATTCTATTTCACCTACGTCCACATGGAGCGTAGGGGCGGCACTGAAAACGAAGGTGAGAGTGTCTAGTTCTAAAATAAAGAAGAAGCCAGTAGATTTGAATGTCTCTAAAAATGTTATATGTTACAATAAAAGACACTCGTAGTAATAGAAGAGCCATTTCTATGTTCAAAATAATTGCCTCTACTTGATCACTTCAGCCGATCACGTTTAGAAGCAAAAATTTAGAAATAGGCTCTACCTCAAAAATTACCAATAATCATTCTGAAACAAATGCTACAAGAAGACCCGTAGGAAATAAGATCCAGCCATAAAGAAAGCTTATGGCGCTGTACATGCCTGTACTCACCTAAGGTATCCCGTAAAGATTGAGTCCCCCAAGCACCTTAGGAGATTATTGAAAGAAAAGATCTTTTCCGCGGTCAAACCTTCCAAAGCATTTGTACGTGCTGAAATTAACCTTTCCTGTAAGGTTCAATCAAAATGGGTTCCTAAATCTCCGCCTAGGATGACAAAAGCCAAAAAGGCCAATTTCCTATAGAGGCAAAACCCAAACCACTTCTCCAAAAGTGGAATGGGTTACTAAAACTCCTCCGAATAAAAATATAGGAATCATATCTGAACCCAAAATTAAATCTGCTAATCTGAGAGGACCCATGCTTAAGTGGGTCCCTAAAGCTCTCTAATTTGTTTTTGCAGATCCATCATGTGTGGTACCTCAACTCTGGTTGCTCCACACACATGACTGGTAAACAAGAGCTGCTGAGCAACTACAAAGACCGACCAAGCGGCAAAGTCAGATTTGGAAACAATGACTCAGCTCCAATTCTTGAATTTGGAGATACCATTCTGGAGAATCTGACAATAAAAGATGTCTCGTATGTCGAAGGCCTCCGCCATATCTTGTTCAGCATAAGCCAGTTCTGTGACAAAGGGTTCCAGGTGGTCTTTCATGCTGACCAGTGCAGAATTTTTGATTGTCAGGACACAGAATTCCTTCACGGACTTCGGAAATCCAATCTATACACGATCAACCTGACATCGGTGCGGCCCTCGACAGTTGTATGCCTCATCTCTCAGATTGACTTACAGAGGAACAGCCTATGGCATCAACGACTATCTCATCTGAATATGAAAGCTCTCCAACGTCTTTCTACGAAAAAGTTGATTCACGGTCTTCCAACTATACTACTACAAAGAGAGCATCAGTGTTCGGCATGTCAATTAGGAAAAATGAAGCGAGCATGTCATCACGTCAAGCAAATTGCGTCTAGTTCTCGACCATTGGACTAATACACATGTATCTCTGTGGGCCGATGCAGACTCAGAGTATCAATGGAAGAAAGTATGTGCTAGTGATCGTTGATGACTACTCTCGCTACACGTGGACAAAGTTCCTCCGAACCAAAGATGAGACCGGTGACTTGATTATCAACTTTGTGAACACAACTCAAAATCTGCTGCAACAGACTATTCAAGTTATTCGAACAGACAACGGCACTGAGTTCAAGAACAACCACCTCAGTGAGTTTTATCAGAAACTTCGAATAAGTCAACAATTTTTAGCCGCCAAAACACCTCAACAAAATGGGGTCGTTGAAAGGAAAAACCGAACAGTAGTGGAAGCAGCTCGTACAATGCTGATCCATTAAGGACTTCCACATTTTCTATGGGCTGAAACGGTCAGTACCGCTTGTTTTACCCAAAACAGGACTGTGGTTCACAAACGGTTCAACAAAACTCCGTACGAGATTGTGAATAATAGAGTGCCCAACATCTCATTTCTTAAAGTCTTTGGGTGCAAGTGCTTTGTGGCGAACGACAGGTATTCTTCGGCAACTTTCGAAGCAACATCTCATTCAAAGCAACATCTCATTCGAAGCAACTTTCGTCGGGTATTCTTCAACATCAAAAGCGTACCGAGTATACATCAAGTCCAACCGAACAATTAAGGAAAGCTATAATGTCACTTTCCACGAAGTGGCAGATATGGCTTCTGGTCAGTTCAGGCCAGGACCCGTGCCTAACCAGATGACTCCTGCACCACTCAGTTCAGGACCCGTACTTAACCCGTTGGTTTCTGAGGACAACATCTCAGAACCCGTAATCACTGGTGTGTTGGCACAAAACCAACAGAAGATAGCAACAACTCCGAATTCAATGTCAGAAGAAGCAACGAGACTTGTATTAGACGATTTGGATTCTCTCTTCGAACCAGTATATCGGTCATGCACTGCTACGCCTACAGTGGATTCCCCATCCGACGAGACCGACGTACCAAGTTCTTTTTATATCTCTACCCCACCCGATTCAGAATTGCCACAGAATAACGAGAACCTACAGTGGTCTTCGAGGAAGTATCATCAGAGACGATCGATCCAAGTGCAGTATTGGAACTTCCTCAGACAAATGATCAATCGGAGGCTATAGAAAATCTAGACCCACAGATGGCTGACGCATCGACTTCAGCCTTGCCTCATGAGCGCGAGTGGACTAGAGGTCACCCGGTTGATCAGATAATTGGAGTGAGGACACGTCGTCAACTGTCACGACCCGTCGTCCCACCCTCGAATTCCGTTCTAATTCTAAGTGTTAATGCTTTGTTATTATGCGTATACGTAAAATGCGAATAAAATTTTTCATTTTAAAACGTGCATGCGGAAGTCTTATATACATGTCAAAAGAATATTCGTAACTCGTTCTTCGACTCATCGAAATCATGTCTACACGAAATACAAGTGTGTGTGTGTGCAGCCAAAAGCTCCCTATGCGCCCGGCCTTCACAGGTCGTCATCCATACACACACTCCCACCTCAAAAGCAGCCGGATAGCTTCAAAAGATCGGCCTCGCGTAATGGTCGGATCACGTACCGTGATCGTCAGTACCTACAATATGTAACATAAAGAATGAGCCACCGAGGCTCAGTAAGCAGAAATTATGCATGTATGCACGTGTCCTAACGATCGACAATCCACGTCGTCGTTTTCTAATGCTCATACTCTCCTTCTCATTTTCTTGTCCTTTTTCTGACTCATACTTATTTTCTTATACTCTTACTTCGTACGGGCCCTCGGCTTTCTATCCCACTATGCGCCATTTCATAGAGATCTCATATGTGGAGGTTCTCACACTAGAAGGTCACCCGAAGGAATCTTCCCTTACTCAATGTGGCCTCCACGCGGACGCTTCTCACTGGTAGCCAACACCGAGGCCACTAACCGCGGAGGTCACCCGAAGGAATCTTCCCTCCCGGTTAGTGCTTTACGCACTAGAAGGTCACCCGCAGGAATCTTCCCTTACTCAGTGCGTGCCCCGGGCCGCATCCTCCAGGTTGCATCTCCCACATACGGGGTATTCCCCCAGCCTCTTATACAGGCCTTATGGCTTCTTTTGCCATGGTCGCATAAGGGTAGCCGTGACTCTTCATTGAGTCGACACAAACGCCAATATCGGCGAGTATACATCGCACACAGGCGATCTTATGCACGCTCTCACCTCGCGTCATACTTACTACTTATGCGTGCAAGTGCTCATGACATGCTCATGTGAATATGCAGATCGTGCTTATCATGCAAATAAAATAATCTTATCTTAACATGCATGTTTCACGTAAAATACACGAGCACGTAAATTCACATCATCGGACGCAGGCAAGTTACGTACTGTAGTTGAAATTTCTACTTACCTGTGGTCCAAGCTTATCCTAGCGTATGGTCCCGTGAACCTCCTAATGTACGCCCTTTTGGAAATAAAAGGGTTAAGATGTTAGTACTTTTGCTTTCCTCGGCTAATTCGTCGAAATAATAATTTTCGTCATACTTAGTTATTTAGGCTTTGTATAAATTTCCTAGACCTCACATCTCTCGATTTGCCTTATTAAATTTCCCAAGTCAGTCGATTTCTATTCTGTATTGTTTTTAAGTAAAGTTCTCGGGTTACATGGGTAATTAGGTCTCGACATTGTATGTGAGAATTCGACATTTGAATTATTTGAAGATCTCGACATTTCCATGTTTCGACATTCTACCTAACACCTCGACATTGCTTTTCGACAGTTAAAACAGAAAATGTCGACATGGCTCCACATGAATCTCGACATTCAATGAAGCTCGACATTTAGTAGATCTCGGCATGGGTGGAAAAATCTCGGTATGTTACTCGACATTGTATCTCGACATTTCAACAAAAATGTCGATATAAATTTTAACGTACATCTCGTCATCATTGTCGAGGTAGGTCTCGACATTTAGGCTCGACATCTCCTTTTAATAGTTCAATATTCGCTTTAACCTCTCGACATTTAATAAATATCGATATATATTAAGTCGACATCCTATCTGTCATTTCGACATTCACTATCATCCCGACTTTTTAGTAAATGTCGATAGTGTGTTTCGACATTTGTCTTTTTAGCATGGTTTCGACATTTGAGACAATAAATGTCGACATGAGTTTAACGTGGCTCTTGACATTTTTCTTAATATCGTTTCGACATTTTTCCTTAATATGGTTTCGACGTTTATCTCGACTTCTTTGAACCAGACATTTTATCCAGGTACAGATCTCGACATTTTGGAGCATGGACTCGACATTTAATAAATCTCGACATACATTACGTCGACATCTCATCAATCCTTTCGACATTTTTCCTTAGGAGGTCTCGACATCTTTCCCTTAGGGCCCGTTTGGTTGGAGGGATGGGTTTAGAGGGTATTAGCTTTAGTTGGGTTTAAATAATGGAGGATATTAATTTTTTGACTGTTTGGTTAGCGGGTTTAAATAATAATGTTGCATGTGTTTGGTAAATGGGTTTAGATGGTATTAACTTTAATTAATTTCAAATTCCAATTTTACCCTTATTTAAATTAAGAATTTATAAGATGTGGTTTAGGGTTTACCGTTAATTATATGCGCTAATCGCTATCAACGAGTAAGGCATCCATCTCTTCTTTTTGTTATCAATTACTGAATTTTTTGTTCTCTTCGTTGGTGATTTGATAATCGAAATAATGTTTTGACCATCCTTTTCGTTTCGTTTGGTGTTGTATAATCAATTGCAGTGTTTGATTGTCTGGTAGTCTTTACAATGTTTGATTGTCTGATAGTCTTTACAGTGTTTGGATAATTGATTGGTTTGATTGCTTTGTATTATTTTCGTTTGTTTATTGTATTTATTTTACTGCTCATGTCGTAGTCATTGTCCTTTTATTCCTTTTGGTTTGTTTATTTGTTCTCCTTGGTTTGATAGTCTACACGTTTGTTTATTTGTTTTCTTTTTGCAATTCGTCTTTTCCTTGATATAATGTATTATATTCAATTAGTCTCCTAGGATGATGTAATTTTTTTTTAAGTTGAATACGTGAGGTGAGGTGAGGTGTTGTGGATGATTGTAGACGAATAAGTGAGAGGTTAGTAAGGGAAATATAATTTTTTATAAGGGGTAATTTAGTCATGAAATGAAAGTGTTAAATAAAGTTAGGGGGATAGGCTGATTTATTTAATACCTTATTAGAGGTATTAAGGGGGTATTAAGTAAATCTTACCTTTAAAAAATCCCTCCAACCAAACACATCATCAGTTAATGCTAACCCCCCTAAACCCCCCTATTACCCCCAACCAAATGGGCCCTTAATACTTCGACATTTTGGGGTTTCGATATCTATCATTAGACATCTCGACATTTATCTAATTCGACATTCGTTTCGACATTTATATCGATTTGTTGAACTCGACATTTTATACTCAATTTCACTCGACATTGAGCTCGACTTTAATGTCGACATTTAGTTCGACATTTATCTAAACACCTCGATACATGATAAGTCGACATTTTATCTATTATTTCGACATTTACTTCGACATTTGATTTAGAAAATGTCGACATGCATTTCAACGTGAACCTCGACATTTTATCATCTTCTTCATCCCATCGAAACCCGATTCTTAACTTATTCTTTCTAGAATTGTAAGCTCTAAACCTCTCCTCTACCTTTAGAATATTTAACACGAATTTATGGCTCTCTCGTCTAAGAAATCTTCTAACCCTAAACATGTTTAACTAACTAATCTTGGTACAAGATGTCGAATTAATTTAGGAAGTTAGCTTTACTTACCAATTTCGATCTTCAACTTCTTGGAGTGCTTTTGGTTCGAAAACTCGTCTCGGCTTCCTCCTTCTCTTCTTTTTGAACTTTCGTTTGTTGTTAGGTATAGTTATGGAGTTTTGAAGAATTTAGCTAGATATTTTTCTTGAAATTTTTGTTAGATGGGGCATGGTGGCGTGGGTTTTCCCTTGAATTAGGGAACTTTGCCTCCCATTTAGGTCTCTTTCATGGATTGGGCCTAGTTCCATTCTTAGCCCACTTAGAAATTTCTTATTAATAAATTCATGGTCCAAATTAACTTCCTAGCCCATCTATCAAGTGCATCTTCCTTTCTCTTATTATTTTCGAAAATCCCTCTCATGAGCTCGGGTCATCGTGAGCACATACATTATCATGTATTTGCACGAAATTCTCGTAACATGTAAGAATGAAATTCGTAATTTAACGTAAGCATATATCATGTATGCAAATAATCACAAAATCACTTAGATCATATACGAAATTTTATTGGCCGACCTAACTTGCGGGGACCGGGGTCCTACATCCTCCCCCCCTTAAGGAGGATTTCGCCCCCGAAATCAGCCCGTGTGAAACAGCTCAGGGTAACGAATTCGCATTTCGTCCTCCCGTTTCCATGTGGCTTCTTCCGTGGATTGGTTCCGCCACAACACTTTTACTAAAGGAATGTCTTTGTTCCTAAGTCTTTTGGTCTCGTACATCAATATCTCCACCGGAGTCTCTTCGTAGCTTAGATCCGGTTTCAATTGTTGATGTAGAGATTCGTTTCCTAGAACGTGGTTCGGGTCAGCTATGTATTTTCGCAGTGTCGAGACGTGGAACACGTCATGCACTTGCGCTAATGACGCAGGCAGCTCCAATTGGTATGCTACCTCGCCTACTCTTTTCAGTATCCTAAATGGTCCTATATACCTAGGACTTAGCTTTCCTTTCTTCCCAAACCTTTTCACGCCCTTCATCGGCGATACATTAACAAACACCATATCGCCTTCTTTGAATTCCAGTGGTCGACGTCTTCGATCAGCGTAGCTTTTCTGTCGACTCTGTGCCGTTCGCATTCTTTCCCGTATGGTAGTAATGGCTTCCGTCATTTCTCGTACTATGTCAGGGCCTAACACTGCCCGTTCGCCAACCTCGTCCCAATGTACTGGGGATCTGCACCTTCGCCCGTATAGCGCTTCGTACGGTGCCATCCCAATGGTGACGTGGTAGCTATTGTTATAGGAGAACTCGATCAGTGGGAGGTACTTACTCCAATTCCCTTTGAAATCGAGTACACACGCTCGGAGCATGTCCTCCAGGGTCTGGATGGTTCGCTCGGATTGACCGTCCGTCTGCGGATGGTAGGCGGTACTGAAAGACAACTTCGTTCCCATCGCCTTTTGCAAGCTCGTCCAGAATTTCGACAGAAATCTGGAGTCGCGATCCGAGACTATTGAGGATGGAACGCCGTGCAGTCGCACTATTTCTTGGATATAGAGCTCAGCGTACCGTTCCATGGAAAACGTCGTGCTAATGGGTAAGAAGTGGGCGGACTTGGTGAGTCTGTCGACAATCACCCAAATCGCGTCGTGCCCCTTCGTGTTCCTCGGGAGTCCTACTACGAAATCCATGGTAATGTTATCCCATTTCCATTCCGGAATGGGTAACGGTTGTAGGGTTCCCGCCGGCCTTTGATGCTCGGCTTTTATCTGCTGGCACGTCAGGCACTGACTTACGAATGTTGCGATGTCCTTTTTCATGCCTGGCCACCAGTAGTTCTCCTTTAAACCTCTGTACATCTTCGTTGCTCCTGGATGTACTGAGTATGCAGTAGTATGGGCTTCTGTCATTATCGTCTTTCTTAGCTCAGCTTGTCTGGTACGTACAACCGATCCTGGAAATACAGTCGTCCGTCTTCCCGTATCACGAGGTCTCCGGTTGTTTGTCCCTGCTGTGCTTCCTTCGTCTTCATATACATCTCGTCTGTTCCTTGCGCTGTCTTAATTTGCTCTAATAGCGTCGGCTGCAGAGTTAAGGCCGCTAGTTGTGCCTCAACTTCGCCTAACCGTACGACTTCTACTTCCAGCAGTTGCAGTTCTGCACTAACTGCTTTTCGGCTTAAGGCATCGGCTACTACGTTCGCCTTGCCTGGGTGGTAGTTGATTACGCAGTCATAGTCCTTGACTAATTCTAACCACCTCCTCTGCCTCATGTTCAACTCCTTTTGCGTAAAGAAGTACTTGAGGCTCTTATGGTCAGTGTATATCTCGCACCGCTCTCCGTAGAGGTAATGCCTCCAGATCTTGAGAGCAAAGACCACTGCCGCTAGTTCTAAGTCGTGCGTCGGGTAATTCTTCTCGTACTCTTTCAGTTGGCGGGAAGCGTATGCTACTACGTTCCCGTTCTGCATTAGTACGCAGCCTAATCCGTTCTTCGACGCATCACTATACACCGTAAACCCTCCGGTTCCCGAAGGTATTGTGAGAACTGGGGCTGTCGTAAGCCGTTCCTTCAGCTCTTGGAAACTCCGTTCACATTCCATGGTCCACTGAAATGGCGTATTCTTCCTGGTCAACTTCGTCAGCGTAGACGCTATCTTTGAGAAGTCCTTGATGAATTTCCTGTAATAACCCGCCAGACCGAGGAAACTTCGTACTTCCGTTACATTGGTCGGTCTGGGCCAGTTGCTGATGGCTTCTATCTTGTTCGGGTCTACGGAAATTCCTGCTCCCGATACTATATGCCCCAAGAAGGCGACTTGGTCAAGCCAAAATTCACACTTCTTGAACTTGGCATAAAGTTGCTTACCCCGTAATATACTCAGAACTATTTTCAGATGTTCCTCGTGTTCCTCCTTCGTCCTTGAGTAAATTAGGATGTCATCAATGAAGACGATGACAAACCTATCTAGATAGGGTTTGAACACCCGGTTCATTAAATCCATAAAAGCTGCAGGCGCATTAGTCAGCCCGAATGGCATCACCAGAAACTCGTAGTGGCCATAACGGGTACTAAAGGCCGTCTTCGGGACATCTTCCTTCCGGATCCTCAGTTGATGGTAGCCCGATCTTCAGTCGATCTTGGAGAAAACCGTTGCGCCTTGTAGTTGATCGAACAGATCGTCTATCCTAGGGAGTGGATACTTGTTCTTAATCGTTAACTTATTCAGCTCCCTGTAGTTTATGCATAGTCGCATAGACCCATCTTTCTTCTTCACGAATAGCACCGGCGCTCCCCAGGGAGAGAAACTCGGCTGTATGAACTCCTTCTGCAGGAGTTCGTCGAGTTGGTCCTTTAACTCCTTCATCTCCGTCGGTGCTAGCCGATAGGGGGTTTTAGATACTGGCGCCGCTCCAGGTACCAGATCTATAGCGAACTCTATTTCTCGCTCGGGTGGTAGTCCCGGTAATTCCTCGGGGAATACGTCAGGGAACTCCTTAACTACCGGCACTTCCTCGAATTTCGGGGAGATATTCCCTTCTGACTTGATGGCGAATACCAGGTAGGCTTCGCACCCTGATCTGATCAGTCGTTGGGCTTTTAACGCTGATATCTTTGAGATCATGGTCCCCTTGCTGGTTCCTACGAACTTAAGGGGGTCATCCCCGCCCGTGTTGAGCGTGACTATCTTGCGGTGGCAGTCTATGACAGCTCCGTACTTCGATAGCCAATCCATTCCAAGGATCACCTCATAATCATTCATGGGAATTATTATGAGGTCTATGGGCAGTTCCTTGTCCCCGATTACTATTGGACAATCCCGTAAAACCTGATTGGTTTGGGTGGGATTCCCGTTCGGAACTGTTACCCTAAACTCGCACTCAGTTTGGTGAGGCGTGACTCCTACCCTTATAACATACTTAGTAGACGCGAACGAGTGTGTCCTGTAACAACCCGTCCCATACCGGGTGTCACTGTAGCATCTGTCCCTACCGGGACTTGTGGGGTTGGGCCCACCACACTCCGACTGATAGTCTGGCCCCACTGTACCACCACTTAACCTTTCAGCGTGCTTCGTCCTCGCTCACACGCACCCTGGGCAAACTTCTCAGGGGGGCACCCATCCTAAGATTGCTTCAAGTCAAGCACGCTTAACTTCGAAGTTCTTTCGGATGGACTCCCGAAAAGGTAATATGAGTAGTACTATCAATTCTTTTATACGATTCTTAGCCTGACACGCCCATACATTGTCAGTCTCAGGATCCCCTCTCATTCGGGTGTCGGATCGGTTCGTTCATGTACCCCTTCGCCTAGAAGCCTGCCAGGAGCCGCTCCTTGTCCGTGCATCTCTTTGGCACCGGCGATCACTCCCCGCCCTCGTCGGCCCCGGGCGTCACAAATCGCATGGGTTCAGCGCTTTCTCCTTGGCTACTGGTATGAGGGACTTTCTAGCCAAGACATTCAACCCCTTCTCTCCTACGTGCGCCAGCCGTCTGTGCCACAAATTTGGAGAAGCATCATCTTCAACTGCATTCAGTTGGTTAGCACATATCGTTCCGTGCATCTTGTATAGCGAGCAGCATAGCTTTCCTCTCGCTACCACCAACGATCCCTTGGTGAGTTTCCAGTTGCTATTTGCCATCTCGTTATAGTATCCTTCGTTGTCCAGCACTTTCACAGAAATCAGGTTGAGACGCAGGTTTGGAATGTGTCGCACATCTTTTAGCCGTAATGTGCACCCTACGCTCGTCTGGATACAGATATCACCGATCCCCACTGTTTTAGAAACACTTTGGTTACCCATCTTGGTAGTGCCAAAGTTTCCCGCCTTATACGTGGAGAAGTATTCACTCCTTGGAACACAATGGTAGGAGGCACCAGAGTCCACTACCCATTCGGTGCTTGCATCCGCAACATGACAGCAGTCCGCTTCATTCACCAGAGTAACCTCTCCACCATCGTTGGAGGCAATTGCAGACGTGTTCTTGTCATCATCTTGTTTCTGTTTTCTGTTGAGAAGCCTACTGTTTCTTTGTAAGTGGCCAATTTTTCTACAATGGTAGCACTTCCTCATCTCCCTGGACTTGGATCTATCTTTTGACTTGTCGTATCCTTTTGGTCCTCTACTCTTGCTCCGACCCCTATTCTCCATAACAAGAGCCTGATTTCCCGTACTGGTACTGGCGGCATCCTTCCGTCGCAACTCTTCATTGTAGAGTCTGTTTTTCACCATCTCCATCGTGACTTTACCACTTGGTGCGGAGTTAGTGAGTGATACCACCAACGTATCCCAGCTATCAGGTAGAGATCCCAATAGTAGACATGCTTGTAGCTCATCATCAAGGACTAGACCGGCACTTGTGAGTTGAGTTACCAGCCCTTCAAAGTCATTCAGATGTTCAGCAACTGATCGTCCAGCTTCACATTCATGAGTTTTCGCATCATGAATACCTTGCTCAGCGCATTTGTCACCTCGTACCCTCCAATTTTGTCCAGAGTTTGTGGGGGTCTGTCTCATTCCGGATGTGGTTGTAGAGGCTAATGTCCACCCATTGGCGGATCACAGCTAGCGTCTTTCTTTGTAAGTTCTTCCATAGGACAGCATTCCCGCCTTCAGGCATCTTGCCTTTATTTTCGAGTGGTTCATAGCGGTCTTTGCAATAAAGATAATCCTCCATCCTTGATTTCCATATGGAGTAATTCGTTACTGTCAGCTTGATCATTCCCCCGTCGTTCTCCATGGTCGTCAAAATCTACCAGCAACCTACTAGTATCTTTTCTGATGTGGAAGATCAGTCAAAGCTGCAACCACAGAGCATACTCAGAATACTATCAGGCTCTGATACCACTTGTCGGGAATGGTGGTGGGCCCCGCGGTGGTAAGTGGGCCCCGCAGCGGAACTGGTCCCGGTTTGGCTCGGTACGACGATCGGGAGAAGTGGGACCCACGGGGTAAATTTGGTGGGACCCGCACAGTAACTACCACGGTAAAAATAAAATTACCGTAAGGTAAGAAAGAACACCAGAATTTTAACGTGGAAAACCCTCTGTTAACGAAGAGGGAAAAACCACGGCCGAGTCGGCAAAATCTTCACTATAGTAAAAATTACAACCCTCGAATTTTTACTATCTCACTTTTACCACTCGTGTTTACCTCACACCTCTCTGTGGATGTGGAACCCTATCAGTTTCTACCTGAACTGATAACCTCACAATTCACTCGAACTACTTCTCTCTATATATAGTAAAACTCGAATGAGCTTGTGATTATAATAACTGAAGAATCCTCAGCCTATTTATAGATGTCTTCAGCTCTTCTGGACCGCTCAAAACAAGTGGCCAGGAATGCGCCGCGTAGCGCTTCAATATCAGCCGTTCATTAAAATAATAAAATATTAAAATAATATTTTATTATTTTTTTTCTTTCAAAGCTGGTGTGCGGTCCTCCTTGGATGGCTGGACATGTCAACACTAAAGAGGATAGGTGAGAAATTAAAATATGAAACTGAGGGGCAGTGAAGATCTTCGTGTTGTTCTCTTTATAGCAGTTTAATCAACAAGTTATATAGCAGTGTGTCAAATTTGGAAATGCTGAAGAAGACATCTCTAAGATAAATATTGCATTATATTTGTTATGCAACCGTCAACTATTTGCATAATAAATAAACAAAATAAAGAAATTTCTCCAGAACGCTTTCAAGAAACTAAGAATAATGTGAATGAATATTTATTCACCTCATTTATTTGCGCTACAGGTGATAACTTAGGAATTTAAAAATGTTTTATGCCCATAAACTTGCAATTCTTGATCATTACATGTCAAAAATACATTTGAAATCCTATATCTATGTTATTTTCATGTTTTATAGGTCTTACAGTGAAAAGGATCGAAAAAGAAGCATTGTGGAGAAGAAATGAAGGGTCAGGAACCTTCGTGGCCGTGGTAGGAACCGTCGTGGAAGTGACAAGAACCTTCACTGCCGTGAAAGTTGATGCAACAAAAGACCGTGAAGACGATCGGTAAGTGGAGTTTTGAGCCTGGAAAAGCTTTACGGCTGTGAACATCGCCTTGAAGGATTCCACTGAGTAAGATGTGGAGTCCCGTAACTTTCACGACTGTGACAGACAGACATTGTGGCCATAAAGCAAGCGAGTCTTCTTATTTTTGAGCCGAATCTTGCTAAATCTTGGCCAAATCAATTGATAAATAAGAGGGATTCAATATCCAAACTATTATAAATATGGACGAAAAATACACTATGGAGAAAAGGCTTAGACACAACTATGGCTTAGTCTAGGTGTTTCTCACCGTTTACACGACGGGGAGACTCCGAGGAGGCGCGTCACGACTCGACATCGTGAGGGACGAAACTTACCTTAGCTACCCGTCCCATTCGAGTGTCGGATCGGTTCGTTCATGTACCCCTTCGCCTAGAAGCCTGCCAGGACCTGCTCCTTGTTCGTGCACCTCTCTGGCATCGGCGATCACTCCCCGCCCTCATCGTCCCCGGGCGTAACATATCCATACCTACAACACGTAAACCCTGCGCTCAGTAGGTGAAAATATGCATGATATGCATCGTGCACTCAAATCCCAACCCAACTTCTCACACATGCAATGCACGCTTTTTTCACATCCCGGTCTTGTCGCACACACTCATTTCACATCTCTACCCTATCTTAATATTAGGGCACTAGGTCGGACTATGCACCTCACAACTGAACCTACGACACCAATCGTAGAGTCCGAGTGTCACCAACCACTCATCTCGACGGCACCAACCGTCACCAGCAGCACCAACCACTCATCATACCGGTACCAACCGGTCACATAAAGCCGGGCGACACCAACCACCCGTATCGACGGCACCAACCGTCAGGTGCACTAGTACCAACCTCAATGATGTTTTTGCTAAAATTTTATTCTTTTCGCTTAGAAGTAGCTGGCGTAATCTCTTTTGTGATTAAGGCTGTGCTAGGCCGAATAATATCTACGTATTAATGTATTCTTCTTCCATTTGATCGTCTAAATCAGTTACGTGTTCTTTGTTCGATTTTAGTTCTTTTGCATGCCTGATCAACAAATGCATGGTTATTGGTTGGTTTACTAGACGTCGAAGTGATTAGAGCAGTTAGAACAATAAACATTGAACATCACTACGTAAAACCGACCAGAGTTGGAAGTCGGTTTCGTATGTGTAGTTTCCGAATCCTTAAGCGCCGAAAGTGTATAAGCTCAAGGAATTTCATAGAGACTAAGCTTGCATAGAAACTACAATCTATAAGTTTGTGAAGTGTAAAATATGCCTAGGAGGGGGTGAATTAGGCTTATAAAAAATTGGCTTGTTCTTCTTTGAAAATACTTTTCTTAAAGAAGATATTGCAGAGTATGTTATTTCCTGGAAAGCAGTACGAGTATCAATATTATGTCCCTACCCTTTTTCAAATACTGTTTCAAAGATATCACGTGAAACGTTCAAAGATATTACCTGGTTATTCGAAAGCGTTCCATGTTTGTCTCACAGAAAAGTAAATGACTGAAAGTAAAGTGAGATGGGATTTTTATATAGGTTGTATCCCCAATTAGGGTTAATCCTGTCATTGGGGTGCGCTCTTCCCAAGAGTTCCAATCAATCACTAAGTATTACCGGTTATCGTTACAAAATGATCGACCCTTACACAACCGAAGCACTATGGAAACTAGACTTCCACCTAGGCTGCCGCACGCCGAGTTTCGTTCTTCGTCGCTTACTCAGGAATCACAATTCCCTGACTAGACAACTCGCTTCCAAAGGGCCACCGAATCCACCCACTCATCCCTTCACGTGTAGAAGACTCCATTCGTGCTCCTTTGTGCGCTCAACACGTCCAAAAACTAGGTTTGGGTAGGGTATTACAATAGCTCGCTCAAAGGATATTGTTTTCACTAATCTATGCTCAACACAAACAACGAATTTTTTGCAAAGCAAAGCTCAATCACTCAATGGAATTTGTTTGCTTGTGTGAAGGTTCGATACCCTTGATTGTCAAATGTGCTCCTTAATATAGGCAAATATAGCTTCAACACTTCACAAAGAAAGTCAAGCACGAAACATATGCAAAGTATGCTAAGAATCACGTGCATTAATTCAAAGAATCATGCCAAGAATAAACCAATAAAGCTCAACATCATGCATGATTACTTACCATATTTTCCACAGTACTTTCCTTCCGTGGTAATCTCATCCGTTGTCAGCACATTACATATATTGTTCCACTCAGTATATTACCAAAAATAAGCACAATCAGCTGATTTCTTTCCAAAATATAATAGCCAATTCGCACAAGGAAAGATAAACAATTGACCTAGTGAGTATAAGGGAAAACAGACTTTCCATATATGTTGATCTCATCCGATTTCAGCACATACCATAAATAGACTCAATCAGCATCTTACCTCATATAAGTTTAATCAATTAATCCACTTCCCAAAATATATGTGGCGCCCCTGACTTCTACTACATTCTTACTACTATTTTATGTGACTGCATGTGATGTAAATGAAATTGTATATGAAAATGAGCACAAAATTTTTCCTTTTATATAAAGGAAATCGTTTTGTACAATCCAAACATGTTCTAGGATCCTATATACAAGGTGAGTGCATGCATGTCAAAATAATCTATCGGCCCGCCACGTTGGTCGCATCCATGTACACACTTCCACCTCAAAAGTCCTCCGGAAGCTTCAAAAATAGGCATCGCCACCATAATGATCACGTACCGTGATCCCGTGAACCTACAACACATAAATACATGGAATGAGCTTATAAAGCTCAGCAAGTGAAAGCCCTGCATGTCAAGCACGTGCCCTAATTTGCAGAGGCATCTGCGCCAATGCTTCTTAGACCTCATATTTTTCTTGTAGTGTCTTGTCATGTAGGGCCCTCGACTATCTTGCTATGCACCATCATGGAGCTTGAATCCACTGGGGATATAAATATGTAAGTGACAACACACTTAAGAGGCTAACCCTTGGGCGCCTTTTCAATCCCAATGTGGTTTCATACGTCACGCGGACGCTTCACACTGATAGCCTATTCTGAGGTAGTCAACAACCGAGATATCCTCGGTGTCGCTCATTCCCTCAGCTCGCATCCTCCGAGTTTCACGTTCCACCATGAGGGCGTTTGCCCTAATATCATGTCTTGTCTTGAACGTATCATGTCTTGAAATTGGCGACATAGAAGTCACCATAGTAGCATAGTAGAGCCGTGACTCAACTGTGAGTCGACATCAGACACCCATATCCGCGAATATTTATCGCTCTCAGGCGATCTTGTATCATGCACGCTCTCGTATCCTGTCTTCAATACTAATCGTGCATGCATATGAGCATGTCGTGAATATGCATGTCATGTCGTAAATAAATGACGTAGAAAGTCACCTAAAATCATAGAAGCACATAATTCATGCACACACAATCATGTGTTGTAGCTGGGACTTCCACTTACCTGGTATCCTGATAGTATTTGCTAATATCTGAAGATGTTCCTAATGCTTTGCTCCCTCTAGGATGAATGCTTATTCAAGTCCATCGTTTCCTCTCTGCTTCTAAGTTTCCGAAAGTTTGTAAATGAAATACTCTTCCTCCTTTCTAATTCCTTACCTATGTTTTGCGTGTGATAATAGGTAAATGACATCGATGGTTATGCTAATACTTATCACATCCCAACTAATATGTATTATGATTGTTAATTTATTTTTCCTCCCACGCTAAGTTTTCGCAACACATAGAAAACCCTAGGTTCCGAACATATAGGGTTTTGAATTTCTCTTATGTCACAATTACCCTCTTTCGAAATTCTCTTGCTTCACAAATATCTCATTTCGCACTACGTTCTTTGAAATTGCTTGGTTTCGAAATTCTCACCTAGGTGTACTTTTTCGAAACTTATTAATCACACCTTTTTATCCTTTCATAAGTTTTCTCTAAGTCCTAGTGGAACTACTTGTTAAGTTAAACACAACAATAGCACATAGGCTCCCAATCTACGTAATATGCAGTCAAAAAATCACATTGTATGTATGCAAATTTATTGGCCGACTTACTTACGGCACTCGGGTATTACATCCTCCCCCGTTAAAAAGGATTTCGCCCCCGAAATCAGGTAGGGAGAAATAGCTCAGGGTCGCGAGTCCTCATATCGTCTTTCCGTTCCCACGTAGCTTCCTCTGTGGATGATTTTGGGAATAAGGCTTGGCATTCTTAGGCACAAATTGCTTCTTAGAATTTCCTCCACTCCACTTCGGTCCTTGGATGAACTTCTTTTTGCCTCCTGAGCTCGAGCAATTCGGAGCGCAGCTTGTTCCGCCATTAAAGCCATTTCTGCCACCTGAGCATAGGTAGCTCCTTGAGATCCAGCCATGTTCATGTCTCGATTACGACTCTGGCTTAAGGCCTTCCGTGAAACGTTCGACTTTCAGTGCATCTGTGCTCACCTTATGAGCTGCAAATCAAGATAACTGCTCAAACTTTCTGATATACTCAGCTACTGTCATTGGGCCCTGGCGTAGGTTGATGAATTCATTCATCCTTTGAGCTCGAACAAGAGCGGTAAAATATTTACTTCGAAAAAGTTCCTTGAATCGGTCCCATGTCATTGTGATAGGATCTTCAAAGTCGAGAATCGTATCCCACCAATGGCCTGCACTTCCCCTCAGTAGGAAGGCAGCACATAAAACATTCTCTTCTTTTAAAATACGACTATATTGGAACATACTCTCCAAGGCTCGGAGCCAATCCCCAGATGTTGTGGGGTCAATAGCATCTTCGAATGTCGGGGGATTGAGCTTACGAAATCTTTTCCTCACTATCTCAACTCTTACTACTTGAGAAAGTCCACCACTTGATTGTCCGCCACTATTGCGCTGCTGAATTAATTCTTGTATTCGAGTAGACTGTTGGCGAACCAATTATGTAAGCTGAATAATCGCCGTGTCGCGATTATCAGTTGGTGCTTCGGGTTCCTTACCCCGACTTGCACTCCCACTAACCTCTCCTACCCATATCTTGTCTTTACCCTAATTGTCCCTAAGGCCAATAAATTATGCAGCACAACAAAATTCATAGAAACATATGACTTACTAGCAAGGACGCTTCCATGATTTTGAGTGTGTGTACATAGACGGTCCACAGAATCTATATCCGAAAGCTCGATACCACCTGTGGCGCTCCTGACTTCTACCACTCATTCTTACTACTATTTTATGTGAACGCATGTGATGTCAATGAAATTATACATGAACATGCGTACAAAATATTTCCTTTTATATAAAGAAAATCGTTCTGTACAATCCGAACATGTTCTAAGATCCTATATAAAAGGTGAGTGCGCATGCGTGTCAAAATAATCTATCGGCACGCCACGTTGGTCGCATGCATGTACACACTTCCACCTCAAAAGTTCTCCAGAAGCTTCAAAAATAGGCCTCGCCACCATAATGATCACGTACCGTGATCCCGTGAACCTACAACACATAAATACAATGAGCTTATAAAGCTCAGTAAGTGAGCCATGCATGCCATGCACGCGCCCTAATTTGCAGAGGCATCCGCGCCAATGCTTCTTAGACCTCATATTATCTTGTAGTGTCTTGTCATGTAGGGCCCTTGGCTATCTTGCTATGCACCATCATGGAGCTCGAATCCACTGGAGATATAAATATATAAGTGACAATACACACACTTGAAAGGCTAACCCTAGGGCGCCTTTTCAATCCCAATGTGGTTTCATACGTCACGCGGACGCTTCACACTGGTAGCCTATTCTGAGGTAGTCAACAACCGAGATATCCTCGGTGTCGCTCATTCCCTCAGCTCGCATCCTCCATGTTTCACGTTCCGTCATGAGGGCGTTTGCCCTAATATCATGTCTTGTCTTGAACATGTCATGTCTTGAAATCGGCGACACAGAAGTCACCATGGTAGCATAGTAGAGCCATGACTCAATTGTGAGTCGACATCAGACGCCCATATCGGCGAATATTTATCGCTCTCAGGCGATCTTGTATCATGCACGCTCTCGTATCCTGTCTTCAATACTAATCGTGCGTCCATACGAGCATGTCGTGAATATGCTTGTCATGTCGTAAATAAATCACGTAGAAAGTCACCTAAAATCATAGAAGCACATATTTCATGCGCACATAATTATATGTTGTAGCTTGGACTTCAACTTACCTTGTATTCTACTAAGATCTGAAGATGTTGCTAATGCTTCGCCCCTCTAGGATGAATGCTTATTCAAGTCCTTTGCTTCCTCTCTGCTTCTAAGTTTTCGAAAGTTTGTAAATGAAATACTCTTCCCCTTTTCTAAGTCCTTATCTATGTTTTGCATGTGATAATAGGTAAATGACATCGATGGTTATGTTAATACTTATCTCATCCCAACTAATATGTATTATTATATTGTTATTTTATTTTTCCTCCCTCACTAAGTTTTCGCAACACATAGAAAAACCTAGGTTTCGAACATATAGGGTTTTGAATTTCTCTTATGTGATAATTACCCTCTTTCGAAATTCTCTTGCTTCGCAAATATCTCGTCTCGCACTACCTTCTTCGAAATTGCTTGGTTTCGAAATTCTCACCTAGGTGTACTTTCTTTCGAAACTTATTAATCACACCTTTTTATCCTTTCACGGGTTTTCTGTAAGTCCTCGTCTAACTACTTGTTAAGTTAAACACAACAATAGAACATAGTCACCCAATCTACGTAATATGCAGTCATAAACTCACCTAGTATGTATGCAAATTTATTGGCCAGCTTACTTATGGAACTTGGGTATTACAATATAGTTCCTAAGTTGCACAAGGAAAGCAAGATCATTGGTTGACTGATTTAAAAGTCAACTTAACATGTTTTCAAACGGATAACATAATATTCTTTCCTAAAATAACTCAACATGTGTACATCTCAGTCAGAAAAAATTTTCACACATAGCATACAATCGTTCATATCCAAGTGATCGCAGTGATATTCTTTCCTAAAATAAATTGATTCTCGCAGACAGTTCACATATCACTCAACAGAATATATTTTCCATATATAGCACACAGTGAGATTCCATTCAAACGAAAACGTTCATATCCAAGTGATCACAGTAATATTCCAATTAAGCACAAGATCACATAAATTCGATTATTTCGACAATTAAATCATGCTTAGGCACATAATCGAATATCTGGACATACTTAAACACCATGGATCACAAATATCAAATTTTATAAGTTTTGCCCCCAATTAATTACTTGGAATAATCAAAACTCTCATAAGCATTGGACCGAAAAGGTCAACAGATTGAATGCATGAAAACTACACGGGTTGGTTCTCTATCACATAGAATCGCTGTTGCAGGACAAACAAATAGCGGTTAATGGTTAGATAGAAGATATTGCATGAAGACATAGGAATTGTTCGTGCCAAGCATGTGCTTTAATTGATTTCATTATCTTTATTAACTTACTAATTATTACTTGCTTCCTTTTCTATTAGTTCATTCTCAATCAACTTCGAAAAATCATAAAAACATCTTTAGTCTATATTAGAATTAGAATAGTCTTAAAATTAATTGAGATGTCTTCATGGATCGATACTTGGTCTTCGTCCATTATACGACTTACACGACCTAGTACACTTGCTAGTATTCGAGCGTTTCAACAAGAAAACAATGGTTGACATAATAAATAGAATTTGAGTTGAAACAAAAACAACCATCTCTTCCTCCTCTCCACTTTCGATCATAAGACCAACACTTGTCCATGGTTTCTCATCCCAGAAGTCCCATTCATCTTCCATTGCTTCTCTCCAAGAGGTGGAGATATTTGCAGTCATTTCCATCTCTACACCCCTTTTCCTTAATACGACAATTCAGTGTTCCAATATTATTGTTTAGACACCAACATTTGCAAGACTTTCCCTACGATAAATATAAAAATAATGTATTATATATAAAATAAAGTAATAAAAACTAAGGAAACAATTTACCTACCATAATAAGTTCTTCTAGCAAGTTTTTTGTTGCTGCTTCATGCAAACTGTGGAACTGAAGGTAAATGTTCCCTTGTGCCATTTAGGTGAACTTATTGCATAAATTTGGATTTCTTAATTGTAAGACTTCATTGTAGAAGTCCTCCTCAATATCCTATGGCAAACAAATAACTAGATATACTTTAGAATAAAAGAAATCTTAGAAAAAAATCTAACAAATACTTGAAATGACATTAAAATAAAATGCATCTATATGTTGCGTTGGTTCGTACACCCTTGGAATAAGCGCGGTGGCCTTCGCTATTGGGAGATGATGATGTCTGCATATCTTTGCATTCAAGACACCCTTGGAAACCAAGAGCTACTCCGAAGACTCTGAATCATTAATGCTGAATTTGCGGATAGGAAGAGGAGAGGACTGGTGAAGAAATTAAAACCTGAAGCTGAATGGCATTGAAGATCAGCGTGTAAAACTGAAGCTTTTGTGTTCAGGTCTCAGTTTTTTTTAACGCTTTAATCAACAAGCTATAGCAATGAGTCAAACTGGGATATGAAGAAGGCATCTTAAGATAAATACTGAATTATGTTTATTACGCAACCATCAAGTCTTTGTGTAATAAATAGAGAAAGTAATGATATTTCTCAGGAAGCTTGCAAGAAACTACGAACTTTGCGAAACATATTTATTCACCTCATTCATTTTTGTTTACAGAAAACAATGACTAACAAAATAAATATAATTTGAGTTGAATCAAAACAACCCTCTCTTCCCCCTCTTCACTTTTTGATCATAGCCCAACTAGACATGTTCATTCGGTTACGTTTCACGGTTATGACTTGCCAGTTTATTGGTAGTAAAAATTGATAATCGTACCGGACCGTGGTAATCACGATTACGATTACGGTTTTGAACTGCTAGCCGATTACACTTACAGCTTGAAATCACCGGTTTACGGTTCTTATTTTTCTTTCATATAATTATTTTACGTGTAACAATTTGAAATAAATTAGAATTTTTAATAATATTAAAAAAATTATTGCTACTTAGAAATCTATACAAAAACGTTCAACTTCACTTCTGATAGTATTCGAAGAACACTCGTTGTAGAGATCTCAATCTAATGCTCAGTTTTATCGCTCGATCTTCGCCTTCGGTGGAACTGAAGGTAAAGGTTCCCTTGTAGCCAATCAGGTGAACTTACTGCATATAATCCTGGATTCTTAATTGTGAGACTTCACTGTAGAAGTTCTCCTCAATATCCGGTGGCAAACAAGTGACAAGATATACTTTAGACGTGAAGAAATTTTAGAATAATGAATACTTGAAATGACATTAAATTAAAAGACCTCTATAGGTTTTGTTGGTTACAACCTTGGAATAAGCATGGTGGCCGTCGCTATTGAGAGAAGATGACGGCTGCATATCCGTCCATTCAAGACACCCTTGGAAACCAATCAATAATTTAAAGACTTTGTAAAGGGGCAGTGAAGATCAGCGTGTAAAACTTAAGCTTTTGTGTTCATCTCAGTGTTTTTCTCTCGAAAACAGAAGAAAACTAAGTTATATATCTAATTATGTTTATTATGCAACCATCAAGTCTTCGTGTAATAAATAATGAAAATAATGATATTCTCCAGGAAGCTTGAAAGTAACTACGAATATTGTGAAGAATATTTATTCACCTCATTCATTTTTGTCTACAGGAAAACAATGATTGACAAAATAAATGGAATTTGAGTAGAAACAAAAACAACCCTCTCTTCCTCCTCTTCACATTTGATCATTAAGCAAACTAGACGTGTTCATCCAATTATGGCTCACGGTTATAAACCGCGATTTATCGGTAGTATAAACTGCTAACCGTAAATGAACCGTGGTAATCACGGTTAAAATTACGGATTTGAACCGGCCGAGACGTTACGATATAAAATCGTCGGTTTACAGTTCTTAATTGCCTTTCATATAATCTTTTTTACGTGTAACCATGGGCGGAGCCACCTCAGGCCTACCCTGAAATTTTGATGTTACCTATATATATGTTGCTACTTGTATATGTATATATGTATGAATATATATTTTATACAAATCTAAGTTACTCGAGGGGTGAACTGAAAAGGCCCAATAAGATTTAAGTTATTTATTAGATATATACCAGCCAGTGAAGCACTGAAGCCCCAACACACACCTAAAAAAATGTGCACAAAATCTTTTCGGTTATTATATCTATATAATATAATTTTATGGGAAAATAGTTATTCCCTTTAAGAGAGCCCTTTTTCAAATCTTGTGGCCCGTTCATATTACATAGGAAGGCCCAAATAAACTAAAATAAATACAAATTTAATAATCATTATATTTTTAAAGGCCCACTTTTATTATTATATGGTTGTTTTAACCAATATTTCAGCATTTTTCTTCTAATATATCCAATTACTTGTCATTTATCATACAATGATTTCTATGGAGACTTGTAAAACAAAAAAATACAACTATGATTTTTCTGGTAATGTTTTGTTAAATACTGTATTATTATTTAGTCTTAGATTTATTTTAATTTTCTTGCCCACCCTCAAATTATCTCCTAGCTCCGCCCCTGCGTGTAACAATTTGAAATAAATTAGATTTTAAAAAGTATTAAAAGAACTATTGCAATTTAGAATTTTATACAAAACAAAATCAACTTTACTAATTGAAAAGACAAAATTCACACCTAATTAAAAAACATATGATCATCGTCTAAACTTCACTGTAGAGTTCTCGATCTAATGAATTTTATCACTCCATCTCCGCCTTAAGTTTTCTAACGGTGGAAATGAAAGTGAAGGTTCCCTTGTCGTTATTCATGTGAATTTATTGTATAAAATCCTGGGTTTCTTAATTGTGAGACTTCATTGTAAAAGTCCTCCTCACTATCTTGTGCAAACAAATAACTAGATATACTTTCGACGTAAAGAATTCTTAGAATAACGAATACTTGAAATGACATTAAAATAAAATATCTCTATAGGTTGTGTTGGTTCGTACACCCTTGGAATTAGCATGGTTGTCGTCACTATTGGGAGATGATGACGTCTGCATATCCGTCCATTCAAGACACTCTTGGAAACAAGAATTACTCCGAAGACTTTGTCTGTAACATTATTGCTGAATTGCATATACGAAAAGATAGGACTGATGAGAAGTTTAAAACCTGAAGCTGGGGCCATAGTGAAGATCAACGTGTAAAACTAAAGCTTTTGTGTTCAGGTCTCTATGTTTTTCGCTCGATAACAATTTAATCAACATGCTATTGGGTCAAAGTCGGATAGGGAGAAGATATCTCTAAGATAAACATTGAGTTATATTTATTACGCAACCGTCAAATCTTTGTGTAATAATTAAAGAAAATTAATGATATTTCTCAGGAAGCTTGCTAAAAAACTAAGAATAATACGAAAGAATCTTTATTCACCTCGTTCTTTTTTGTCTTGTCTATAGGAAAACAATGATTGAGAGAAAAAAAAGATTTTGTGCTGAAACAAAAAAAAAAACCTATCTTACTCCTTTTCACGTTCGATCATAAGGCCAACACTTACCCACTTCTCGTTCCAGAAGCCCTATTCATCTTCCATGACTTCTCTCGTGGAGTTGGTGTTATTTGCAGGCATTTTCATGTCTACACCGCTTTACATGAAACCACATTTCACTGCTCTAATATAATTGTTTGGACACAAACATGGTTGCAAGACCTTCCCTACAATAAATAAAAATATACTTATATATAAATTATAATAATAAAAAATAAACAAACAATTTACCTACCGCAATTCCAGCAAGTCCTCCTCAATATCATGTGGCAAAAAAATAATTAAATATACTTTAGACGTCAAGAACATTTAGAAAAAATCTAACGCGGCCATTGCTATTGGGGATGTTGATGTCTGCATATCCGTCCATTCAAGACACCCTTGGAAACCAAGCAATGATCCGAAGACTTTGTATCATTCTTTTTTTTTTTTTTTGGTAGAATGAAATTTTCATTAAACCAACAGCTCAACTTTTGTACTACCAAGTACCAACTCCAAAACCTACGTCACTCGTTTGTACATGTCCAAGCTAAGAGCAGAATGCACTCGACCCACCTGAGTGATCCTGATCTTCTTCTCCCTAGCCATCAGCTGAAACAGTTGTAGCTCATCCAATTAACCCGCCTCATGCAAACTTTTGTTCCTTTCATTCCATACACGATAGAGCAGAGCTGAGAAACAGGCTAGCAAAATTCTGGACTGGGCCTTCTCTTTTTTCCTATCCATCATCCATGCACAACACTCCTCCCATGAACAGAATACCAACTTGGTATTTTACCAAGCATTTATCTTCTGCATCAGGGACTTACTAAAGCTACAGGTCACAAACAAGTGTTCTAATGCTTCCTACTCTACACTACACATTGAGCAGCTGCTGTCATGCATATTCAGCCCCCATTTGGACAGCCTATCCTTTGTTAAAATTCTTTTATGTACAATCAACCAAAGAATAAAAGAGGGTTTAGGTACATTGTACCTATTCCACACCGCATTGCAGAGAGGGAAGCTGATAGTTGGCCCCTTAATCCATTCATACCCCGATCTTCCCATTCTCAGAAACAGCCCACTGTCATCCCCTGTACCCAGCCTGAAATCTGCTCTTGCTCCTGTGCAGTTTCATCCAGTGCCAACACGAGTCTAATGCATATGTAAAATCCCAAAAACTTGTTCCCTTCAAGTAGACCACATGAACCCATTTGATCCGTAGGGTATCAGTCTACATTGTAATCTCCCATATCTGTTTCCCAGCTAACATGTTCCATGCCACACAGTTCCTTATGTTTAACCCTCCAAACTTCTTAGGTTGGCAGATTTTTTTCCCAACTCAGCAATGGTACTGATTTACCCTACGAGTTCCTCCCCCATAAGAAATTCCTGCATATCTGGTCAATCTCCTTAGAAATAGCAGTAGGCAACAAGAAAATAGACCCCCAGTACCCATGAGTTGCCAGCAAAACCGAGTTAATGAGGCATACAAGGCCTGCATATGAAAGGTTCCTTGTAGACCAACATCTAATCCGTGCAACTATTTTCTCCACTAATACATTGAAGATATAAAAGTGCCTAAGAGGGGGGGGGGTGAATTAGGCTAATAAAATTTTATGCTTCTTTTTCAAAAACCTTAGTGTGGCGACTTAGTTATACCTACTGATGTTTGTAACTAATATGCCTGATATATCCTAGTAACGTCGGATGTGTGTCGGGTCTGTCTCACAGCGATAAAGAAATAACTGAAAAGTAAATGCGAGACAGGATTTTTATAGAGGTTATATCCCCAACTGGGGTTTACTCCTCTCCTTGGGATTTTCTTCCCAAGAGTTTAACCAATCACTATAATGCACCGTAGCTGGATACAAAACTGATTGGTCAGCCCAATACACAACCGAAACAAGTCGAACACTAGACACTACTAGGTTACCACACGCCGAGTTTCGTTCCTCGGAATCTCCTTGATCCCGACAGACACAGCTCGCTACCGAAGGGCCCCCGGACTTGTCCTTCCCTTCACGTGTGCGTAAAACGTCGACCTTGCCTCCTTGGTATTGCTCACGTCCGAAGACAACACGTCCGAAGACAGAATATATGGCAGGGGATGATGGAATATCTGATGAATCACTCGCTCAGTGATGGATAGGCAAGTTAAAGTTCGGGTAGGCAGAAAGCTGTCGCAAGTGACTAGCTCAGGAATATCTTAGTATCTCTCTGCTCAAAAATCTTTCGTACGCTTAGATTCGCAAATTCACTTTTCTGTTCTCTGTTCTTCGAAAGTCTAAAGTGCAGTTCATATAAATCCTTTTCTAATAGCACTTCACATGGAAAGTCATATCAAACAATAATCACCAAATCAAGCATAGTTTCCATGTAGCTTTCGAATCAATCATACCATATAAATCATGCTTCTAATACATCGTCACAACGGTCATATAGCACATTAAAGCATGATTATATTCCATATAAAGCTCAATTTTCGTACTCAAGCAATTTCAACCATTTCGCATATATTTTCCATATCGACATTTTCCATAAGTGATTCCCTGCTATCAGTTCCTAGTAACGAGTAACTTTAGATTTACTTTCCAAGTATGACACATAAGATAGCAAGGCATAAGCACGTTTTCCATGTACAGCTCATAGCATTTAATCAATATATTTACCATGTTTAGCACAAGAATCAGATCAGAGCTTACATAAATCGATTTATCACATCATGGCACTACTTTCCTTAATTCAGAGATCTCACCCGTTATAGCACATACCATATAAGAGCATCTTATCCATAAGGTTAATCAAATCAAATCTTTCCTAAACATAATAATCCAATCAGCACAAGGAAAGATATCAATTTAATATTTCGCATTTAATTCAGTGCAAGGCAAGCAAGGATCGTGCATATGATTTTCGTCCAGGAATAAACTGGTATCAACGGATATATCACTTTCCATATATAAACAGCATATTTTCCATATATAGCTCAGTAGGATATCTCATGCATTATTTCCATATATAGCACAGAACGATATATCCTATCTCATGGACTGTCTATAACACGCGATCACATAGTTCCATCAAATCATCACAAAGTCACACGCAATTCAAATATTCAACACTTTTAACAATTTATAGCTCATACACAATGCATGGACGAATATTATCATGAACTTAGACGTTTTATTTTTCCCAAATCGAATTTCTTATTTTATAGACCTAACGTCATTACAATTACATCGTTCATCAAAACTTTCTAACATGTATGGACCAAAAGGTCAACATTCTCCCCCTTTTTGATGATGACATGTAATTGATGCAGCACGGAAGCAAGTAAGCATATTCGATTATGCAGGTCCTAGCGCATATGTCTAAGTGTTCCATAATCACAACGCAGAGCATACGATATTTCCTAGTCACATGTGATTCTATTTGCTCCCCCTGCCTATGTGCAGATATCTCTATGATATGCTATGATATATCATGAACAAATTTTGCTCCCCCTGTCTAAGTGCGGATATATCCTATTAAATTCTATGTTATATCTTAAGTACAACAAATTTCGAAATTACCCGTGAGTGTGCTCCCCCTGCCTAAGTGCGCATTTTCCAAGCAATCATGTAATCATCGCAGTAGGTACTTAGCACTCATCAAGAAGTTTCACGCAAGTCAAATCGCACAGTTAAGCATCAGAGTAAGAGATCAGCATATGATATATCCGAAGATCAGAGCAAAGAAAATATTAAGCATAGGAGATATATCATGATAGCAGCAAAATATTATATTAGGGTTCAACGAGCTTCCCTATACATCACTTACCACTAAAACACTTAGACGCTAAACGCCTAAACTTACCTTACTACTCCCCCTTCATTATCAAAAAGGTGGGAGGGATACTTAGGAACTAAACGATACTGGCAGAAAGGAATAACCTAGGGGCTACTAAGAGCAGAATGGAACTAGAGGGGCAGCCTACTGGCTTGAAGAGGAGTCAGAATCAGCGGGCTTAGGAAGGGACTTTTTGACGAGCTTCGAAAGCTTGGATAGTTTCAGTGACAGCTCGGTATACTGCTCTTTGAGCTTGCGGAAGCGTTTCTGATTATCAGCCTTGATATCGGAGATATCACGGCGCAGCACTGAGATTCCTGCCTTCCCTCCGCTCAGCTCATCCTCGTAGTCATCGTCCTCGTCACTTTTGACCTTCGCTTTCCCTTTCGCAGCCGACCGTTTCTGGGCGCTATCCACTGATCTGTTCTCCTTGGCCTTGAACCAGCCTTGACCTTTTGTGTGATGGATCCCCATGCGTTTTAGAGTCACAAGATCCACAACGTGGACGGCCGTATCTTCCCATGCCGGCGGCATCTGGATTTTCTCACACTCAAGGAAGTGCGTGAGCAACATCCCGTAAGGCAATGCCTTGTCTGTGCTTTCAACAGCCTGGATCATGTGCTTAAGGATCACGTACCCGAGATTGAACTTGAGATTCTGGGATATCATGTACACGGCAAAAGTGCTCATGAAATTCATGGTGGTAGAGTGGCCGCCACTTCCGATTTTGGCACTCCACAAGGTCATGTTCAGCAGCTTATGAAGGAAGAAGAAATCTATGGGAAGTTGATTGAGAGCTTCTCCGTCTGAAAAGCGGGGCTTAGTACGGGTATTCCAGAGTTTCAGAAGGACATCACTGGATTCGAAACCATCAGCATGGCACCAGTTGTTCATGTCGTAGTGGCAGAGGGGTTCATCAGGAACTCCAAGCATCTCGTTGATCTTCTTCGTGGTCCAGTGGATTCTGCCTCCCAGCACATAGGAGCGGACATTGATGTGTCCTTCATACTCATCGTAGTCAAAGTTTGCGTAGAAGAGCTTGACAGCTTCTGGGTAGTAGGGCTTGTTGATACTCAGGAATTTCTCCCATCCGTAGTCTTTCAGCCAAGTGATAACAGTTCCAGCAGGCAACTTGTCGAATGCGACGCCTCGACCACGAGCGATGTCACGCTTGCTAAAGCTTTTGTAGACGGTTCGGTTACTTTCTTCTAGGAACAGGGCTTCAACTGGGATCTCAGTTGGGTTGGACAGGTCGATGGAAGGGATATCGGAAGTTTTAGGGCTTGGTTTTGGAGACGGCGAGGCCCTATCAAGTGGGGAAGGAGATTTCTGGGTTTCCTCTGGCGTTTCGTCATGAATTTCTTCAGCATCCTCTTGACTCGAAACAGATTTTTCAGGCTCGGGTGATCTCACAGGGGTTGTTTTCTTGCCTTTCTTCTTCTTCTTCTTGGGGATCTTAGAGGGAGATGGTCCTTTTTCAACCGATTTGTCCTTTGAACGGGTTTTTTCGAACAGGGGTGGTTGATGGTGAAACTGGCGTGGATGAGTCTGGAGCAGCATCGGATAGGTCTTCGTCTGATGGAGGTTCCTTTCGTTTACGGCTGGATGATTTGGGAAGAGCAGCTTTGGATCCGGAAGTTTTGCCATTGATTAGGGTTTGAAGGTTGAGAGAAGTTTCAAGAAGATGATTGAATGATGAAGGTTGAGGAACGGTTTGGATCTTTTGAAGGAGTGAGGTCGGTTTATTTTTGGAAGAGATAAGGATGGATTTCGAAATTTGAAATTTGAAATTTCAAATTGGAGAGAGGAGGAAACTGTCAGAAATGTCTGACTGATTTGACGGGATCTCATAATTAAGGAAGGGATGTGACTAGACCGAATAGGAATATATATTAAATAAATGAGTTCTCTAAAATAACTGAACGGCTTGAAAGATATCTACGAGTTCCTTCCTAAAATAACCTGATCACATTTAAGGGCAGATCCAGAAGATCGAATATTCCTAAAATAAGCTAAGTGGCTGAAGGAATGTCCAGGAAGAGATAACTACGAATTTCTTCCTAAAATACGAGAATCATACTTAAGGAAAAGATCTATAAGATTCACGAAAATATTCTAAGGGCTGAATGAATACCTTAAGATAGGATAGCTAAGAATTTCTATCTAAAATAGAGTAACCTAGAGAAAATGATGGAATTAGGCAGATTTACTAACCTTATTTAGCTCGATAATTCCCAATCGATCACGGATGTCGCAGAATCTTGCCTCAATTAGGGGTTTCGTGAAGATATCAGCAAGCTGATCATTTGTTCCTACGAATTCCACACTGATATTCCCCTTCTGAACATGGTCTCGTATGAAATGATGTTTAACCTCAATATGCTTAGTACGAGAGTGATGCACGGGATTCTTAGTAATACTAATGGCACTAGTGCTATCACACCTAATAGGAATTTTGTCATAACTTAACCCGAAATCACTAAGGGTTTGTTTCATCCAAAGAATTTGTTGACAACAATTTCCTAAGGCCATATATTCAGCTTCGGTTGTGGAGAGGGCGACAACATTTTGCTTTCTACTAGACCAAGTTACTAGGGAATTTCCAAGTAATTGGCAAGTTCCACTAGTACTTTTCCTATCTTCCCTACAGCCGGCATAGTCGGCATCGGAATATCCCATTAATGGGAATTCATCCGAATGAGAGTACCACAAACCATAATTGACAGTACCCTTGACATATCTAAGTATACGCTTGACTGCTGTCAAGTGAGATTCCCTAGGGTCAGACTGATATCTCGAACACATACCAACAGCAAACATGATATCAGGACGACTAGCAGTTAAGTAAAGAAGGCTACCGATCATACCTCGATATTCCGTTTGATCAACTGGTGTACCTGATTCGTCACTGTCTATTTTGGTGGTCTGATGCATGGGAGTGGAAATTGCTTTGGAATCGTTCATCCCGAATTTGATCAGTAATTCCTTGCTGTACTTAGTCTGGGATACAAAGGTTCCACCGTCAAGTTGCTTTATTTGCAACCCAAGGAAGTAGTTCAGCTCGCCCATTAAGCTCATCTCAAATTCCTTCTGCATAGACTTAGAGAATTTCTCGCAAAGAAGGATATCAGTACTACCAAATATGATATCATCAACATATATTTGTACCAGTATCATGTGATCTCCTTCATACTTAATAAACAGTGTGTTATCAATAGTTCCAGTCGAAAATCCTATGTCAATCAAGAACTTGCTTAGCCTTTCATACCATGCCCTAGGAGCCTGCTTTAAACCATATAATGCTTTATTTAATTTAAAAACATGATTTGGAAAATCTTCCCTAGCAAAGCCCGGTGGTTGTTCTACATAGACCTCCTCATTTATAAAGCCATTTAAAAATGCACTTTTTACGTCCATTTGAAAAAGTTTAAAACGTTTAAAACATGCATATGCAAGTAAGACACGTATGGACTCTAATCTAGCTACTGGAGCAAAGGTTTCATCGAAATCAATACCTTCCTCCTGGGAATAACCTTTTGCAACTAACCTCGCTTTGTTCCTTGTGACATTACCATGTTCATCGAGTTTGTTGCGGAAAACCCATTTGGTTCCTATGATGGACTTTTCATCTGGTCTCTCCACGAGTGTCCACACTTGGCTCTTTTCGAACTGAGCCAACTCATCTTCCATGGCAGAGACCCAGGATATATCATCCAAGGCTTCATGGACTGTTTTTGGTTCCATCATTGAAAGTAGTACATCATGAGATTCCTCTGTATCCTGATTTCGTACAGTTGCTCGAGTTTTGATTCCAGATCTGATATTTCCTATCACTTGATCAGTTGGATGACTGGAAGCATGTTTCCATTTTCTAGGTTGTAGCTCATCAGCTTTTGGTTCCAGTATCTCTACATTTTCATCTTCTGGAATATCGTCCTTTCCGTCTTCAGTATCCTGTAATTCTGCACAGGGCAAATCTATACCTTCCTCATCAGTAGCATCTGTGTTAGGTATCTCATCAAAAGTAACATGTATGGACTCCTGAACAGTCAGCTTCCTTTTATTATAAACACGATATGCCTTAGAGTGAAGACTGTAACCAAGGAATATCCCTTCATCAACTTTAGAGTCAAATTTTCCTCTCTTATCTCTATCGTTCAAGATAAAACATTTGCATCCAAACACTCGAAAGTAACTTATATTCGGAGTTCTACCATGCCAGATTTCATAAGAAGTCTTCTTTAATATCGGCCTAAGGAAAACACGATTAGACACATAACAAGCTGTACTAACAGCTTCCGCCCAGAACTGTTTAGGAATATCATACTCATGTAACATAGATCTAGCCATTTCCTGTAATACCCTATTTTTACGTTCAACTACGCCATTCTGTTGAGGAGTTATAGGGGCAGAGAAGTTATGACTATATCCGTACTGGTCACAGAATGATGTAAATGACTTACTATCAAATTCCAGTCCGTTATCACTGCGTATCCTACATAAGTTTGTTTCTTTTTCATTTTCAAGTCTCTTAACTAGTGATGCAAAATTATCTAGTGCCTCATTCTTATGTGCAAGAAATATCACCCAAGTATACCTGGAATAATCATCAACAATAACAAATGCATATCTTTTACCTCGCAGAGACATCGTCTGGACAGGACCAAAAAGGTCGAGATGCAGTAATTCCAGAGGTCTGGATGTCGATATCACATTCTTTGCCTTGAACGATGTCTTGGTCTGCTTGCCCATTTGGCATTCCTTGCATGTTTTGTCCTTGACAAACTTTATGTCAGGAACACCTCGCACCAGTGCATTGCTTGTGATGTGAGACAGTAATTCCATGTTGGCATGTCCTAAGCGTCTATGCCATAACCAGGTGTTATCCTGTGTAACTGCTAAGCACTTGACGTTCTGGTCAGTGATATCATCAAGAGTTATGCAATAAATGTTCCTATCCCTAGATGCACTAAACAGTACCTTATCATTGGTTTTAACAATACATTTATCATTTTCAAAGGTTACCGTATGACCCTTATCACATAATTGACTAATGCTAATGAGATTATGTTCTAGATTCTTAACTAACCATACGTCATCTATAGTAGTATGTAAAGTGTTACCGACAGTTCCAACCCCAATGATCTTAGCTTTAGTGTTGTCGGCGTAGGAGACATATCCTCCATCATAGGCTTTCACCGACACAAACTTACTGATATCACCTGTCATATGGTGGGAACACCCACTGTCGAGGTACCACTTGTTCTTTTTGCTGGATTTTCTTCTTTGTACCTGCATGAATCATTTCTCTTCTGAGGTGCCCAATTTCGATTGGGTCCTAAAGGGTTAGTGGTAAAATGACTCTTGTTAACACATGATATATCATCTGTCACAGACTGTGATCTCATAAATGCAGGTGCGCCAGTGTTAGAACCTTGATTCTTAGGAATCTGCTTTGGCCTCCAGATATATCTAGTTTTATCAGCTTTCTTCAAGAAACAGTGGTTAGCATAATGACCGTGACGGCCGCATGAAAAACATTTAGGCTTTCTAATATCTAGTGAAGGTGCAGCATGCTTAGGTGTTGTGGAATATCCTATCCCTGTATTTCCAACATGTCTAGGAAGATCAAGTATCATATTGAGATTATGTTGTCCTACAAAGAGTCTAACATTTTTGTTTTCTTCTAAGAAATCCTTAAGGACGGACGTGTCTCTAGACCTATTTTCTTGCTTCCTAAGCTTTTCGCAACTACATAAGACTTTTTCTTCCTTAAGAGTTTCTAGCTCGGCTTTCAGACGCTCATTTTCTAGCTCTGTTTGATGCTTTTCTCTAGCTACATCATCTCGTTGCCTAATCAGACTCTTTACTTGTGAGTTGAGCGACTTAATTCTTCTTTCTGCGTTTTGAATAATTTCAAACATCTCTTCCTTTTCATCTACTTCAGGAACTGAGGAAGCGTTATCATGAGATTCATCTTGCCTAGCATATAATTCATTTAGAAAGTAAATTTTCTTAATAGTAGATGAATCTGATACCTGATCATCGTCATTGGCCATGTAGGCGAGATCTTCCTCCTCTTCACTTTCGGCCTCTTCCCAGTTAGTGACCATTGCTTTCTGCTTCTTTACCTTTTTGTCACCATTTTCCATAGGGCAGTTTGAGGCGAAGTGGCCTGGCTTGTTGCATTTGAAACATTTCTGCACGTTGTTCCCGGATGATGATATTCCCTTGTTCCTAGGCTGGAACTTGGAGTTTCCCTTGAACTTTCTTCTCATCCGAAACTTTTCAAATCTTCTGGTCAGCATGGCGATTTGCTCCATTAGGTCCTCCTCAGTTTCTTCTTCACCTTCAGAGTCATTTTCTTGTTCGGTGTTAAATGCAATGTTTGGTTGACTTCGGACCGTTGGTTTCTCTTTGATGGATATCTGAGTCATCTCGTAGGTGGTAAGAGATCCAATCAATTCTGACACGGAAAGTTGGTCCAAGTCCTTTGCTTCGTAGATGGCAGTTACTTTGGGATTCCATTCTCTTGGCAGAGATCTCAGTATCTTCCGTACTTTCTCACCGTCCGGTATTTTCTTTCCCAACGAGAACATTTGATTTATGATGCTCATGAATCTTGCGTACATATGGCTTATGGTCTCGTTGTCCTCCATTTTGAACAGCTCGTATTGGTGAGTTAAGAGGGCTATTCTTTCTTGTACAACTCGAGTGGTTCCCTCATGTGTGACTTGAAGCATCTCCCACATGTCCTTGGCAGATTCGCATGAACTTACACGATTGTATTCTTCTCTTGTAAGTGCGCAGGCGATCATGTTCTTAGCTTTGGCATTCAAGGATATCCCTCGTTTGTCGGTTGCATCGTACTCGGAACCTTTCTTTGGAGTTCCATCGACCTTCTTGGGACTGTAGGGTCCAGTCGTGATGATATCCCACAGGTCATAGTCAGTGGCAAGCAGGAATTCCTTCATACGATTTTTCCATATAGCATAGTTTGTTCCATCGAAGAGCGGTGGCCTGGAATGTGATTGTCCTTCTGCAAAAACATCAAAACTCGAAGAAGCCATTAGATCTTTAACTCAGGCTTGTTAGGCCCGTCGTTTGAGTAACCCGCTCTGATACCAAATGAAGATATAAAAGTGCCTAAGAGGGGGGGGGGGTGAATTAGGCTAATAAAATTTTATGCTTCTTTTTCAAAAACCTTAGTGTGGCGACTTAGTTATACCTACTGATGTTTGTAACTAATATGCCTGATATATCCTAGTAACGTCGGATGTGTGTCGGGTCTGTCTCACAGCGATAAAGAAATAACTGAAAAGTAAATGCGAGACAGGATTTTATAGAGGTTATATCCCCAACTGGGGTTTACTCCTCTCCTTGGGATTTTCTTCCCAAGAGTTTAACCAATCACTATAATGCACCGTAGCTGGATACAAAACTGATTGGTCAGCCCAATACACAACCGAAACAAGTCGAACACTAGACACTACTAGGTTACCACACGCCGAGTTTCGTTCCTCGGAATCTCCTTGATCCCGACAGACACAGCTCGCTACCGAAGGGCCCCCGGACTTGTCCTTCCCTTCACGTGTGCGTAAAACGTCGACCTTGCCTCCTTGGTATTGCTCACGTCCGAAGACAACACGTCCGAAGACAGAATATATGGCAGGGGATGATGGAATATCTGATGAATCACTCGCTCAGTGATGGATAGGCAAGTTAAAGTTCGGGTAGGCAGAAAGCTGCCGCAAGTGACTAGCTCAGGAATATCTTAGTATCTCTCTGCTCAAAAATCTCTCGTACGCTTAGATTCGCAAATTCATTTTTCTGTTCTCTGTTCTTCGAAAGTCTAAAGTGCAGTTCATATAAATCCTTTTCTAATAGCACTTCACATGGAAAGTCATATCAAACAATAATCACCAAATCAAGCATAGTTTCCATGTAGCTTTCGAATCAATCATACCATATAAATCATGCTTCTAATACATCGTCACAACGGTCATATAGCACATTAAAGCATGATTATATTCCATATAAAGCTCAATTTTCGTACTCAAGCAATTTCAACCATTTCGCATATATTTTCCATATCGACATTTTCCATAAGTGATTCCCTGCTATCAGTTCCTAGTAACGAGTAACTTTAGATTTACTTTCCAAGTATGGAACATAAGATAGCAAGGCATAAGCACGTTTTCCATGTACAGCTCATAGCATTTAATCAATATATTTACCATGTTTAGCACAAGAATCAGATCAGAGCTTACATAAATCGATTTATCACATCATGGCACTACTTTCCTTAATTCAGAGATCTCACCCGTTATAGCACATACCATATAAGAGCATCTTATCCATAAGGTTAATCAAATCAAATCTTTCCTAAACATAATAATCCAATCAGCACAAGGAAAGATATCAATTTAATATTTCGCATTTAATTCAGTGCAAGGCAAGCAAGGATCGTGCATATGATTTTCGTCCAGGAATAAACTGGTATCAACGGATATATCACTTTCCATATATAAACAGCATATTTTCCATATATAGCTCAGTAGGATATCTCATGCATTATTTCCATATATAGCACAGAACGATATATCCTATCTCATGGACTGTCTATAACACGCGATCACATAGTTCCATCAAATCATCACAAAGTCACACGCAATTCAAATATTCAACACTTTTAACAATTTATAGCTCATACACAATGCATGGACGAATATTATCATGAACTTAGACATTTTATTTTTCCCAAATCGAATTTCTTATTTTATAGACCTAACGTCATTACAATTACATCGTTCATCAAAACTTTCTAACATGTATGGACCAAAAGGTCAACATACATGGCAAGCCTTTTTAGTCCATTTAGTGGGTGCTAGAGGGACTCCCAGGACCTCGGGTATCTGCCCAATTGGAACCCCGTGAGTTGTACAATATGGTGCGCCTCTTGACTAGAAATTCCATCCATGAATATATTGAATTTCTGTTTATTAGCCTCCAACCCAGACAACCTTTTAAATTGGTCTAGAGCTTCCTTAATGACACATACATCGTGTTGTTTGTGTTGGTTCCGGTGTTGGCGTCCGGTCGGTGGCGCTCGTAAAACTCGGACAGAGTTTCGGCTTACTACGTCGAAGTCGAGGCACGTACGTCGTACGCTTTCCGTAAGACGTTATTGCCCCGTATTTCAGTGCCTCGGGTTGTCGCAATACGTCCCGAAGATACAACGACTTCAAGAATTTCGAAACGTCGCACACCGTTACGAAATTATCGGGCGAATCTACTAAGACTCGAGCCTTTCTTGCGTTTTTTATGCCTTATTATGCCTAAGGGATGTGCTGTCAACTTTCTGTAAAGTGCTGGGAGTGAATTGAATGAATTTCTATTCTGCCAGGGGACCTATTTATACTGTCCGAAAAGCTGTAGGGGTCAATTCGCGAAAAGTCATAACTTTTCAGTTTGACCTCCTTTGACTGGGCCGAATTCGTAAATAGGTGTAACTTTTGGCCAGGGGTCAATCTGGGAATAGTCATAACTTTCGGACTGATACCCAATACCCCTTCAAACAGCCACATCAGCATGCCCAGTCAGCGCCAGATCAGCGCCACGTCAGTCCCACGTCAGTCCACGTGTCAGTGACACGTCATCAACGTGCCACGTCATCTTTTTTTTTTTATTTTTTTTTTTCGTTTTTTTTTTAAAATTTGGGCTGACTTTAATAATTAATTTCTCATTCACCCGATATCGATTTTGAGCAAATTAATATTCGTTAGATTCGTCTCGAAACGTAGATTCGTAATCTTTCAACGGTTTCTCGTTTCGGCGACCGACGTCTTCTTGATTTAATAAAATCGTTTCAGCTCTTCTCTTAGTGGGCCAATTACCCACACTTGGGCCCAAGGCCCATTGGGCTTAAAACCCAACAATCCCCCACATGAATGGAAATTAATGTAAATGCAATGCATGCTGACTCTTGCAAGAAAGTCCCGACGACCCATCACTGCATCGGGATAGGTAGCTTGTGGCTTTGAACCTTCCCTAGTGAAATACTATCGGATTTACTCGCTGCTCAGTGAACGTGATGTCTTGAACTGGCGGCTTTTTGTGTAAACCAAGACAACAGTAAACACACAGTGATGAATCTGATCTCTTTTCGATTCTCACGTTGTGTCCGTTTCGGCCGTGGACCATATCTCCGATTCATAAGTGTTTTCCATTGAAGCGGCCCCACTTCACACTTATATAGGTGACCGACTATTAGGACTTAATCCTGGAGTAGTCCGAAATACTCCACCACTTTGGTATAGTCATCATTAAAAGCATAAATGCTTACCCTAACCACACGTCATCGGGAAATTACTTGGGCAGCTGTCGAGAATGGACTTTATTAGTTTCCAAGTATACTACTGAACTAATCACAGCTTAGTTGTCTCATTGAACCAAGTTTGTGGGATCTCCACTCATCGAGGTTGAGTTACCACTGTTTTCGTTCTTTGGTGTGTGGATTTTTAGTCCCATTCCCCTTACTGCGTTTTCTAACTGATCTCTAGCTATGCCTTTTGTCAGCGGATCCGCAATATTTTCCTTCGACTTTACATAGTCGGTGGAAATTATTCCGCTAGAGATAAGCTGTCTTACGGTGTTATGTCTCCGACGAATGTGCCGAGACTTACCGTTATACATACAATTCTGTGCCCTGCCGATAGCCGCCATGCTATCGCAGTGAATCATAATTGGTGGCACAGGTTTATTCCAACACGGAATATCCTCCAAAAAATTTCGAAGCCATTCTGCTTCTTCGCCGGCTTTATCTAGTGCGATGAACTCCGACTCCATTGTGGATCGAGCTATGCACGTTTGTTTGGAGGACTTCCAAGAAACCGCTCCTCCACCGATGGTAAATATATAACCACTCGTGGATTTGGAGTCTTTACTATCAGATATCCAATTCGCATCGCAATCCCTTCTAGTACCGCGGGATATCTCGAGTATAGTATGTTGTGATTAATAGTGTACTTCAAATATCTTAGCACTCTTCTTAGCGCTACCCAATGGCTACTACCCGGGTTACTTGTAAACCTACTTAGTTTACTAATTGAGTATGCTATGTCAGGTCGAGTGCAGTTAGACAAATACATCAGACTGCCAATCACCCGAGCGTATTCGAGTTGCGATACGGGCTCTCCTCTATTTTTGGCTAAGTGTACATTAGTGTCCACAGGTGTCTTAGCCGAAGGATCATCGAAGGCGTTAAATTTCTTTAACACGCTCTCAACATAGTGAGATTGTGTAATCACAATTCCTTCGGACGTCTTAGAGACATTTATTCCCAAAATGACGTCAGCCAAACCCATATCCTTCATACTGAAATAATTTTTCAGCATATTCTTTGTATTCACGATTATTTTGTGACTGCTTCCCATGATTAACATGTCGTCTACGTAAAGACAGACAATCACAAACTCATCGGGTGTGCCTTTTATATAAACACATTTATCACACTCATTAATCTTAAATCCATTCGACAGCATCGTCATGTCGAACTTCTCGTGCCACTGTTTCGGTGCTTGCTTAAGCCCGTAAAGTGACTTCACGAGTCTGCACACTTTATTTTCCTGCCCGGGTACAATAAACCCTTCGGGCTGTCTCATGTATATTTCTTCCTCAAGTTCCCCATTTAGAAAGGCCGTTTTCACGTCCATCTAGTGTATCTCGAGGTCATACAGCGCTGCTATAGCGATCAAGACCCGTATGGATGTAATCCTTGTCATGGGTGAGTAGGTATCGAAGAAATCGTACCCTTCCTTTTGATTAAATCCTTTAGCTACTAAACGAGCTTTATATTTTTCGATTGATCCATCGGTCTTAAGTTTCCTTTTAAGGACCCATTTGCATCCTAAAGGCTTACACCCCTTTGGGAGGTCTACCAGTTCCCACGTATGGTTTTGCATAATGGACTCAATCTCGCTGTTCACAGCTTCTTTCCAGAACGGAGCTTCTGGACTAGACAATGCCTCTTGCAAAGTCCGTGGTTCATCATCTAACATATATGTTAGGAAGTCAGGCCCAAACGATTTGGCCGTTCTCTTACGTTTGCTTTGCCGTGGTTCCTCGTTTTCTTGAGGTGAACTCTCCACGGCATCGTAAGTTCGCTTCTTATAGCTTATTTCTTTCTTTTCCTTATTTGGGAAAATATTCTCGAAGAATACTGCATTCCTTGATTCAAATATAATCCCTGTATTCATTTCAGGGTTTTCTGATTTGTGCACTAGAAATCTATATGCACTACTGTTATTAGCATATCCGATGAAAATGCAATCAACAGTCTTGGGTCCTATCTTAACCTGTTTAGGTTTAGGTACTTCGACCTTTGCTAGGCACCCCCACACTTTCAGGTAATTGTAGGACGGAGCCCTACCTTTCCATAGCTCGTATGGAGTTTTTTCTTTCTTTTTGTGTGGCACCATATTCAGAATGCGATTTGCCGAGAGGATTGCTTCCCCCCACAAGTTCTGAGGTTGCCCAGAACTGATCAACAAAGCATTCATCATCTCCTTAAGAGACCTATTTTTGCGTTCAGCAACGCCGTTTGACTGAGGTGAATAAGGCGCGGTTGTTTGATGAATAATGCCGTGCTCTTGGCAAAATTCTTCGAACGGCGCCACGTATTCTCCTCCTCTATCACTTCGAATTATTTTAATTCTTGAGTTTAGTTGATTTTCAACTTCACTCTTATATCTTTTGAAGGCATCAAGAGCCTCGTCCTTGCCACTTAACAGATATACGTAGCAAAATCTCGTGCAATCATCGATAAAAGTGATAAAGTACTTTTTTCCACCTCTAGTCTGCACGAACTTCAGATCACATATATCAGTATGGATTAATTCTAGAGGTGCACTACTTCTCTCAACAGAGAAGAACGGTGCCTTGACCATTTTTGCCTCGACACAGATTTCACACTTTTGTTGTGTGTCGACTTCCATTTGTGGAAGCAGGTTTAAACTTATTAACTTTTTTATTTTATTTAAACCCACGTGTCCTAATCTATGATGCCATAAATTGGAACACTCAACCAAGTAAGATGAATTTTCTTTATTATCATTAGCGAGCTCAATCTCGCGTATTACAGGCATTACATTCATCTTAAAGAGCCCCTTCTCGAGGTAGCCCTTTCCTACGAAATGACCATTTTTGGTCAGTACATATTTATCGCTTTCAAACACCTGCCTAAATCCGGCTTTGCTCAACAAGGAGCCGGACACCAAGTTCTTGCGGATGTCTGGCACATGCAGCACGTCCACAAGAGTGAGTTCCTTGCCCGAGGTCATCTTCAGCACTACCCTCCCTAATCCGACGATGTCTGAGGTGGCTGCGTTGCCCATAAACAGCTTCCTGCCTGAGATAGGGATGTAGGTTGAAAACATCTCCTTATCAGAGCAGATGTGGCGAGTCGCTCCAGAGTCGATATACCACGACCTAGGATTGTCTACCACGTTGGCCTCGTATACGACGGCGGCTAGGTCCATCTCCGTTAGATCTGTCCCCGGCTTTGCCTCGGTCAAGTGAGCTTGATTCTTCTTGCTCTTTTTCTTCAGCCGACAATCCTTGGCCATATGCCCAGGTTTGTCGCAGTTGTAGCAGTTGCCCCTTATTTTATTCGGCTTCTGCTGCGTCGTATTAGGACCCTTGCGCTTTTTGCCGGTGCTTGATTCGGCCAAGTTCGCACGTACCTCCACGCTGCCCCTTTTGCTCTTGGCCTCGATTCTTCGATTATCTTCTTCGATTCGAAGCCTCACGATCAGGTCCTCAAGCCCCATTTCCTTACGTTTGTGCTTGAGGTAGTTCTGAAGTCCTTCCACAGGGGCGGCAACTTCTCTATTATAGCAGCTACCTGGAAGGATTCGCTGATCTGCATATTCTCCGCGTGTATATCGTGGATTATCAGTTGCAGATCACGGACCTGGTCCAATACTGGTTTGGAGTCGGTCATCTTATAGTCCAAAAACCTGCCGACAATAAATTTCTTCAGTCCGGCGTCATCGGTTTTGTACTTTTTGTCCAACGAGTCCCACAACTCTTTAGCAGTTTTAGCGACCGCGTAGACGTTGTATAGGGAGTCGTCCAAGGCATTCAAAATATAATTACGACACATGAAATCATTATGATTCCACGTGTCCAACGCCGCCTGTTGTTGTGCATTCTCTTCGGGTACGGCGTCGTCAGCGGCACCGTCGGTGTTCACCTGGGGCGGGAGTTCTTTCAGAAAGCGCACCAGGTTTAGAGTCGTCAGATAAAATAGCATTTTTTGTTGCCATCTCTTGAAATCGGCTCCGTTGAATTTCGCCGGCTTTTCGGCGTGGTTGCTACCCGTCAGCGGTACGGCGGTGGGAATATTCGCTAGCGTCGCCATCGATCAGACAGAATAACGTCTTACGATTGTTGGTTCCGGTGTTGGCGTCCGGTCGGTGGCGCTCGTAAAACTCGGACAGAGTTTCGGCTTACTACGTCGAAGTCGAGGCACATACGTCGTACGCTTTCCGTAAGACGTTATTGCCCCGTATTTCAGTGCCTCGGGTTGTCGCAATACGTCCCGAAGATACAACGACTTCAAGAATTTCGAAACGTCGCACACCGTTACGAAATTATCGGGCGAATCTACTAAAGACTCGAGCCTTTCTTGCGTTTTTTATGCCTTATTATGCCTAAGGGATGTGCTGTCAACTTTCTGTAAAGTGCTGGGAGTGAATTGAATGAATTTCTATTCTGCCAGGGGACCTATTTATACTGTCCGAAAAGCTGTAGGGGTCAATTCGCGAAAAGTCATAACTTTTCAGTTTGACCTCCTTTGACTGGGCCGAATTCGTAAATAGGTGTAACTTTTGGCCAGGGGTCAATCTGGGAATAGTCATAACTTTCGGACTGATACCCAATACCCCTTCAAACAGCCACATCAGCATGCCCAGTCAGCGCCAGATCAGCGCCACGTCAGTCCACGTCAGTCCACGTGTCAGTGACACGTCATCAACGTGCCACGCCATCTTTTTTTTTTTAATTTTTTTTTTCGTTTTTTTTTTTAATTTGGGCTGACTTTAATAATTAATTTCTCATTCACCCGATATCGGTTTTGAGCAAATTAATATTCGTTAGATTCGTCTCGAAACATAGATTCGTAATCTTTCAACGGTTTCTCGTTTCGGCGACCGACGTCTTCTTGATTTAATAAAATCATTTCAGCTCTTCTCTTAGTGGGCCAATACACTTGGGCCCAAGGCCCATTGGGCTTAAAACCCAACAGTTTGCCTTTGTAGAAGATCATAAGGTCGTTAGCAAACCAGAGGTTGATTAACCTGATGCCCTTGCACAAGGGGTGAAATCTGAACCTCGGGTCAATAGCTGCCACTTGGAGTTGTCTAGTGAGGTATTCCATAACAATAGAAGGGGGACATAGGATCCCCCTGCCTTAAGCCTCGCGCTCCTTGAAACCAACCATCTGTAGTACCATTCACAGCTATTGTGTAAGACATTGTAGAGACACATTGCATAATCCAGCTGACAAATTTCCTAGGAAATCTGAGCATGCACAGCCATTGCTCCAAGAATTCTCATTCCACAGTGTCGTAAGCCTTTCTAAGATCCACTTTAAGGAGAGCCCTGGCCGAAGCATTCTTCCTATTGTACAATCTGATGGGATCTTGGCATAACAAAATGTTGTGCACAATAGATCTTCCATTCACAAATGCATTCTGATTCGGGTTAATGAATTGAGGTAGCAGGGGTTTCAACCTAGCACAGAGCATTTTTGAGATGCACTTATACACAGTGTTGCAGCAAGCTATGGGCCTAAAATCCACTGCTGTGACTGGGTTGCTGACTTGGAAATTAGACACAGAGTAGTATTGTTCACCCTCGGCTGAAGCTTACCAGTCTCAAAGAAGGCCAGAATAGCAGTAGTAATGTGCTCCCCAACCACTCCCCAGGCCTTATGGAAAAAGCCACTTCCATATCCATCTGGCCCTGGGGCAGCTTCTGCATGGATTGCTTTTTTTGGCCTCCTCAACATCCTTCTTACAGAAAGGTTGTACTAGCTTCAGCTGTTCAGGAAGAGGTAGCATATAACCAGCCTCAGCACCTGTCCAGGGTCTCATTCACTAGTCTTCTGTTTCCCAGTAAGTTCTGGTAATATTCCGCAAAATGGGCATGAATTTCTGTATCCCATCTGCTGTAGCAATAGACATGATCCTGTTAGCCTAATTCCTTTGTTTAATCATAGAATGGTAGTAGGCTGTATTCTGGTCCCCTTTGTCCAACCACCTGGTTTTAGCCTTTTGCCTAAAAAATTTGTCATTTGCCTTGCTTAAAAACTGGTACTCCAATCTCATGCTGCCTCCCTAGCCAGTAGTTCTCCATTCATAATGTCATCATGCAAAGCGCTTTGGCAGTCATCCAGTAGTTTTTTCCCTTGCTCAGTCCTGGTCACAATATAGCACACCTTAGACATAGCTGAGACCTGACAGTCTTCCCATGATTCTTTAATAATTCTCAAGAAAGAGGGAGCCATGCTCCACATATTAAAGAATTTGAAAGATTGTTTACACCTCAGAGACTGCCCCATGTCCCTCAGTAATAAGGGTGTATGATCAGATACTCCCTCAATCAGAAAATTCACTGTATAGTCAGAGAATGTAGAGATCCAGTCCTCATTAGCGAGGGCCCAATCTTTTCTGCTCCTGATTCTCTTCTCCTGCTTCTGTTTGTTTGACCATGTGAAATGACATCCACTTCTTCTAATCTCCTCTAGGTGGCAGCCCTAAATGCATTGGTTGAATCTGGTGAATTCATTAACAGAGACTGGAGCACCTCCAATTCTGTCTTCCAAATTCCTGATATTGTTGAAGTGTCCCCAGGTTATCCAAGGGTCATTCATAGCATCTCCCATCCTTTGTAGTCATTCCATAATACCTCTCTCTCAGCAGGATCATTTGAGTCGTAGACACAAGTAAGAGAGGTTAGAAGCTTTCCTCCTCTGGAAACTCTAAAATGCATAAACTCCTTTGATTTGGATAGTAATTCCAGCTCCAGACCACCTCTCCATAGCACTATAATTCTACCATTATGGTGTTCACTTAAGTTGTGACTCCATTTCCATCCACCGAACATCCTGGTAATCACCTCAGCCACACTATCACTCTTTAGCTTGGTTTCCAACAAATAGATTAGTCCAACTTATATTTACAGCAGAAGAGAGTACTTCTCTCTGCTTTGCGGGCCCATTTAGGCCCCTAAAAGAGAGGACTGGTGCGAAATTAAAACCTGAAGCTGAGGGGCAGTGAAGATCAACTTGTAAAACTGAAGCTTTTGTGTTCAGGTCTCAGTGTTTTTCACTTGATAGCAGTTTAATCAGCAAGCTATAGTAACTGGACAAATTCGGATATGAAGAAGACGTCTTTAAGATAAATTTTGAATTATATTTATTATGCAACTGTCAAGGCTTAGTGTTGATACCATTTAACAATGGCCTAGTGACATAATTGTTAAATCATGTACCTGTTCATGTACATATTCGGACAATTCACCTTGCTACTGTAACTTGGGGACTTCTTAGAGACGAATGAATGGCAGCGAATACTAACAGTGAATTTTCCTAAGTTTTCTGGGGATTGCACTTTCTGTTCCGTTAAGCTGGAACAACGAATGATGGAGATAACACGGTCGCGAGAAACAATGTACGGGCTATGGGTCTCATGAATTTTGCTACTAAAGAAAATATACGTATTAGCTACAATTCGGTGCTAAAGAAAATAAAATAAACAGGAAATTTCGATCACATATCTTATACTGTAGACTGATACATTTAATAGGTACAAAGGAACGTAACTGCCGTTTTGTTTGCTATACCATTTGCTTAAAATCTTAAAAAATTTGCCGCGCTGTCACTTTACAAAGTTAATATAACTGTTAATTCGGAAATTTTTTAAAGCCTTGTCGGTGTCTCATCTCTGTCAGATATATGACGATGAATACCTCTTCGTTTCTCTATATGACAAATAAGTCAAATATAATACCACTTAATTGAACAGTGGTTTACTCTAAGTTTTCCCGACGATTTTTATTTCCCATCAGACTTGAACGACGAGCGATGGAGCCAACACCATGGTTTGTCGTCGTGGTCGCAGACGCTGATGCGGACCCGAATGATTAGATTCCGCATTTTTGCGGAGCGGTCGCGGGCGATACCCAACTTTTGTAAATATAATACAAAATTCTATGTATGTTTCGTTAACAATATAATATAATGTTTGTGCAAAGATATAATTTTCTTTCAATTATCATAAGATTAGTGATGATATATGTCGATTTTTTCTACTAGTGTATCTAACTCACATAATGTGGTGTAGTTGAAAAGTCATGAATAATTAATACTAGTTTTTATTTTCTACAGAATTTATTAGTGATTAAATTACAAAAATTCGTTGGCTTTCTAATCATAAATTATATAACAGGCTCAATTAATAAAATAGCCCATTTAACATAAAAACCCACCACTTTGGTTTCTCACTTCATTCTTCCTAATGACGCCGCCTATCGTTCTTCTCCATCTTCCGAACAGTCAACATCAACTACGTAGATAGAATGGCCGATATATCGCCCGCTACGCTCCAACATGGCCGAGACTCACCGCTACGTCAGAGATATCCCTGTAACAAAACCATAACCACGCAAACCCGTATCTACGGCGTGGCTGGCAGCGATCCTGATACAGAGCGAGCGAGACGGCCAATTAACGGCGAACCATGGCCAACACTGTGGTGCGTCGTAATGTACATGCTACGGGTCCCTACACATTATACATATTAGATGCAATTTCGCTGAAAACATAATATGTCTCATGATTAATTTTTCTTGTTCGCGTCAATTTAAATTCAAAAACTTCTCATTGCTAAGAGCATCTCCAACGGTGCTGGGAAACCTAAAAAATGGAGTAAATTTTCTCCAATCGATCTCAAAATTCAAACGCAAAATGCGAATTGTAGTTTCTCTCTCCAAGTTAAAACGCATCTTTGCGTCTGTACTGAAAATATGCGTTTCAGGTTTTACAATTACATAAAAGTACTTTAACCTTTCAGTGATCACAATCCACTGCACTTCTCAAATTTCAATGATAAACGACATACGTGAGGGTGTATCTAGAGCTACCGTTTTTCTTCCCCGTTGTTCGCTGGGCACAGGCACAATTATTGTAAAAGTTGGGTGCTTTCTTCTCCATCAGATTAAGAAGTTTGAGGGGGGTTTCAAATCATTGATTGTCGTCTGAAGCAGATATGGCAAAGTATTTTACCAATCTGACCTTAATTTCTTCTGGGTTACATATACTTGCTTATGATTTGGCCAATTATAGCTCTCATCATCGACTTGAATGTACAGGGGGTTTTGCTCATGAAAATAAATGAATATTATTGTAAAGAATATCTCCAAGCAGAAAATGAACAACTCAAAAAAAATTCGGTCTTTTATACGTACAAATAATAAATTTATATTAATTTTCTTTATATATTTTCTCAATAGAATGTAAAATAATATAGTGGTCTATTTTTTGAAGTTGTAAAATTTGTGGGTGATATTGAAAATTTGTAAAAAAAAATTTCAGAATAATATTTCAAAAATTTTATTTTGAGTTTGAGAATGAGTTTATCGATTGGAGAAAAACTACTGCATTGAGGTTGAGAATGAATTTGAGTTTGAGTTTGAGTTTTTCGGTTGGAGATGGTCTAATACTGCAATGAACGACGCATAATATGGTAATAAACTCTCGAGGACACATCGAACTTTGTTTGCTAAAGGGGATGTTCATGCAAATGAAATTAATTTGTACAGGTATTTCCGACTACCAAACTTCAATTTTGGTTCTGTTTATATTACTTATAAGCAATAAACTAACGCAAAATTTGCTTCATGTAACGGATTATTGTTAGACTAGTATTTGGCACAACCTATGTGTGCTTACGATATAAATTTATAATATTAATTTATATTTTAAATTTTAATAGGCGAAATTATAATGTTGGTTGGATTTAATTTTATATTATTTTTAAGAATTAAAAATGATTTTGAGGATGTATTGATGATAAATTTAAAATTAGGAGTAGAAATGTAATTTATGGCTGCCACACCAATCAATTTAGGAGCAGTTACTATAAGCCACTCTCCCTCAATAAAATAGAAAGATGATGAGGTGAAAGTGGTGGTCAATAACTCATGTTTTAACATTTAGTAAGGGCAATCTGGTCAAATCTTAATTTAGGTTCAGTTATATACAGAATTTGTCATTAAAACTATGTTTTTCGGACAAGGGTCTTAATCCTAATAGAAAACTATAATGGGGCCTGAATTATAATCGTCCCACTTATTTACTTTACCCTTATTATTAACTACATCATTAATCTTTATAATGGTCAAAAGAGTTTCATTATTTTAAAAGAAAAAATATGTATATTAAAATATATAAATATATATATGTATATAAAAGAATTATAATTAATACTAATAAAATTGAAACTTCGATGTTAAGGTATTAATCGTTATCACATACCACCTTAAAAAGAACAGTCTTCAATTTTCAATAATACGTGTATGGTTAAATATGATATTTACACAATGATCTTACACATGATATTAAATAATCATCATATTTCAACAACGGGTTAACCTCTAAAATGAAATCATCTCAAAAGAAATACAGTGGTGACATATCACATGATACACATTCTTTTCAAAGCCACCTCATGGGATGAGAATTTCACTGTATTGTGGGGTTACGTCAAACAAACAAATCCTAAATTTATTATTTTTGTTTACGATCATAGATTTTATATTTGAGTGCTAAATCTATTACAGTTGTAAACTTTTTCAAAGAAAGAAGGCAAAAATCTATGTTCAATATCCGCATCACCTACACCAACACTATCATCAATAATAATGTCATCGCCGATGCCAATGGCTACCCGAATTATCGTAGTCTTAGTAGTTTTGGAATAGTGATTACAAACAAGGAAAATTAGTCCAGATGGAAGTCTTATATATGCAATGATGAGGTTTCGGATTTGAATCATACTAAACTTAACCATAGCGTAAAAGCATAACACCGTTTTCAACTTAAGCTGAGCGTAAGAGCATAACAGTGATATAACTGTTTTCCGGATAAAACCCAAAATGATCCCTTAGTTTATCACATGACCAATTTAGTATCCGATGTTTTGCGTATACCAATTAGTACCCGATGTTGATTTTAAATCAAATTGGTCCTGGCGGGGGTGGTAAACAGGTTGGGTTGGACCAATTCAAAACGGGTTGAAAACTACTACCTGACCTGGCCTATTTAATTAAAGATATTGAAATATTGAACCCTAACCCGACTTGTTTTAACCCAAATATAACCCATTAACCTGCCAACACATTTAAAATTTAGGAAAAAAAAAAGAGAAAATGACTATGCCAAAATAGTAAACCCAAATTGTTTTATTGGATGGAATTTCCATGAATTAAAAAGAACCCAATTGCATTGACTGGGATGACAGTTTCTCATTTCGAAGCTGTAAAATCATAATTTTGTAAAATAATAGAGAAACACGTTTTTTCCCCCTAAAATGACAACAATTAGAATTCTGGAAAATACAAGTTATATATTTAAATACAAGCAATTTATGTTATTTATATTAAGGATGTTTTTAATAATTTATATTATTCGTGTTAAATGTGTTGATAAACTGGTTTATTTCGTGTTGAAAATTCGAACACTAACCTGACCCACTTAATATTCGTGTTGGGTTCGGGTTTACTCATTTACTTAAACATTTTGAAAATGCTAACACATACCTGCTGTTTTCGAGTACAGTTCGTGTTGTGGTTGACGGATTGGGTTGGTTTTTAGTAGTCCTAGTCGTGACGTTAGATGGAGGATTTGGATGGAAAAATTTACACATATGACGTGCAGTGCATTTGGCTAAATTTAAAAAAATATATATATTTCGTAACTTAACCCGATGCTGCTGAAGGCGGCTTTGTTTTACCAGAAAGATGCCGCCCACTATGTTTACGTTGTGTTTGTTACATTGGATATACCGGGAAAAGTTCATTAATCTATATATATAAAAGATGAATAGCTACTCTCCTGACGAGCCACGTGGACGAGCAAACGTCCCCCCTTGCGACACGTGGACTTGAATAGTTGAAGCACTCACCTTAATGTTATAAAAGAAACCCTATACGAGACTTTTGGGATACATAATAATAATCTGCACACTCACTAAACTACCTCATTGAAATATCGAAACAGTAGTGTTCGAATCATTAAATGTGTGGCATAAGTGGGATAGACGTGTATGTGAGTTTTAGAGAAAAAGAGGTTCTCACTAAACTTGATATATTCAATTGGCCCACTAACTGAAATATAACGCATTCAGCTTATGATATTATCTATATGACTGTTATGTTAGCTTAATAATGTCTATTATGTGGGATATTCAATTGTCTATTATCTATTAACTGTTACAACGCATGAGTGGGATAGATTGATTGCTCACGTCCTTACCTTCAGCTTATCTAGGCTTTCCAATAACGTTTGCATGTCACGTTTATTAAAGAAGTTGCTTTATTGTGAAACCCTTATTCCTTCAATCAGTAGCCCTCATAGTCCAATTAAAATAAAGAGAGATCCATAGCTGTTAATTTCTCAATGACAATGGTTCGCCTACAAAGTAGTTCAAGCCTTGAAGCATTGAGTCCTAAAGTTATTTCTCCCACTGTCATCGTCCGATTTTGCGATATTGGAAGGCAAAAAACCTTAAGAAACAAGGGGAGCTTATGAGTTTGGATATGCTCTTATTGGATGAAAAGGTTTGCGTAGCGTTTTATATTGTCAATATGTTCTTTGAAATTTCATATTTTAATTTGTTGTGTCGCCGAGCAGGACACACTAATGCAGGCTTCGATACACCGACAAATGGTTGACCGCTTTTGCGAACTGATGGAAGATGGGCGCATTATATATCGGTGCTCCTATACGTTTTCGGATGACGGAACACCGATATATAATGCGTTTCACTGACGTACGACCATGATTCCTGTTGATGCATCTGAATATGAAATAAATGATGAGAAGTTCCGATTCCGCCCGTACGAATCTTTGTTACAGCTAGCAGACCAGAACCAGGAATTACTTGGTGTGTTCTTAAGGCTCTTTGTTGTTATCACGTATCCCTATTTTTATAGGATGAAGGCCTTTTCCATGCATATTCAATGAATTATTTTACTAAGGTATACCCATTTTCATAGATGTTATTGGGTCGCTTTCCCGAGTCGTCGAACCAGAGGTCAACAAAGACGGCGTTACGATGCGGTCCTCTTTGAGGGTTATTTTGAACGGGTGAGAATGTTTCTTACGAACGATTATGATTTCCATACGCCCTTGGGTTATGTATGTTTTCCATTCTATGTAGAGGTGTGGAGGTTTCTGTTACTGTCTGGGATGAGAAGACGTTGGAGTTTTATAAGTGATGAGGTGATGGCAGTTGATTTTGCTATATATTCTTTCCTTTGCGGGATAAGAAAGTCTTGATCGTTAGCCTCCACATAAGTATTTTAGTGAATTTTATGGGAGTCTATTTTGTTGTGAACGTTGCTTAAACGATGTGAGGATGTTTGGTTTCGATTTATTTTGATTTGAATATGTGTCCCATGTATATGCTAAAGCTTTTGCATATTATCGTTTTCAGGCTGAGGTGTCACGTCTCATTGATATAATATCAACTCTCTCTATGTTAATAAAGATATTTCTTGAGAGAGTTCATCTCAAATGCTTCATATGTGAGTTTCATCTTTTCTAAGTTCGTTTTGTGTAGTTAGGTAAGTGATGAAGAGACATTGAGTTTGATGTTTACGATTGGTTAGTTTTTCAGGCATTGGTCAAGATTTGGTATTGGTGTATGTCACTAATAAATAAATGTTGGGTGATGGTGATAACGCCAATCTCGAAGGTCAGTGTGCAGTGTATAGTATTTTGTTGGAAAGTAATTTTGCTCCTTTATTCTTCTTTATAGATGAACGCAACTTTAGCTCTATCACAATTTCAGAAGAAAATGTGTGTACCTAAAGGTCAGTGAAAACCTATAAAGAATACGGTGTACGGGCGGCCATAGGAAGTTTTGCCAGCAATGACAACGAGTGAGTGGAGTGAAATAGAATGTTGTCTTTGCGATGGATCACTATTGGTTTTGTAAGAGCAGTAATTGTAATATAAGATTCGTCGTATGGATGTTTCGTAGATTATTGATGTTTTCCTGCTATAGATAATATAATATGTAGTTTGAATTTATTGATCGAGATGTATGTATGTATATTATAATATACATATATTTTAGTTGTGAATTTCATTATTTTTATGTAATAAATAAGAAGCAAAACAATAAATAAAACTAAAAATAATAAATATATATATATATATCGTTTTATTTATTTATTAGAAATAATAAAAAAAAACATGAATTTTATGGAGAATCCTGATATTCAATTTCATCTCTTTCAAGTCAATGACTCAATGGGATGAAATCAACCCAACCTCGACCATGTGGAGATTTTCTGACATTATCAAAATTTAGATATTATAATATAAAACGTCTTTCTTTACGACAAAATTTCGGATCGGGAACTGGGACGATCTTTGTTAACTCGACAAGACGAGGATTTCCGTAAACCTGCAATGCCTACCTTTTTTTATTGTCGTTTACTTTTGTGTTTAGCTGCGTGGTATTTTTTCCTTGGGAATTTGATTAATGCAATGGCTTATTATTCGAATTTGATTGCAATACTTTTGGGTAACTGTTTTGTTCTTTTGTAAATGTAGAATTACGAATTGCGTTTGAATTATATGTTTATTTCTATGAGAGTGTTAACCAAAGTTCAAGATGAATATACATGTTAACTGACTGGGTTTTGAAGCATATGATTTTAAATATTTAGCGAGCCCATTAGTCGATAAGCATGGTGTCCCCATTCGTGGAGTTTATTTTTACAAGTATCTAACTCAGATTAGCGTATAGTTTTGAAATATTGGAAACGTTCAAAACTGAATACAACTTAAAGTAGAATAAAGTCTCGCAGACTTAATACGACAATAGAATACTGTTCCAGAAACGTAAGACCGTGAGTATGTAAGACTTTTGCAATGGCGTTACAGACTGCAAGACTGTGTGGCCGAACGCACATCCATGTCACTGCAGTCCGCAGTGAGACGCTTGACATTGTAAGACTGTAAGACTGCATAACTACTACTTACATTGTAAGACTTTACGATACATGGCTATCAGACGAGACTACTTAAACATTGTAAGACTGTAAACTGCAAGACTGTAGAATTTTTTTTTACTGTTTTTATAAAGAGCTAATGATAATCATGCAGTAATTTTTATGTTACACGATAAAAAGAATGATGTGTATGAGAAAACATATGGTTGGTCACATTCGGGTTCAACCCGTTTAATAAACGCTTTGAAAACTTCTTTTAATAAACGAGTTTAATAAACGGGTTGAAAACTTCAACCCTAACGTAACCTGTTTACTTAAACGCTTTGAAATATCAAACCCAACCTGATTCAAATATAACCACTAGCCAGCCAACCCTTTTAAAATTAAAAAAGCAACAAAAATTAAACAAATAGAATTATAAATCCAAATTAAACAAAATAACAGACAAACATTTGTTTTTTTTAAAAGATCAATATAATTAAGAAACAATTAAACTTTAAAATAACTAATGTCTCAGAAATCATAATTAAATATCAAGTTATTTCGTAGTCACCGGGTATCAACCGAAGGCCGATGATAGTTAACCCGAACTTTCAAGCAAGTTATCTTCCATTTGATCTTCCACCCCTATTTTCATGACATCTCAGCATAATTCATCGAGCATACGATCTATTTTTCCTTTTATTTTATTTATGCTAAGGGTATTCTAATAATTTATATTTTCGTGTTAAATAGGTTGGTTTAAGGTTGATTTTGAAAATTCGAACCCTAATCTGGCTCACTTAAATATTTGAGTTGGGTTTGGGTTTACCCATTTACTTAAATATGTCCAAAATTCCAATCCAAACCTGCTATTTTCGGGTGCCATTCGTGTCGATTTATATTGCACAAAACATGATGCACGGGGGCAAACTAGTTTATATAAGATCTGTATGATGGCAGAAACTAAAGTACCCATTTATTATAAATAGAAGCAACTGGCATTAGAGTTATTACAGACACACCCGCTGAATATAAAGACTGTTCGTGCAATTATACCAAAACGCCAAACCATCGTAAATTAAAAAAAAAAAAAGGGGGACACTCACAGCAGATGGAAAAGAGGTGTCTACTTCAGAAATCCGAATCCGATATTCCTTTTTAGTCTTTAGCAGACAAGAATTGACATAAAAATATTGACTCGTATTAGAATCATATCAATCTAAAATCTTTCATATATTATATATTCAATTCCAACCACAATGGATCTGTCATATCTTTTTGATGATCATATCGTATCTTAACCAAACAACAACCCATCATGACAAAGTCAACAAGAAAGCATTTCGCCAAAAGAGAAAATTGACCAATTTGAATTGATTCGTTCATCACCTTGCCAGTTTGGGATCAAGATATTTTTTGGCTAAATTCGAATGATAACAAAATCTTAACTTCAAGGGACTCAACTCAGTCCTTGATCATCTGATGAAGTAGGAGAATTAGGCAAAGACGAGAACGATCTTGGAGATGATGATGAATCGGACGGTGGAGATTGATTCTCGGAGCCAAAGTCTTGCGATGGCGAGGAAGAAGATGAACTGAGCTGATCGTCAGATTTTTCTTGCAGTTTTCTTTCGTCGAATTCGTTCCTTTCCGATCCACCGCGAAATTCTCCAAACATGTAATTTTTAAGTCGCTTCACGTCTGATAATTTCACCGGCTTTACTATGAAATCTTCAGCACCTTCTTCCAAGCATCTGATGTACGAATTCAAAGACTCATTTATTACTACATATAATACATGGAGCTAGTGGTAATTCTTGATTATAAAGTACCCTCTTTTTAACATTACATTGGCAACAAGCATTGGCAACTTCGATATTGTTTCAGCGATTATATGGAAAAGGAGGAAATTAAGAACAGATGTATGAGATGAAGAGTTACCTGTCAATACGAGCCAAGACATTTTCAGATGACATTATTACAACTGGGATTTCCCTGAAGTCAGATGAACCCTGCTCAAATTTGAACACGAAGATCAGAAAAGAAAAAAGAAAGAAAAGAAAATTAAAAAGCAGAAAGAGAAAATTATGACCTTGATCTTCTTCATCAATTCATACCCTGTCATCCCAGGCATACAGTAGTCTGTAATAACCAGATCCACTTTTAATCCCTAAAAAATAAAAATCCAATCTTTTCACAACGTCGAGGGTAAATGAAAAATAAAAATCTTGAGAAAAAAATGGCAATTTGAATTGATTTCTTCATTACATTTATACCATCAGGCCTTTCCTCATCTAATCCCAAAAACTGCAGAGCCTTTTTCCCACTGTCAACTGCTGTAACTGCAGAATACAAACATACTGTTCAGCAAACCATTGATAATCTTTTTCTTTCGGAGAGAGGAGAGTTTGAACAAGGGTTGATTTTACCTCTGCAAGAAGTGATTTTGAGCAATCTCTCTATGACTTTCCTATCAACAAGACTATCATCCACGGCAAGAACATGAACATTGTTGTTTCTTTCGTTATGTTCTAACAACAACTCATCTGCTCTAAGTCTTGAAAAGACACCATTTTTAGCCATTTCCGAGGAAAATCTCAGCTAGCCCAGATTGTGAAGGCTCAATTGTTTAACGCCAGCCCACACGCAGCAGAGAGTTGCAGAACGCAGTTCTATAGAAAGGAGATGAGAGAAGAACATACACAGATATGTTATATAATAGGTGTTAGCTTAATGTATTGAAAAGCTTACATATGTAATTATGTATACTAGATAGTTGGGCACAGTCTACACCTGTGCTAGTTTAAAATGAAGAATGGTTTTTTTTTTTTTTTTTTTTTTTTCACACGGCAAATAAAATAATAAAAATTCACAAATAATGATGTAGTGGGGTAATTTGTTTCGATAGGGTCTTATTAAATAACTGTCAAATAGGCTCAAATTTATGGTGTAATTGATACACCAAATTGACATAAAATTGGCAGTTTTTAAGAGGTGCTCACAGTTAATATAAGAGTATAGATAAACCAACCTGTCTTTGTCGATGCGGTTCATGTACTAAATGTATTTGTGTAAGATAAGAAATGACTCTTCAAAATCAAATCTGGGAGAATCTACGTTTTTTTATAGGGTTAACTAGATTTCAGGCCCCTTTAACAAGTTGGTATATGTTTCAGGCCCTTTTAGTATTTTAAATAGGGAGAATGACCCATCAAATAGTTACGTTAGGAAAAAGGACCAATTCATGCGGAAAAGACTTGTTTACCCATATTTTTTGCAGAAATTTCATCAAACTTTTTAGACTTAAATCTTCACGTGTTATTAAGTGGTATATAAATTTATTTTAGTGGTATTTATTCTTATTGAAGTGGTATTAAAAAAATAATCTGTAATACGACGCTGAGACTAAAATCGATTTTCAGTACCACAAACCCTAAAATTTTCCAGCATTAATCGAGAAAACCCGAAGAATTTTCTACCGATCTGAACCCTTAATCGACGAAACCCGACCGATTTCGACACTTCATCGACGAATCTTGCGATTTCGAAGAAGAACCCCGTCGATCGCCAAGAAAGTGGCCGGAAGAAGGAGAAGAAAGTTGCTGGGAAGAACAACAACGTCGAATGATGGCTCTGCTTGTGGTTTGACTGTGTTTAGCACTTTTGGTGTTTTGAATGATGGATCTGCTTATGTTTTTTGCGTTTTGAACTAGTTCTATTTTCATATCACTTAATAATATACTGGTAACAATTTATACTCTATTCGTAACAAAAAATAAGAACATTCAGCTCCATGGGCCTATTACCGTCTCAGCTATAAAATACCACATCATATGTAAATTATACCACTTAAGTATATTCTGGTACCAATTTATACTCCACTCGTAACAGAAATTAGAAACATTCCAGAAGTTTCATGGGCCTATTACCGTCTCCATCTTTATACAATACCACATCACATGTAAATTGTACCACTTAATAATATTTTGGTACCAATTTATACTCCATTCGTAACAAAAAAATAAGAACATTCCAGAAGCTTCAAGGGCCGTCAAACCGTCTCCAGCTTTATATAGTACCACATCACATGTAAATTATACCACTTCAGTGTAGTTTCGTACCAATTTATACTTCATTCATAACAAAAAATAAGAACATTCCAGAAGCTTCATACTCCGTCAAACATGTTTCGTCATATTTATATCATACCAAATCACATTTAAGTTATACCACTTTAGCATAGTTTTGTACCACTTCATATCCAATCATACCAAAAAAAGGATCATTCCAGAAGCTTCATGCTCCTCAAACCTGCTTCGTCATATGTATACCATACCAAAACTCATGTAAGTTATACCACTTCAGCATAGTTTTGTACCACTTCATACTCCATTCATACCAAAATATCATTCCAGAAGCTTCATGCTCCGTCAAACATGTTTCGTCTACCATTCATGTATGTTATACCACCTATACTCGTACCAATATACGCCATTGAACATTCCAGAAGCTTCATGATCCGTCAATGAATATGGTATACCATACCTAAACACATGTAAATTATACCACTTCAGCAGTATACGATATCATTCCAGAAGCTTCATGATATGAATATGTACCATATGTACGATATACCACTTCAACTCGTACCAGTTTATACTTTCATAACAAAAAATAAGGAACATTCCAGAAGCTTCATGATCCGTCAATGAATATGGTCTCACCATCTTTATATGATACCACATCACATGTAAATTATACCACATGATAATATTTTGGTAACCGTTTATACTATCCTGGTAACAATACATTACGAAACGATACCACATTAAGTCGTACTGATACTAGATAATATGTTATCTATACCACATTAATGGATCGAATAATTTCGTAAATAAAATTTGTTTTTTTTTCGGTTGTGGAGGAATAAAAATCATGGAAATATATGATTTGACGTATAATCCACGAAGTTCCTTGATTTTGTTACGTTTTATGCAAATATGATGTAAGTAGTCAAGTAATGAGGTTTTGATTATGTGAAATGTATACTAATGCAATCGTAGACAACTATATTTACATCACATTGATATTACATTATGAATTACAACAAATGTATCCTAAACAACATGATACGTCAATTATAGAACAAATCTTACGACAATAAACCTTTAATCGTAACCCCGAAACAGTTTACCCTAAGATCCGATACTCTAAACCAAAAAACTGGAAACCCTAGCGCATAAACCGCAATCTGTAACACATAAAGTGTTTCTGGTACCACATTATTACATGAATATATACTACATAATACCACATCACATGTAAATTATACCACTTCAGCGTATTTTAGTACCAATTTATACTACATTCATAACAAAAAATAAGAACATTCCAGAAGCTTCATGGGCCGTCAGTGAATATGGTCTCTCCATCTTTATATGATACCACATCACATGTAAATTATACCACTTCATGCCACTATTGTACCTAATCTTATCGAAATTATACCACTTACACGTTTCTGATACCACATAATGAACACTCGTTTAAATATTTTTTTTTTGCGATTTCGCTTTCAATTCGTTAATCTTGAGGGACGAACGAATGAGTCACCACTAAGGCGCGACGCACAAGCTATGGGTCCCTCGAATTTATGATATTAGCTTTAATTTCGACAAAAAATATGCTCGATTTATCTTATTCTCGAATCAATTTCTAGAAACTATTCCTCACAGATCTTAAGTCTGGCGACGTAAATATCATTGAGATCGTCGAATACACATCAAAATTGATTTTATGCCAGTATGTGTAAAAAATTTACGGTAAATCGATAGTTGAAATTGCTTTTCCATTAATACCATTTGCATAACATCTGGAAGCCACTTCTTATGGTAGTTATATCACTTTATACCATTATCATACCACTTCTGTACTGTCATAAAACACTAAGTTTTGCAGGAAAAACAACTAACACGTATATGATACCACTTTATGCCATTATTATACCACTTTATGTGTTTATCATACCACTTTATGCCATTATCATACTACTTCTGATACCAATTTATACTACACAAAAGTTCCCGCCCAAAATAATGCTGAGATTCAGCTTTCCCGCCCGAAACAGCGTTGCTTATTCAGTACCACTTCCTCCCTAATGGGTACCACAACCTGTCAAATGAAAATATTCCAGTTTGGAAACCACTTCTTATGGTTCTTATACCACTTTACGCTGTTATCGTACCGCATCTTATAAAATTGATACCAATTGAGAATAAGTAATAGTTTTCGTTGCTATACCACTTTATGTATCTAATATACCACTTTACGATCTGTTTTACGACTTCACTCTGTTTTGGTACCGCTTCTTATATAACTGATACCAAATGAGATAAGTAACAGTTAACGTTGTTATACAACTTTAAGCCTCTTCTATAACACATAATGCTTCTCTTGTACCATATATTACAAAAATAATACCAAATGAGAAAAAGTAATATCTCGTACCAGTTCAAGTAACGTTTCTTATCGTTTCTATACCACGTTACGGCTCTTGTATACCACATCATATAAAATTAATACTAAATTAGAATAATATCTCGTATCTGTTCGAGTAATGCTTGTTATCGTAACTATACCACTTTATGTTGTACCGGAACGTACGGAAACTATACCACTTACGCCTTTCTGATACCACATAACGAATACTCATTAAAACTCTTTTTCTCTGGCGATTTCACTTTCAGTTCGTTCATCTTGATGGACGAACGATTGAGTCACCACCAAGGCGCGACGTAATTTTCAAGCTATTGGTCTCTCGAATTTATGCATATTAGGTTAATTTCAACCAAAAACATGCTCGATTTATCTTATTTGCGTAAATGAATTTCTACAAATTATTCCTCACCGACTTAAATACGACGACGTAAATATCATTGATATCGTCGGTTACACATCAAAATTGATTTTGTGCCCAGTATGCTCGAAAATTTGGGGCAAATCGATCATCAAATAGTTTTTTTGATTGATACCATTTGAATAATATCTGGTAACATAATTACAGCAATTCATACCTCTTTATTTAACACCTACAAGGGGCATTTTCGTCAAATCATTGTTTATGTCCTTTATTTTGAATTTAATTTAGACTTGGTCCTTAAATTTATATTTATTGTGAAAGGGGCCTGAACTCGGAAACTTTCAATGGGGCCGGATATAGAAACGCCCCTTTTTTACATATAAATACTTATATAATATTTAAAATCACAAAATAGTTGAGATTCCGAATTTCTGATATCTCACTGAGTTGCTAACCTGATTTTCATCCCCTCGCAGGCCATTCCAATTTCCACCCGCAAGCGGGGTTTTTTTTTATCGCGAGATTTTGGTGCGAACGGATTTTTGTGACTTCACACTATATATTTGCTAGAAAACGTTAAAAATAAAAATAAAAAGTTGTTGGACTATTCTTCAAAGCTAATGCCAAAAATACCCCTTTGCCGTATGATATTGTTCAAAACATTTAAATACGTCATTTTATTTCATTTTGCACAATTGTTCTTTTTTGGTTTAATTTTTATCAAAAAACCCATAAAAAATGAACGAGTTTTTACGAAGTTTAGGAACTAAAACGTCGCATTTAAAAATTTGAGCAACTTTTATGTGCACCAAAATTGTTATAACAATCTTGTGAAGCGACCTTAGGCAAGGGCTTTTGACTATTCAATAAGTTCCATGATCATCGTGTGTGTAGATTGAATATAGATACACCTGTGTTACTAAAGAAAGTGCAAAATAAAGGAAATTAGTATTATATTTTTAATTATTGTAGCTCACTAGATTGGTGAGGTACTCAAAAGTCAAATCGTAACCCATGTAAAAATTATTGATCCTGACATAGTTATAACATGAACATGATGATGAGCATAGATAGTAGGAAGAAGAAATATGATACGTACATTACATTCCTTTCATTCATTTGATATTACATATATTACAATCAAGACAAACCATACATATTAGACATAAAACATGACATATGAATTAGGTAAATGAAAGCAATGTTTATTGACTAATTAACACACACATCCAAAATATATATGAAATATATTATATATAGTTGAAAGAAACTTAATTATTTAACAGATCCGAGTTCACATGAACTTCTTGATTACAAAAGTCTATCCAAACTTGAGGTCGAGACAGGGCACATTAGTAATGGAGATTAGTTAAGAACGAGATATTCCCATAAAAAATTAGATTTGTTTCAAATTAAATTAAATTGGACTACCTCACATGTTGTGACCTTGAGGACGAAAATATATATATACATACGATATATATGTTGTCCGTTTGCAGTTACCTCACATGTTGTGACCTGGAAATGGCAGTTTGCAGTTTCCCAAGTGATCGTTTAGGTTGTCCGTTTTGGAAGATATTTAATGACCTCTTAATATTCACGATCGTATATCTGAGTCTCAACTAACGTCAGATTTCCTCTAAAATTTCATGTCGTTATCACTAATGTGACCTCCGAAATTTTCTACGAATATATAAATCATATATATATATAAAAGTTTGTAGAGGGCTTTGAATCTAGGCTTATATGTTGAATTTATTACGGAACATGCCACCCCCTATAGCCGGCTGCTATGTGCCACGTCATCTGTTCATGAGGGTATTTATGCCATTAAAATAGTAGTAAAAATAATGTCCACTTTAGCCTTATGTGTGGGTTGTATTACATCGGTGGCATCATAAATGCGATTTGTATTTGATCTATAGATGATATTGATTATGCATTTTTTATTCGTTTTAATTTATATGTGGTGTTTGGAATATCATAGGTCGTTAGACAAAGGTCATCTCGGATAGAAGTCTTATTTATATGCTCTGACTGACGCTTTGGTTTTGCTGGGGTTGTTTTGCATTTCATGGTTGTTTATCCATCCTCTGTATGTGTGTGTGTGTGTTTATTGTTGCAGGTTTCAAGCTATGGTACAGTCGTGCAGTTTGAAGGTATGGCATGTACGATTATTATGATGCATTTTATGGAGCATATTTATTCGTTTTAATTTGATCTGTGGACGTCTTTCAGCATTTCATGGTTGTTTATCATTGCTCTGTATGTGTGGGTGTTTGTTTACTGTTGCAGGTTTGAAGAGATACAGCCGCGCAGTTATCTCCCTACTGCGTAAGGTCGTGCGTGTTTTTGCGGTTGAAGGAGTATATCTAAGGTTGGTTGAATCATTTTTTGGTTATCATTATAGGTGTTTTGTAATGATACAGTCGTGCAGTTGTCATCCCATTGCGTGCGATCTGTGGGTTGTTTTGAAGGTGTGGCGGGTGCAGTTCTTATGATGCCTTTTTTATTCAATTTAATTTGATTTATGGAGGATGTTGATTCGTTATAATTTAATCTTTAGCCGTTTTTTATTATGCCTTTCTATTTATATGCTGTGTCTCACGGTTTGGTGTTGTTAAGCTATTTTGCAGTCATTCCTCCGCCTACGGGTTTGAATAGTGGCTACTGGAGTTGTGATAGAATTCGATACAGTCGTGTAGTTATCACTCCCCTGTTTGTTTACTGTTTCAGGTATCATTCGATACAGTCGTGTAGTTATCTCTTCCCCGCGTGGGGTCGTGCATGTTTTTTGCTTTTGAAAGCACATCTCTAGGGTTTGGTTGGATAATTTTTTGGTTACCATCATTGGTGTTTTGTATGGTTATCATTATAGGTGTTTTGTAATGATACAGTCGTGCAGTTGTCATCCCATTGCGTGCGATATGTGGGTTGTTTTGAAGGTGTGGCAGGTGCGATTTTTAGGATACCTTTTTTATTCATTTTAATTTGATTTATGGAGCATGTTTATTCGTTATAATTTGATCTTTTGCCATTTTTTTATGCCTTTTTATTTATATGTTGTGTCTCACGGTTGGTGTTGTTAGGCTATTTTGCAGTCGTTTCTCTACCTACGGGTTTGAATAGTGGCTACTGGAGTTGTGATGGAGTTCGATAAAGTCGTGTAATTATCTCTCCCCCTGTTTGTTTACTGTTTTTGGTATCAAGCGATACAGTCGTGTGGTTATCTCTCCACTGCGTAAGGTCGTGCATGTTTTTTGATGTTGAAAGCACATACCTAAGGTTGGTTGGATCATTTTTTGGTTTATCATCATTGGTGTTTTGTAATGATCAGACTGCACTTATCATCCCATTGCGTGTGATTCGTGGGCTGTTTTGAAGGTGTGTCCTGTACGATTTTTTCGATAAATAAATGCGATTTGTATTCATTTTATTTGATCTATAGACGATTTTTATTATGCATTTTTATTAATTTTAATTTAATATGTGGTGGTTGGAATATCATGGGTCGGAAGACCAGGGGCATCTCGGTTGAATCTCTTATTTATATGCTCTGACTGAATATTTGGTGTCCCCCATGTTGTTTTGCATTTCATTTTTGTTTATGAATCCTCTGTATGTGTGTGTGTTTGTTTATTGTTGCAGGTTTCAAAACTAGAGGGTTTAGATCATTGACGGCCTTTCATGTTCTAACGTAAAGGGTCGTTTGTACATGGGATGAGTTGTTTGAAGATATCTGTGCTTTTTAATCTTTAATGATGTATTTGTTCTTTTAATTTTTGTTCGATTTGTGTAAAAAATACATGGACGAATAAAATTCGAGCAATTTTTATTCCAATAAGTTTGCCATTAATCATATATAAAAGGTCGTTTAATACGTAGAACGGGTTGTTTAATGATACATGTGTTTATTTAACAACAATGCTATAATAGTTCCGTATTGATTTTGCCGATTCATAAAGGTTGTTTGATACCTAGCACGGGTTGTTTAATGACACATGTTTTTATTTAACATCAATGCCGTGATTGTTTCGTATTGGTTTATTAAAGTTACTATAATTGCATTAACCGACCTTTCAGATGATTTTGTAGTTCATAGGTTTTGCTATACGTTTCGTATTATCATTTTATTGATAAAAGGTCGTTTAATAGGTAGCACGAGTTCCTTAATGATACATGTGTTTATTTAACAACAATGCTATAGTCGTGGCGTATTGGTTGGATCATTTTTTGGTTATCATAATAGGTGTTTTGTAATTATACAGTCGTGCAGTTATCATCCCATTGCTTGTGATATGTGAGGTGTTTTGGAGGTGTGGCAGGTGCGATTTTTATGATGCATTTATTCATTTGGCCGTTTGTTGTCGTGCCTCTTATTTATATGCTATGTCTCACAGTTTGGTGTTGTTTATGTTGTTTTGCCTTCCGGTTTGTTTATGGACCCTGTATGTTTATGCACTGCTGCTGAAGTTGATATGGTTGTCTTTATTAATTGACGACGTCTCAATGCTTTGTAATGCAATACGGCATTTAAATTTACAATTATTTAGGCGATTGAAAAAGAGGCTACTGAATAATGTACTATTTTCTGAATATTATATGTATCATTGTTTTGGTAAAGTTGATGTAATTTCATTAAATGAACGTTCAAAGGGTTTTGTAGTTCAGAGATTAACTTACTGTAATTGCGTTAAACGTATTAATGAATGATCTGTGTAGCATGTTTATTCGTCTTAATTTGATCTGTTGGTATTTTTCAGCATTTCATGGTTGTTTATTGTTGCTCTGTATGTGTGTGTTTGTTTACTGTTGCATGTTTGATGAGATACAGCTGTGCAGTTATCTCCCGACTGCGTGAGGTCGTGCATGTTTTTGCGGTTGAAAGAATATCTCTAAGGTTGGTTGGATCATTTTTTGGATATCATCATAGGTGTTTTGTAATGATACAGTCGTGCAATTATCATCCCATTGCGTGTGATCTGTGAGGTGTTTTGAAGGTGTGGCAGGTGCGATTTTTATGATGCATTTTTTTTTTTCATTTGGGCGTTTTTATTGTGCCTTTTTATTTATATGTATCACAGCTTGGTGTTGTTTATAGGTTGTTTTGCCTTCCGGTTTGTTTGTGGACCGGACCCTCTATGTATTTGTTTGGTGTTGCATGTACCAAGCTGTGTTGCAGTCGTTCCTCTACCTGCGGGGTTGAATAGTGTGTACTGGAGTTGTGATAGAATTCGATGCAGTCGTGTAATTATCTCACCCCTGTTTGTTTACTGTTTCAGGTTTCAAGCGATACAGTCGTGTAGTTATCTCTCCATTGCGTAAGGTCGTGCACGTTTTTTGCTGTTGAAAGCGTATCTCTAAGTTTGGTTGGATCATTTTTGGGTTATCAGCATTGGTGTTTTGTAATGATACAGTCGTGCACTTATCATCCCATTGCGTGGGATTCGTGGGGTGTTTTCAGTCTGTTTTATACCGGTTCCAACTACATTGCCTTGATATATCATCCTATTGTAATTGAAAGATTTGGCTTTTCATTCTCATCATTATAGGGATTTTCAATTGCATTATACGCATTAAGATGACATAATTATTGTCAGTGTTTTGAATCGGATAAGAATAGACTGATGCTGAAGTTAGTGATTTTAATTATGGCAACAAATCATTAGGTATTCATAATGTAATGGACTTGCTACGTTGCATTACCTGCATTAACATAGCACGGTGACAGACAGGGCTTGGAAGTCGATTAGAATACAATACTGTTGAAAATCTTATTATAGTTCAAAGGTTTTGTTTGGTCTCTGACAATATATCATTTCATATTATGATAATGTTGTTTTACTAACGTTATTATAATTGCATTAAATATATTAATGCATGAGCGACACTTCGCCATTTAAAAGTATATTATTGACAAATACTTGCCCGGCTGAAAACCGGTTGACTGACTGAATGAGGTCGTTTATGGAAAATGTTTGGGCTGCTAAATGAGATCGTTGACGGAATCTAAACGTTGCTGCGTTTCTTAATTAGTGTCTTATCATTAATGATACGCATTTTAATGGAACGAAAGCGCTGTTTTTTAATTATGACAACAAGGCGATTCGTATTCCTATTATATTGATTTATTGAAGTTACTATAATTGCATTAGCATATTAACATACCTTGGAGATAGACATGTTTCGAAAATCGATGAGACTACAGAGCTATTGAGTCGTATTGTAGTAGGATAGTTATAGCCAAGGTTTGGAATCGGATAAGAATATACTACTGCTGAATTTCACAGGTTTATCTGTAGATTATCTTATTGTGTTTCAAAGGTTTGGATTTTAATTATGACAACAAATCGTTTCGTATTCTAATGAAATTGATTTACTAAAGATGCTATAATTACATTAACCGTATTTAACATAATACAATAGATGAGAATACACTATCATTGAAAATCGTATTGTAGTTCAATGCTTTTATTTTCTGAACGTAAATCATTAGATTACTATAATTTCATTATCCGTATTAAGATAACATAGCTGTGGCTAATGTTGTGGCCCGCTTAGAATGCACTGCTGCTGAAGTTGATATGGTTGTCTTTATTAATTGATGACCTCAATTAAGAAACAGTATTAGTTGTGCAGTTTTTAAATCATCATGGTTCTACCGAGTAATTATTCTGTACTTAATTCTTTAACCCCGAAGATGTGAAACACTACAATAATTTACGGCTGTTGCGGTCCTGGAGAGCTACTAATTTTAGAAGAAATGGAGAACTAATGTTACTTGGCTTAATGTTACTAGATGAAGAGGTATTAAATTTTTACTTTATATGCAATTCCCCAACCCCTCCACCCCCTCCCCCCCCCTCTAATTTTTTTTGTTTTGTTATAGGATACTCTCATGCAGGCTACAATTAATAGTGTGCTGGTGGAAAATTTTGAGCGGCTACTTGAAGAGGGATGTCTGTTTTCTATATCAAACTTTGATATTGTCAATTCTCCATAAAGATATCGTACAACAGAGCATGGTTATATGATACGTTACAATAGACGTACGACTATGTCTCAAAGTGCTGCTCATGATCTTATGATAAAAAGAGAGAAATTTCAGTTTCGTTCTTCTCAGTATTTGGAGACAAATGCCAGTTTGCAGATTTACTTACCAGGTTTGCTCCCCTATCTCTATAGAATGGTTATGTATTCCTTTTGCTTGGAGTGGAGTTATAATCAAAGACATTTCACACACCCCCTCACCCATTAGATGTCATTGCACTGGTTTCATCCATTGTTGAGCCGGATGACAATGGTAATGGGAATTAATCGCGGACTATGGTGAATATAATTCTGGAAGGGTATGCTTTTTTGTCAATTTGTCAATTATCGATAAGGAACTGTTTTTATCTATAGCGGCTGCCGTGCAACTGTTACTGCTTGGGATGAGAAGTCGCGCGAGTTTTATAAGAGACTGAAAGGAATTGTCGGCGACGATACTGTGATTATTGTGACGAATATCAATCCACGGATGTTTCAAGGTGTTTTGTATGTCGACGTACTGTTTTCTGCTCAACAAATATTTGTAATCGTATTATTTAATCAAGTGGTTTATATCTGAATACAACCTCTTCAAGTGCTCTTTATATTAATGGAGATGGCCCGTCGGTTTTGGAGTTCCGCAAACAGTGAGAATTCCTTTGTTCATGTGTACAGTTCCTTTATCTATTCTGTAATTTCGTTTTTTTTAGTTCTGACTTAACAGTTTATGTTTATTTTTTATAGGATGAATCTAGAAAACGTTTCTACATCTACGCCATTAGTTACCAATGTCAGGCCAGTAACAAAGATCAGTCTATCGGATATATACGCTATACTACGTTCGGATCCTGAACAGGTTTGTTCATATATTTATAAGACAGCATCGTACGTCGTTCCATTGCACTAACTTTCTCTGTTCGTTAGGAGCGTGATTTTTCATGCGAAGCAAGGATAACTGATATAATTAGCAGAAGTGGTTGGAGCTATATTTCTTGCTCCACATGTTCATCCAAGCTGAGAAAGTCTGAGGAACCGCTAATTTGCTATAAATGTGACAATTTTAATGCTTTGGGAATTTTGCGGTATTGTTCACTGTAATATATTAACAACTATCACCCGGTGAAGTAATTCATTCGTACTTATTTACTGCGTTTTGCTTTGCATAGTTTCCGTATTGAGGTGGCCGTTGATGATGGCTCTGAATCGGGTACTTTTGTTATATTTGACGGGCCAGCTAAGAAATATACGAATACAACAGCGGAAGACCTGAGGAACGCTATGGCGAGTACATTTTTTTACCTATATTTTCATGATAGTATGGTCGTCACGTAATTTTCAATTGTTACAGAAAACTGTAATTGAAAACACTCATTCAGTCACTCTTTAAATGAGCATATAACACAAAATATATATGTTATGACTGTTAATCATTTTTATTTTATACGGTCGTGTCGATTTACGACTATCCATAATATTCTAAGACGCGGTTTCACTGTACTTATATATCACATAGAAATATGTCATTGCATGTCTAGATATTTTATTATTTTATGAAATATTGAAAGAAATTGCTTCGAATATCCGTTAGAGAAAAGCAACATAATTCATTGGTCATAGGCTAACAAGTGCAGTGTATTACGTCATATTACAAAATATCTCAGAATATATAGTGGTGAAGTTTAAGACTATGTCACATCTGTGCGATCAAAAGAACGATGTTTAAGTTTGTATGATTGTAAAACTGTAAGACTGTGAGACTGCACTACTTAAACATTGTAAGACTGTACAAAGCACGACTATGAAACTGCATCCAGCTATGAGGCTGAACTACTTAAATATTGTAAGACTGTAAGACTGCACAACTACTATTTAAACATTGTAATTGTAACACTGTTAGACTGCACTGGTGCAAGACTGTTGAATATGTATTTATTATTGTTTTTAGAAAAAGCTAAGGGATAATTCTGCAATAATTCTGTACTACACAATAAAAAAAGAATGATGTGAAAAAAGCTTAGTCCAAATGTATTCTTCTGGATGGCAAAGAATGAAGATGATTCAACACAGATTCATGCAGGCGAAGAACATATCGGAGAAGGAATCGAAGGTGATAAAATTAAAATAAAAAGAAGCAATTTTTAACTTTCTTTTTCTAATTGAGTTTTTCTTTTCATTTTTCCTGAGCAGGGAGTTAATGGCAAAAATTCATCCCTCATTCCTCAAAATTAAGTGACATTTGGGTAGAGTATCTAATCGAATATTTTTAGACATGCATATTGCTTCACTACCTCATGCATCTGGGCCTTTTGTTTTATATTTCCGCTCAATTCATTTTCTTGGATAATCTTTTTTTAGATATGTAGTCGAAGAAGTGGAAAACCTGTGGAAAGTCACATATACTACTCCGGATGGCAAAGAACAAAGGTGCTTGAACACATACCATTAAAAGTTGTTCTCATTTTCAATGGGTCTTTTGTGATTTAAAATTTGAAGAATAAATATGTCTTACGCTACGTTAGGCTGTTTGTTTATACCTCTTTCTCATCTTCTCTAAACCAAAATAAGATTTCAGAGCTCATATTATATGCCGGTCGATTCTTATGACGTTGGATTTTAATAATGAATTGTGAAATTCTGTTTTTGCGATTCATTACGCTTGAATAATGGTAATATAAGCAAGCGCGAAACTTAAGCAGTTCTTATTTTTTACTGGTCGTTGATGGAGCTGAGAGAAATCAATAAGTTTCTATTGCTGAAAACAATGTCAGATTGCACCATTGATCGGTTGTTATACTATGTAATGATAAAAATGATAGTGTAAGATTGTTTTAAAAACTCATTATCGATTGTATGATTGCTACTAACATTAATCAATAATATAAATATGTCATTGTTTGTCCAGATATTTTATTATTTTATGGAAGATTTTAAAAAATTTCGTTGAATATTGCCACCACATAAAGAAAAAATGCAACATAATTCATCGCTCTAGGCGAACAATTGCAGTGTATTGCAATCTTATTACAAATCTCAGAATATATAGTGTGAAAGTTTAAGACTGTGTCACGTTTGTACGACCAAAAAAACGACGTTTAAGTTTGTATGATTGTAAGATGTAAAGAACGACGTTTAAGTTTGCATGATTGTAAGACTGTAAGACTGTGAGGCTGCACTACTTAAACATTGTTAGACTACGATGCATGGCTATGAGAGTGTACTACTTAAATATTGCAAGACTGTAAGCCTGCACAGCTACTACTTGAACATTGTAAGATTGCTCGGTTGTAAGACTATAGAATATGTTTTTTATTATTGTTTTTACAAAAAGCTAAGATAATCCTGCAATGATTTTATACTAACACAATAAAAAGATTGATATGTGGACAAAACATGTCTAACTTGAAAATGTGTTTATATTTGACAAATATAACCCCATGCATACACCATCTTAGTTCCTTTATTGTATAAGCCAAATCAATACAAGTAACGGTCATACATGTCATTTTGTGGTTTCATCAGGAGTATTTAATGGATCATACTATCTATCCGCATAAATGACTGTATTTTTTGTTATTAACATATGCATACCATGTATATAATTGGGATGGAAAAAGAAACCCCGTGCATTGCACGGTTCTAAACCTAGTGATAGTAAATAATACATAAACCGAGTAAGTACGCATATTAAAAGGATTAAAATAAAAGTGGACCAAAGAAACGAAAAAAAAGTGCGAAGAAGATCTTAGGGTGTCCGAAGTAAATCTGCGGGGAGCCACCAATATTCATACATCTTTTATTATATTAGGTTGGACTTAACTCACAATACATATACCGTGTTTTAATTCTTCAACGTTGCCCATTACATACGAGATGACATCTCGGATATATCCTGGTAATCCTTCAACCCAACCCAGGTTAAAAAGTAACTAATAACTAACGAGTTAACAAACACAATTTACTTATAGTTAGGGTGGGCATCGGATCGGGTAGTCAGGTATTGGATATATCGGGTTAGGCAGGTTAGGATTACGCACGTCCCATCCGTTCCACTCGCAACAATGCAATAAGTTCTCTGGGTAAAAAAACATTAGACCGACCCGACATATGGCGGGTGCCTGCATTGCGGTATGTATGTCGGTTCGATACCCGACGTCGAGTATCCGATTTTGAATTTGTAATATAAATAATAAAATAATGCTAGGCGTAATAAAACGACATGTCAACTCGAGGCGTAAAATACTACGATGCATAAAAGCATATTTAATTAGTCAAATAGCGAAAGCCAAGCGAGAAAGGAGAAAAACACACAAGCGACTGCATTGCAAATATTATATATATATATATCAATTTCACGGCGCGAGCGAGTCACTGCTAGTGGTACCAGGGATTTTTTTTACTTCTTAATGTGCTAATATGAAGAGTTAGTGGTTTTAATTAAATAGTGGATTAGGTTTTCTTTTGTCTACTATATTTTTAATGGGCTAAGTAAAAAAACTCGGGTACCCGATCGGATGTCGGGTACTAATTCAACTACCCGTTGTTCGACGCGACATAATTAATTCGGGTATCGGGTTATTGACCGATAAAATATCTGATTTACTCGACCCGACTACCCGAACCCAAACGTCCACCCCTACTTATATTTAATAAATTTTGATAGATTTAAGCCTATCTTTTGTTCCCCTAATTTATTGATTTATGAGGAGAATCGATCTTTCAATAAACGAGGGGGAGAGTGGGCTTGTGGTCCACTGATTAAGATGGGCTTTAGGTGCAATAAAGGCCCAATTGGGCTTCATGAGATTTGCCTAGTTTTTGCTTAATTGATTTTATCTTTTTCTTCATAATATCACTTGTGGTTAATGGCTTGTGATTGATATTCTTGGATTGTAAGAAATGTTGATATGGGTTGTCTCAATCAACTAAATATATGGTCCGGGATTCTAATATAGCGGTAGGATCATGATTACAAAGATTTGAAGCGTGTATGCAGGCTTGTTTGTATGGATGTGCTCGGGACATAAACGAAATAACACGGGGAATTACGTGGTTCGGATTCTTGTGAATTATATGTCCACGGACGCTCTGAAATCTCTTTTCACTATACCTCAATGATTTACACACTCAAACTACGCATTCACCGCTCTTTTCTCTAAAGAACACATAAGAAAAGATATAAAGACGTTTTTTTATAGTGAGAGAATATTTTCTAAGTGTTAAGATGTGTTGAAATGTGATTGTCGTGTTGAAATGGCGTTCCTTTATATATGAGCTCTCTGCAGCTATTCTGGAATATTCCGGAATTCCAATGAGACAGGACCTGCCAAGTATAATGCACAATCTGATGGGCCATCTGTCAGTGATAGCTTTTTGCAGGAGTTGACAGTTTGCTGCAGAAGTTGACAGCTTTCGCAGTCGTGCTACCCTCTCTGTACGCGTGTCAGATTTACTTGATTCCTCTTTATCTTTTCTGATGTATAGTCTCATCAAAGCTTCTTTGCTCTGCGGGAACTGCTAGGTGGCTCTGCAGATCCCTAATACTCTTAGTTTTTGTAGTTATTTCCATTTCCAAAGCTCTACCTTCTACTAAGTCTTTATATACTTATCTTAATCTTAGTTATTCCCTTAGTTATATATTTTTTAGCCTGCCTAATTTCTGTTCGACATCGGTTCTTTAATACGAAATGATTTCATTTAATATCATGTTCTTACCTGTCATGCGAGAGAAATTTTTGGTCTGTTTTTGTTTCCCCGCATGAAAATCGTTTGAGTATTAAATTTGTGTCCTATCTTAATAATATCACATATCCAGGCAATCTTGGCATTAGGAACGGTTCATTTTCTCTTTTTTTTTTTTAGAATAATGGAACCGATCATAAATCTGAAAAGCGAATTATGGTTTCAAACTTAAACGGGTTTTTTTGTTAGTCTTGTTTAGTATAACGATTTTTGACCGAAACCTTATATTATTGGGCCAATATATGAGAAAATATTTGGGAACTAGGATTAATTGGGCATTCTTTCCTTAGAGACATAAGCGTGAAACTACACAGGTGCGTAATTACTTAATGACATAACAAGGAAACCAAGAAGATGAAATAGACAACGCAAATCATATGTCACATAGAACACGAAGATTTATTGGGTAAATGGACCAACCGTGAATCAAAAATTTAACAAAAAAATGGCCTCCTCCCGACCAAAAGACATATATACCCTTACTAAGTGATCATAAAAGAACAATATTACCCTTATTTAAGACCCAACGCTCAATTAGCCCTATTAATGAAAAATTACTGTTGATCCGCTACAGTGTCTTGTCAGATTTTTTACTTTCAAAGTTGTTTTCCAAGCTTTCACTTCGTCTTCTTCAAAACGTAATTTCCGGCAAAACCTAAATTCCGTTCAAAGCTCCTAAATCGGTTCACAGCCCCGGCGAAGCAATTGCAGTACATTAAACATGCGCAGTCTAACTCAATGGCAACCAACGCGATGACGAAGGTGGATCCAACAACTGGATACAAGAGTCGGTGGCTCTCAGCGGTGGTCGCTGTCTGCATAGGGGGCCCGCGCGGTCTTTGCAGCTGTGGTCGCACACTGTGCAGGTTGGTCCCGTGCGGTATGTGCAGGGGTACCGTGATACTTCTCAAGGGACCCGAACGAATTTGCAGGGGACCCTTGAGTAATTCGCAGGGGACCCGTGGAGTTTGCGCTGGGGACCCATGATACTTCTCAAAGGATCGATACGTACTCGCAGAGGACCTTTGAGTAATTCGCAAGGGACCCGTACAGAAATGAAGGGACCCGTGCTGTTGGCGCATTGGACCCGTAATACCAAGGGACCAGGGACCCGTGCCGTTGGCACATGGGACCTGTGATACTTATCAAGGGACCCGAACGAATTTGCAGAGGACCCATGAGTAATTCGCAGGGGACTCGTGCAAATTGCGCAGGGAACCCGTGATACTTGCGCAGGGACCCCTGTGTAATTCGCAGGGGACCCTTGTGTAATTCTCCAGGGACCAATATGTATTCGAAGGGGACCCTTGTGTACTTCTCAAGGGAACAATACGTATTCGCAGGGGACCCGTATCTAAATGCACCCGTGCTGTTGGCACATGGGACTCGTGATACTTATCAAGGGACCCGAACGACTTTGCAGGGACCCGAACGATTTGCAGGGGACTTTCGAAAAATTCGCAGTGACCCTTGGTAATTTGCACGGGACCCTTATAGTTGGCGCAGGGGACCTGCAGGGTTTTCAATCAGCCCGATACACAATTTGTATAGTTGTAATTAACTCTGATGTTATTAATTTACAGGTTCTATCGCATCTATCCAGTAAGGATCGGCACTTCTATTGTAGGTGCATTTGTACGTCACAATACGTTAAAACAAGCCAAAAAGTTATGAATGCCTTGGCTGATGCTAAGTTTGAAGCATTCATTCAAAGCAGTCCGTTCGGATGTTTTTTTAGGGCAGCCGATGATTTTAAGCTCTCCGCCCAATTGATATGGTTTCTTATGAAGAGATAAACCACATATTAACCGGGATGAGCTGTGGATGATCCTTAAAAGCAGACCACTCCGATTTTCTAAATGGAGTACTGCTTGATCACCGGGTTAAATTGCTCGTCAACTATAAGCGAGGTTTACGAAAAAAACATATTTCACATTGAGACACTTTTCAGATAGTTCCATGATTCGTCTGAGCGACGTGTAGAGAAGAATGGAGGAATTATCTATCGAAGATTTCTATGGACACATCGACATCGAAAAATTGAAGCTCGCTAACGTCTATTTTGCGGCGGCCGTTTTGCTACCCCGTGCGAAGAAAGACCCTAGCTTGCCGTCTTGGATTTTTCCGTTAGTTGAGGATTTGGAGTCGTTCAACAACTACCCATGGGGTACCATTGCCTTCGACGAAGCGATACGCTCTCTGAAGCGCGATTTAACGGAGAAAAGAGATCAATCGCGTAGTAAAGGTTCAAACGATGGGGGCAGGTTTTGCGTCAGTGGTGCTTCCACTTCTAGTATGTTACTAATTGCTTATTTAATTATGTATAAGATAGTTGTTACGTGTGTCTAATCCTTTTTTATTACTTATTTTCTTTGTTTATTGATCCTTGCGTACGAGTGCATTATTGAGATCGGCAAACAAATGGGCGGTGATATAGTGCTTCCGAGAATTGCCATGTGGAGCGTGGCACAATGGAATAGGAAAGCATGTCCGATGTTGGAGTTAATAACCGAACTCACACGAAAATCCGTGGTGCATCCGGTGTTAGTGCCGACTCTGCAGGAGCTGCAGACTGCTTATTATAGAGGTGGTGACTTTGCTGTTTCTCCACGGCATGAAGTGTTGGACAGCATGCTAGAGTTGATTTTGCAAGGGGTGGATGTTGTATGCGTCTTTCACTTTGTCGAAGAGGCGCATCCTCACCAATCCCCAGTGCAGCCACATCAATCGCCCGTGCATTCACATCGAACGCCGTTCTTTCCACACCCATCTCAAGTGCATTCGCATCAATCACCGTTCATCCCACAACCATCTCCAGTGCATTCGCATCAATCGCCGTTCATCCCACAACAATCTCCGCAGCAGCCTCATCTATCTCCGCGGCATTATCAGTTTCCCGACGTTGGTGTGTCCGATGAGTGGAGGTCAAGTGTGCAACAACAATTCGATAACAATCGAATTAGTGATGAATTTACGCAGCTAAGAGGTGATTTATATCGCCACTATACGGCCAACGAGGATCAAGTTCCTGCTTTTCGCAATTTTTCCGGCCGAAAGATAGATTTGATGGAAGATCGTTTATGGCATGGAATGGCCTATGGCTTCCAGAAGCTTGCCGAGATGATGTATGTGGGTGCGGGGGCAGCCAATCAATACCCTCCAGAGGCAGGGAATGAGCCATTTGAAGAAGTTGTGGGGGTGGAACCCGAGGCTGAAGAAGCTGTGGGGGCAGAGAATGAGAGGGAAGAGCAGCTCAAGCGTCAGCATGTTCGGGTGTTGGGCCTTCAAACGTGGCATATGCAGTCCAACAAACTCCAACTCAGCGCATGCGGAATCGGTCCAAGTACGTGCAAATCCCGTACACGGATCTCCCCTCCCCCCCACATCGGCCAGACACAACCGCGTTTCCTTGTGGGAGGCCCATATTCGGAAGAGAGTTGCCCTTTGGCCGATCGTCGCAACCGAAATCACGTTGATGCGCGCAGATTACCGCAAGCCATACTTACTCGATGCATACGGTCGTAAGTGGTTCGAGAGGCTATGCATTAGTGGAAAGTGGATTGATGGAGAGGTGCATACTTTTTGTTATGCACATTTGCGCTCGGGTCCCTTGCATATATGCGCGGGTCCCTTGCATATATGCACGGTCCCTTACATATATGCGCGGGTCCCTTGCATATATGCACGGGTCCCCTGATATAGGCCCGGGTCCCTTGCATATATGCACGGGTCGACTGAATATAGGCCCGGAACCCTTGCATATATGCGCGGGTCCCTTGCATATATGCACGGGTCCTCTGAACGCATACACGGGTCCCCTGAATACATGCGCGGGTCCCCTGAATAACCATTGTTCGTCTATATTGCGCAGCAAGTCCATGAAGCTTTTCTATGAATCATTGATACAATGGTCGTGCCCACATGTTTCAAAAAATATGCGTTTATTAGGACAATGTTCGCAATTCAATGCGATATTAATGGGGTGGAGTTGAGGAAAATATGTAAGGGATTTATTTCGTCAATGCGTAAGTACGCTATGGGGAAGGATGATAATTGACCGTCAATGCCTCGGAAAGAAGTCGACTTCATCGTCTCCCCGCTTTTTACGAATGAGAGTGTTAGGATATTTAGAGATTGTGTCAATAGTTTAAGTCTTGTGATTAACATTGTAATTATCCTTTATTTTGGGCTTTAGACTAGAATGTAATTATTTAATCTTTAGTGTTTGGGCCTTAATATACCTAGGGTTAATGTGGTATATAAGGTTTTACCAACACAATTTGAAAGGTAATCAAAGATCAAAAGGCTAAACCCATTTTTCACACAATACACACACTTGAAGGTGAGAACCTCTCCCTTTTTCATTCCATCAAAGCCTCCTTGATTCCTTGTTTGGTGCATTCGGGACCAACAAGTGGTATCAGAGCAAACGTGGATCGATCTGCATTGATTTGAATCCAGTTTCGTTCGATTCCGAGAAAGATCAAAGGTGTTTTGGGCAAAAATCACTTTCGGGCATTTTGAATTCGTTTTGGGGTGTTAATGCTTCGTTTTTGTGTTTAAAACCTTCCCCCAGATCGATCCTATGCCTAAAATGTTTTTACAACACTTTTGGATCAGTTTTAACGAGTTTTGAGCAAGATCGAAGCAAAAATTCTTCAGAAAAGGACATCTCGGCCATTCTCTGTTTTTGGTCGATTTGATCTGTTTTTTTGTTGTTTTTAGCCCACAAATCGGTGGATTATGTGTTTAGGAAAAAATTTCTGAAGTTTAGGATCAAGTTTGAGCGATTTTGGTTGAGATTTGAGCAAGAACTGGACGAATTTCTGGCAAAACGCATGATACCAATGGAACAGTGAAAGCTCGTTCTTGACCGCGAAAATTTTTGCTTAATCGTTCAAGTCCGCGAAATTTTCACATCTGCGAAGATTGATTCCGAGAATTTACCTAGAACCGCGAAACATTTCACTTTCACTGCATTTTTTTTCCAACGGCCTATTTTCAAAATTCCGAGAATCCTTAAACCGCGAAAATTTCTCTGTTTTCACTTCACTGTCGCTGCATTTTTTCTCAACTACTTACCCTTTAAAATCCGAGAAACTTTATATACGAGAAATTTCATTCCGAGAATGATCTGAACCGCGAAATTACCTCTGTGTAACTTCATCTTTTCTCAACTGCTCACTTTCAAAATCTGAGAAACTCTATACCCGAGAAAGTCTATTCCAAGAATTTTGCTGAGTCGCGAATTTTCCAAAAAAAAAAAAAAAACTGAGAAATATTACTAAGTCGAGAAATTTTCAACTGAGAATTTTTCTTCCGAGAATTTCTCTTTAAAACTCACAAACACCGAAATTTCTCAACACATAATTTCTCGGATAATTCTTCATATAATCACGTCCGTTCAAACTGCGAATTTTTTTTCTTGATGTGTTAAAGTTTTTTTTTGTGTTAAAATTTTCTCGGGGTAAATTTTTCTCAAACTTATTTAAGATTTGATCCTTACACTCTAGTCCTATCACCCTAGACCACTTTTGACATAAAATTTTCTTTTCTCGCCTCAAATCTCGCTTTTAAATTTCTAGAACTTCTCCAAATTTCAAGATATATTTTCCCTTCATACATTATCGACCATCACACACGCTCTCTTAGTTCTAAGAAATTCTTTAAACGATTTTTCACAAACTCTACTCGTTAAACTCATCTTTCTCATCTCGTTCGTCACTAACTCTCTTATCTATACAAGATCAAAACCACGGACGATTCGACTGCACCAACCATGTTTACCACAAACGACATCTTGGGCTCCGACACCAGGCCTCCGATGCTGCGACAAGGCGACTACAGCATATGGACAAACCGGTTCCTCACGTTCATCAGGAACAAAGGCGCACCACTCTCTCAATACCTACAGGACTCCATTTACAATGGTCCAGCACAATTCTGGACGATCATCCCTGCACAGCCAAACGCAAACCCTCCCATGGATGAACGCCGCACTCCAAGAGGCCCCCTCAATGAGGATGAAGAGGCTCGCGTACAGGCCGATGAGACTGCCAAGGGATACCTCTTCCAGGCTATGGGCAACGAAGTCTACGCTCACATCGAGTGCTGCTCAACTGCCAAGGAAATATGGGATGAACTAGTGGAAATCATGGCAGGCACAATTGAAAGTGCTCAGGGGAGGAAATCAGCATGTCTCTCGCAGTATGAACACTTCCAGGCCTATGAAGGAGAAGAACTGCGTGACTCATACCTCCGATACTTGAAGGTCATCAATGAACTCAAGAAAGCCAAGATCTCGAGGGACAAATTTGACATCAACAACCGCTTCCTTGGTAGCCTCAAACCACATTGGGGAAATGCAACTGTGATGATGATTCAAAGTAAGGACCTCTCCAACACCTCCATCCATGCTCTCTACGACAGCCTATCTGCCTATGCTCCTTACGTGCAACCTCAGTCCACCAACACTCGAGTCGACCCACTGGCTCTCCTCTCGAACAATACTACCGAACGATCTTCCACCTCTAAGGCCAAACAGAACAAAGGGAAGCTACCAGCTGTTGTATCTGATGCCTCTTCAGGATCCGAAGCTGATACAGAATCTGATGAAGATGTCCGTGATCTACGCAAGCAACTGGCAATGCTCACAAAGATGGTCACAAAGAAGATCGGGAAAAAATCCTCATCCTCCTCCAATCGCCAAAGAACCTTTAGCGGCACCAAAAAGACGACTCCCACGGAAGAATCTAAGCCGATAAAGAAAGAGGAGGACTCAGCACCTCAAAAGTCTGTGAAGTGCTTTCGGTGTGGAAAGACAGGTCACTTTGCCAAGGAATGCCACGCCCCACGCGTGAAGGACTCTGGCTACTACGACCGTAAGGCCTGAATGACCCGCAAAATGGAAAGTGGCAAAGTTCTTCTTACCGAAGAAGCTGAATGGGTGAACGACACTTCAGAAGACGAGGAGCCTCAGGATGAAGATTGCTGCATGGCAAGGCTGGTCGAACATGACGAGGACGAGGAGATGGCCAACACCGAGGAGAACACAGCTAAGACTCCTACCAACGCCGAGTCTGAGGTACGAATTTCGCAACTCGATGATATGCTCAATCACCGTCACACCATTAAGAAACCCACCGTAGACGCTAGGGAGTATGAAGAACTTAAGCTAAAATTTGAAAACAACTATGCATTACTTAGTTTAAAAGTAGAAGAGCTCGCTTGTGCAAACGAACGTTTAATGGCCTCTGAAGCGTTAGTCAAACGTCTGCAAAGCAAGAATAAACAAAGTGAGACTAAGGTTAAGGAAACCACACTGGCCATTAGTTCATGTGAAACATCTCGTCTCCTGACGGCCTCCCAATATGAACTACTTACAAAGGAAAGAGTTAGGCTATACCAAAAGGTGAAAGAACTTGAAGAGCAACTTCATCTTAGAAAAAGAGCCGCACACATCTTATGCCTATTGAACCAACCAGTTGAAACAGAATTCCACGACGCCCGGATGGGAATCGGCCTGGCCAGCAACTGCGATCCAACGCCGCTAATTGTTAAAAGGTATAACATGTACAGTACATCATTCCTACAAACGAGGAAGGGTACTCCCTCACAGCTCATGCCGTTTGTAAGATCCTCTTCCGTTGTCCTTTCGGAAGAAAAGAGGGAACAGAACATTCTCTGGGCAGAAATCGCATACGACTACGGAGAAAAAGCCTTCACTTACTGAGGACATCAAGTCTCAGTTCCCAACCGAAGAACAGGAAATTGCTTTTCGAGAAGCACTTTCTCGCATCAATATCCCGGAGAAACTTATGGTTATTGCAGAACTAGAACGAACCCTAGAATTAGAGCGGAAAGCCTTTGCAAAAGAGCGAGAAGATCTACGGAGCAAAATCTTTACCTTAGAGCAATTTCACAATACGAACAAACCCTCTACGTCGAGTCAAGTACCCGATTCTCAAACATGTAAATGTAAGAGGACGGCGAAGATGACTCCGGAAGCTGACATATGTTCAAACACTAACTCTCGTATTCTTATGGATACAGGGAATGTGAGTTCGACGTCTCTGGAAGAGAGTTCGTATGAAATAAAGGAGAACCCGCTCTTCGATGACAAGAAGAAAAGACCATCCTATGTTCGTCTTTCCTCTCTATATACTGAATCCCAACATCTTAAGGACGTGGAGAATTATGTTACCAAAACTTATCTTTCCTTTACCAAACTAATGTCTATGTGTTGCTGCAATGAATTTATTCTTCCACGCTTTCATGAATATGAGACACACGAACACGCAACACTCCGACCAAACAAGCGAACCTCCTCTACGACGCCTTGGCATTCTCCCAGTACGTCTAAGCCTTCAGTTAAGCGAAAACGCCTTCCGACGCGGAATACAAAGTCACCTACTACTCGCAACCAAAATCTCCACGCCAACTCTTGAATAAGGCAACGTATATGCAAGCGCAAGTTAGGCAAATATGGGTTAGAAAAACCATAATCCCGCCTCATCAAACAAATCACAAAGGGAAAGCTAAATTAGATCCAACACAACCTGATTTAGACCCCACATTTCCCATTAAGCGCATGAAAATTTTACTTGTATCACAAGAAGGTCCCGTTCGTAAACGGGGACCCAACGTTTGCTGATGATTGCAGGTCTGTCATGTGTGGTATCTAGACTCGGGTTGCTCCACACACATGACGGGGAACAAGGAGCTGTTGAGCAACTTCTCCGAGCGCTATCTCGGAAGGGTCTCCTTCGGAAACAGTCAAATGGCGCCAATTCTCGGAACTGGTGATCTCGTCCATGACAAACTGACGATTAAGGGCATCTTTTATGTCGAGGGTTTGAGCTATAATCTCTTCAGCATTGGTCGTTTCTGCGACAAAGGATACAAGGTTCTCTTCGAATCTGACATCTGCAGCATTATAGATGCCTCGGGACAGCCTCTTCTTTCTGGAACGCTTACGTCTCACCTTTACGTACTCAATCTTACGACCTCTCGACCAATATGCCTTCTCCCTCGAGCTGCACCCAAGTTGAACGATCTATGGCACCGACATCTTTCACATCTCAATTTCAAGACCATCAACAAACTGCGTCAGAATAAACTCGTCAACGGTCTACCCCAACTGACATATCATAAGGAACACCTCTGCTCTGCCTGTGAATTGGGGAAGATAAAGTGATCATCCCACATCTCCAAGGAAACACCGTCCTCTAAGCTCATCCTTGAGCTCTTACACATGGATATGTGGCCCAATGCCTACGGCTACACTCGGAGGAAGACGGTATATTCTTGTGATTGTCGACGACTTCTCACGCTATACGTGGACGAAACTCGTTCGCACAAAGGATGAAGTTCCTGATTTAATCATCGAGTTTGTTGTTACGTCCCAAACTCTTCATCAACAGAAAGTTCGGATTATCAGAACAGACAATGGAACTGAGTTTAAGAACAAGAAGCTCAGTGATTTCTATGCCACTCAGGGCATCACCCAGCAGTTCTCAGCTGTGAAGACACCGGAACAGAATGGTGTCGTTGAGCGTAAGAATAGAACACTAGTTGAAGCAGCTAGGAGTCTCCTCATCCAATCCGGACTTCCTCATTCACTTTGGGGTGAAGCTATTCAAACGGCTTGTTACACACAAAATCGGGCTTCCATCCACAAGAGATTCAACCGCACCCCATACGAGATGCTGAATAACCATCGTATCCCAGATATATCTTATCTAAGGGTCTTCGGTTGCCGATGTTTTGTGCCAATGATCGCCAACATCTTGGGAAGCTTGATCCAAAAGCACTTGAAGGCATCTTTGTTGGATATTCGCTGAACTCAAAGGCATACAGAGACTATCTTAGGGAGAAACGATCAGTAATAGAGAGCACAAATGTCACCTTTGACGAAAGCGAAGGCGACCTCATGGCTTCTGCTCATATCAGTCCAGAACCAGGTCTTCTACAGTCATTGACAAAAGGTCAACTTTCAACAACGGGAACTTCCTCATCTGAGGGCAATTCTGGTGAACTGGATCTCGACCTGCTCTTCGAGTACTTCTATCCAGTTCCCAAGACTCCCGTCGCCACCACTCAAACTACCGCTGCACACACCCCACCTACACCACCAGCTATCGGCGATGATGTCGTCCCGCCAAACTTGGAAGATCTCAATCTCAACGAAGACGACATTTTACCCAACCCTGGGAACATTGCTGATCCTACTGCTGAACCATTTCAATCTACTACGGTTGAGATCTCTTCTTCGGACACCGGACCCCAATCTAATGAGCGATACAAATGCGGCCAGCTCCTCTCAGACCAATGTACCACTTTGGGCTCGCTCTCATCCTACAGATCAGATTATCGGGGATCCCACATCTGGTGTTTCGACGCGTTCGGCTACAATGAATGAAAGTCTGTTTGCTTGCTATCTCAGTCAAGCCGAACCATCACGAGTAGCTGAAGCTCTCAACGATCCTGATTGGCTGATTGCAATGCAGGAGGAAATAAATCAGTTTGAACGTTTACAAGTTTGGGAACTCGTACCACGACCTCACAATAGATAAATTATCGGCACAAAATGGATCTTCAAGAACAAAAAGGATGAAGACGGTGTTGTCATTCGCAATAAGCAAGACTTGTGGCTAAGGGGTACAACCAACAAGAGGGCATCGACTACGATGAAACTTTCGCCCCAGTTGCCAGGATCGAAGCCATACGAATTTTTCTTGCCTTTGCTGCTCACAAGAACTTTAAAGTCTACCAAATGGACGTGAAGACGGCATTTTTGAATGGATTTCTCAAAGAAAAAGTGTACGTTGACCAACCTGAAGGGTTCTTGAGCGAAGAGTTTCCTCATCACGTATATCGACTCTACAAGGCCCTCTACGGACTAAAACAGGCTCCCCGAGCTTGGTATGACGTCCTTTCAGACTTCCTTGTTCAGTCTGGATTCAAGAAAGGATCTCTGGATACAACTCTCTTCGCCAAGCGGAGTGGCCCGGACATCATGATTGTACAGATTTGTGTCGATGAGATCTTTTTTGGATCGACTGAACCACAACTGTGTGAAGAGTTCGCAGAATTGATGAAAGATAAATTCGAAATGAGTATGATGGGCGAGCTGAATTTCTTTCTTGGTCTTCAAGTAAAACAACTCCCCGACGGAATCTTCATCAACCAGTCCAAATACATCCATGACATCCTCGAGAAATATGGAATGAAGGATACTAAGACTGCTGCTACACCTATGTCACCCTCTGGCCGACCCGACGCGGACCCATCTGGTGCTCCCGTTGACCAAACCGTCAATCGTGGGATAATAGGCTCTCTTCTGTACCTCACTGCTAGTCGACCGGATATCGTTCTCTAGACAGGAATCTGCGCTCGTTTTCAGGCTACACCTAAGGAATCTCACCTCACTGCTGTCAAAAGGATTCTCCGCTATCTCAAAGGAACACCCAATCTGGGTTTGTGGTACCCCACTCGATCAGACTTCAAACTGGTTGGATTTTCTGACTCGGATTACGCAGGATGCAAGATGGATCGAAAAAGCACATCTGGAGCTGCACACTTCTTGGGCGGTAAACTCGTGAGTTGGTCTTCTCGAAAACAAAATTGTGTCTCAACTTCATCGACGGAGGCAGAATATGTCGCCGCCGCTAGTTGTTGCTCACAGCTTTTGTGGATGAGAACCCAACTACGAGATTTTAATTTTCATGTTGATAAAATTCCCATTTATTGTGACTCAAAGAGTGCGATTGCGATGACGAGTAATCCGGTACATCACTCAAGAACGAAACACATAGATATTCGTCACCACTTCATCAAAGAACATGTTGAACAAGGAACGATTGAATTACACTACGTCACTACCGAAGATCAACTAGCCGACATTTTCACAAAACCGTTGGATGTCGAACGCTTCCAACACCTTGTGACTATGTTGGGCATGTTGAATATTCAGCTGTGATCAATCGACCCTACATGAACTTTGATAAAGTGTATACATGTTCTTCACTTTACTTCATTCTCTGTGTGTCTTCTAAAATATGTCTTTTGAGGGGGAGTTTTCGATTAAGGGGGAGCTTCTGATTTTTTCTTTTATTTAAAAAGGGAGTTTTTCGATTAAGGGGGAGTTTCTGATTTTACCTAAATTAAAAAAAAGGGCTGAAATTAAATTTAAGTTCTGGTCAAACTGGGTCAAAATTGGACCAAATAAAATTAAATTTAAGTTCTGGTCAAACTGGGTCAAAATTGGACCAAGCCCGCGAAATTTGGCCCAGAATCCTATTTTGACCAAGCCCACCCGCGAATTTCGGCCCAGTTCACTCAAAATTTCGCATGAATAGTCACAAAACCCCTAAAACCCCAAAACCCTTAATGTTTTTCACAATCCTAAAAATTCCCGAGAAAAAATTCAAAATTTCGCAACCTTTTTCCGAAAATTTTCTCAAACCTCGCATCATCGTCGTCGTCAAATCTGCATTCAAATCCGTTTCCTGCTAACTCCATTATCGCAAATCAGCTTTTCGGTATGAATACACCTCAAATAAATCGATTTCCGTTCGTTTTATCCTGTTTTTGCCCCGTTTTTGATTAAATCTGTTAGCTTAAAATTAATTTTTCTCGGCTTTAAATCGGACGCATGTTAGGTTCTTTGTGTTTAAAACCCCCAAATATGCATTGCCCGTCCAATTTCGAGTCGATTGAGTCCAGATTATTGCATTTTGGTTAAGATTTGAGTAGGTCTAAGGCAAAAATTCATTGCGTCGTTTCGAACGTCTTCGCACAGTGTTCTTCACCGAGAAAATTTTCAAAAAACGCTAGATTTTCGCTGCTACAGTAAGATAGGTCCCGCGAAAATTTTTATCCGAGAAATTTCTTGCGTTAATATTTTCGCTGCTACAGTGACTAAGGTCCCGCGAAAGTCTTGCGTAAAAAATTTCTTCGCTGCTACACTGACTAAGTCCCGCGAAAGTTTTCATCCGAGAATTTTCTTACGATTACAACTTTTGCTGCTACAGTGAATCATGCCCCGCGAAATTTTCATACATATCACTTCATATTACACATTTTCGCATCTCCACTATTTCGCAACTACAGTGACTCAAAAAATTTCAAAACTTGCGAAATTTTTTGCTAACTTGAAAACTTTTTCTACCTGCGAAAATTTAATACCGTTTTTAGAACATATTTTAACCGCGAAAATTTCCTCTGAGTGCGAAATTTCCTTGCTATATGCGAAAACTTACTCTGAATGCGAAATTTCCTTGATATGCGAAAATTAACATTACGTGCGAAAATTTTTGAACGACTTGTAAAAATCCATAACCTGCGAAAATTTTTTTCACATGCGAAATGTTACTCTAAATGTGAATTTTCTCACGACATGTCTATGTGCCATAACTCGCGAAAATTTTTCAATTACTTGCGAAAATTTTTCAATTACATGCGAAAATTTTGGATAACTTGTATGCGAAAATTTCCCAATATATGCGAAATCTTACTCTATCTGCAAAAATTTTCTCGGCATGCCTACATATTATAATCTGCGAAACTTTAACACTACATGCGACATAATACACCATCTGCGAAAATTTCTCTCGACTTGTCTATGTGTGATAATTAGCGAAATTTCCATCACATGCGAAAATTTTTGATAACTTGTGAAATCTCCCAATCTGCGAAAAATTTTCCACTACTTGCAAAATTTCCCACTCATGCGAAACTTTCCACTGAATACAAAATTTCCTTAACTTGCGACAATTTTCCTACATGCGAAATTCTACACTACATGCGAAAATTGTCTTCGGCTAGCTCATTTACCAAAATTTTCGCATATCACATGAACACATTCAATTCAAAATTTTCTAAGTATTGAAAATTTTTGTTTAACTTCCTAAAAATGTCGATGTTTTCATTTACCATTTGAGGCTACCTTCATTTCACCCACGACTTACTAATGTCCATGTTCCCACATTTAATCCATACTAATCTAATTACTATTACTGTCGAGCACAGATATGACCAACAAAGATCAATATACACTTGAAGTACTTGAGGCGGCTGCAATCCAAAGGGACATCGCTCGCATCGAGCTCAACACGCTTACCTATGTCCCACCAATCGAGCAGGTCTTCCCAACAAGTCAATGGGCTGCCTTGATTCCCAACAATTACAAGGTGGACTTGGACAGCTTTCGGTGCGATGCCCCCATCATTATAGAAATCCTCAAAGGGCACCCACTTCGCCACGCCCTCACTCATGGCGAGCCAGAAGCACAAGTTTATCTTCAACAATTCTGGCATACGTTGCAAATAGCTGGACCCTCTACCTTGCTAAAACTTTGTCCGCCAAAATCGATCAAGAAACGGTGGTCCTCACTCGCAAGATAGTCCAAGAAGTGCTTCAACTCCCTGTCTACTCACCATACGACCCGCTACCAACCCATGAACAACTCATCGAGGACATAGAAAGACTGGGCTATCAACCAGAGAACAAGAACAAGAAGGGCCCACTTGTCCTCAGTGAAGTCACCACACGCAACCTACCTCAACCATGGCGAACATTATATCTCCTGCTGAACAAGTGCATGTCAGGAAAGCATGCCGGCCAGGACCGTGGGAACCACCAAATCCTCACCATCCTAACCGGCGTCGCCCACAACCGCAAGTACAACTACGCCGACGTAATATGGATGGATCTCGTCTCCATGCTTCAACGTCGTGACCGTGAAATCGCCAAGGGAGTCACGAACTGCTTCGTACCCTACATGCGGTGGCTCTCAGCGCTCATCAAACATTTCTGCTTGCTCTCCACCAACATTCGCATCCGTCCGGCAACGGAACACTTCCTAATCCCCACTGTCGAGAAGTTCGCCAAGAAAAACACTCCGGCGAAAGATCGACACGCAATGATAATTCCAGACGACGTTCTCGCCTACGCCGACCCGACCAACCTACACGTCCGAGAATACCGTGCCTCCACTGACTCTTTCCGCGAAAGCCCACATCCACTATCCATTGTCCCTACGGCGCAGATCAACCCCACTGCACCTAACCCCGGGACTAGCCAAAACCCCACCACAACTTCTAAAAAGTCATCGAGTCGCGCCGCATCCTCTTCCACCCGCAAACCGAAAAAACGGCCGCGTAAGGATGACGTAAGCCGCCCCACGGAGCGTCGATCGAAACAAAAACACGATCGACCTCCTCAGTCACAGACAAGCCGAGCCCAACCCTTAGGTACAGGAGGTGATGTGTTCACCTCCCGTGTAGAAGACGTGGCATTAGGCTCAACCACGCAAACGACCCCACCAACCCACTTATCTTCCTCTCTACAGGAAGATATTTCATTCCACGAGGAGCCACGTATACCATTGACATCCCACTTGGAGATAGTCGATGTTGAAACAAGCAGTCCTTCGCCTCAGACTGCATCCTCTTCAATCACTTCGAGTGTAGTGCCCTCACTCCCATAGTTTCATACGTTTCTAGGACACATACACCTTTTACCGCACTACAGAGTCTTCGTGATTCTGTCAGAACGCTCGGTGATGTCTCTGTGACTGAGAGAGGAAGACCTAGCACGGCCAACATCACAACAACCGTGAGCCTAGGCCATCATTCGATTGAGTCTGTCTCATCAATGATGCCAACGGGAAGTCTTAGTGACCCCGTCTTTTCCCGTCCTGTGCAAACGAGCGGCCGATCGGCTATATTCTCCGATTCGGTGATAGTTGGATTTCTTCTGTAACATCCCGTCCCATACCGGGTGTCACTGTAGCATCCGTCCCCACCGGGACCTGTGGGGTTGGGCCCACCACACTCCGACTGATAGTCTGATCCCACTGTACCACCACTTAACCTTTCAGCGTGCTTCGTCCTCGCTCACACGCACCCTGGGCAAACTTCCCAGGGGGTCACCCATCCTAAGATTGCTTCAAGTCAAGCACGCTTAACTTCGAAGTTCTTTCGGATGGACTCCCGAAAAGGTAGGTCGGCCTTGGTGATATGAGTAGTACTATCAATTCTCTTATACAATTCTTAGCCTGACACGCCCATACATCGTCAGTCTCAGGATCCCCTCTCATTCGGGTGTCGGATCGGTTCATTCATGTACCCCTTCGCCTAGAAGCCTGCCAGGAGCCGCTCCTTGTCCGTGCACCTCTCTGGCACCGGCGATCACTCCCCGCCCTCATCGGCCCCGGGCGTCACATGCCCACCAGCTTCCGCCTGGTTCGTCCCCGAACCAGCACCGTACTGCGAGAGGTTGTGCTCTGATACCACCTGTAACATCCCGTTCCATACCGGGTGTCACTGTAGCATCCGTCCCCACCGGGACCTGTGGGGTTGGGCCCACCACACTCCGACTGATAGTCTGATCCCACTGTACCACCACTTAACCTTTCAGCGTGCTTCGTCCTCGCTCACACGCACCCTGGGCAAACTTCCCAGGGGGTCACCCATCCTAAGATTGCTTCAAGTCAAGCACGCTTAACTTCGAAGTTCTTTCGGATGGACTCCCGAAAAGGTAGGTCGACCTTGGTGATATGAGTAGTACTATCAATTCTCTTATACAATTCTTAGCCTGACACGCCCATACATCGTCAGTCTCAGGATCCCCTCTCATTCGGGTGTCGGATCGGTTCATTCATGTACCCCTTCGCCTAGAAGCCTGCCAGGAGCCGCTCCTTGTCCGTGCACCTCTCTGGCACCGGCGATCACTCCCCGCCCTCATCGGCCCCAGGCGTCACATCTTCGTGATTCCAACTTGTTAAATTTACCCCAGTTCGTCACCGAGCCCGCGCTAGAGACTCGTCTTCAAGAGTTTGCAAAGACTCTTGAGGCGTCGATTCTCGATAAAGTCTACGCGCGTCTCGATGCGTCCACCATCGATAAAGGCAAAGGTGTGGCCCCGGAGACGCCACCACCCATGCAACATACGGACGCAGACGCTGTTCTCTCCACCATTTCCGCCAAGGAGCTCTTCTACATCCTCAGAGCCCGATTCGAATCAATGACGGAACTTGACGAGGAGGAACAGCAAATGAAGGCCATTATGACTCAACCAGTGACTTGCCGTGCTCAAGGCGAGTCTAGCGGGATCAGGCGCGACGATCAAGACGAGGATCAAGATCGCCGCGAGGGGGAGAATAGGCAGCTAGGCTCACAATCCCAAGGACTCATGCAATCGACGCCGCCCTCCTCCTCTGGACCTGAAACGACGCCCGCAACAGAAACCTCACAACCCACTAGCCAAAAATCCCATCTTATTTACCCTGAGCCACTAACCAAATCACCCTCACCACCACCCACTACCGTCTCCGAAACTCTTTTCGTCACATTGACGTTAGAGACCACCTCCACACCTTCTCCGCCCATCATCTCGGAACCTCTAACTGTCACATCGACGTTAGAGGCCACCACCACATCTACACCACCCGACACCCAAATCATCCTCGCCAAAACCATCACCTCAACCGAACCACCAGAATCTCCACCACAACCATCCTCACAATCCACAAACTCCTCCGACGCAACACCCTCGCGACCACATAGCCATACTCCTCTCAACACCGATTCCAACCTGGCTTCTGAGGACGTCTACTGCGCACAGAACTAGATCGAGGCCTACATCTTTAACGATGAATGGCTGTACACACCCGCCGATGCAGTAGCAGCCAGGAAGTTGGTGGAAAACGCCCGCCGTCTGCTAATGGAAGCCTCGCTTACGCTGATCAACACTGCAGACGACGAGAACAGAGAGGAGTATGACGCCGAACCCGCCGAACTCGAGAACATCCTACAATTCCAAGCACAGCAAGCTGAGGCTCATGCTGCTCAACCGGATGTGCCCACGGTGGATATACCTGAAGCACCGTGGGAAAACAAAAAGATCACCGCGCCATTCCAAGAAGAGATCAGGAAGAGGATCTGGCGGCGCAAGGAGCAGATTATCACAACCTTCGACGAATATGAGCTGATGAACATCCAAAATTGGAGCGAGGAAAAGAAGAAGCTCTATCGATGGAGCCTTCTTTGCCACAAGTTCACGAAGAGGACACTGTCCGATGAGGAAAACATCGCTCTGGAAATGAATCGGGCCCCCATCTGCAAAGTCACTGACCTCCGCCAAGAGTCGAAAGGACCTGTCCACTATCCAGTGTTCACATTGATGAGGCAGGATGAGAGCTACAGTGAAGTCAGTGAGGCGGACTTCAAGTTTCTGCGCCTGGGTGACCTGTACAGCATGCTGGAATCCATGAAACAGTTCAGACTCGTCCTCAGAAGTTCTGGACATCTCGTACGAGCTGAACCGGTCACCATGGGATATGTAGCTCTCAAGCGCCACATGCTCCGACAGGTCAGATTCTTCGCCACCCACGATCTGCAGATGGCGGTAGAGCACAACCTGAAGAAGGTGAATCTGACTCGCTCATCTTTCAAGAATGCGGACGACTACCGTGAAGGCGATGTGATCGACGGAGACGATCCGGCGGTCGCCTACTCGAACTACAAAGGAAAGATGAGGCTGCTCCGCTGCTCCGAAGTGGCAAAGTTCTCGGATGGGACGCTCACCATCATTCAAGACAAACTCATGAGAATTTGCCGCATCCTTTCGGAAGAAGATCCACTCTGCCGATCCAAGTTTGCGAAGTTCATTGACGCTATAGCTGATCGAATGGTCCTTCAAAGGAATCACCGCGCCTTCGAGTTCAAGCTACGACTTCGCGAAACACTAACACGCTAATCCACCATCACAACGCCCAAGATCTAAGACTCCCAACAATTGACACAAAGGGGGAGATTGTTAGGATATTTAGAGATTGTGTCAATAGTTTAAGTCTTGGGATTAACATTGTAATTATCCTTTATTTTGGGCTTTAGACTAGAATGTAATTATTTAATCTTTAGTGTTTGGGCCTTAATATACCTAGGGTTAATGTGGTATATAAGGTTTTACCAACACAATTTGAAAGGTAATCAAAGATCAAAAGGCTAAACCCATTTTTCACACAATACACACACTTGAAGGTGAGAACCTCTCCCTTTTTCATTCCATCAAAGCCTCTTTGATTCCTTGTTTGGTGCATTCGGGACCAACAGAGAGTCATTGGATCCTTTGCATAATGCATATTTAAGAAAGGTAGATAATTTCTTGTATCATACGTAACATCTAATTTAAAAAAATGATAATTTTTGTATGAACTTCAGGCAGATCTTCTTAACATCTAATTTTGATCTTCATCTATAATGATATATCATACGTATTTGTGTTCATTGACAACTAATGATGGCAGTGACCAAACAAGCATTTATAACTTGGGAGACTTTTTTATACGAAGTATCGTAACATCACTCTGATAAAGACAACAATGAGGAAAGTCAAATATTATGTAGAATCATTCTGGTTCATTCTTATCGTAAAACAAATTAGATGATAGTCATTGAAATTAATAAAACTACATTCAAAAGGAAATCTTAATCATGATTTGTTACTTTTTAAGGGACCTGAATGCAAGGGACCCATATCTAAACGCATGGGACACGTAACCAAATGCAAGGGACCTAGACCCAAATGCAAGGGACATGTACCCAAATGCAACGGACCCGTGCCCAAATGCAAGGGACCCGTGCTGAAATCATGGGACCCGAATGCAATATAAAGGATCCGTGAGTTAATTCAGGGGACCCTTGTACAACGTTTTAAAAAAGAACATTACAATAGTCATACAGCATAAATCAATCGTTCCATGGAAGAACAGTCATAAATCGCTACCTTCTAAATTCGCCAGCTGAGGGTATTCTATTTTTTGTATGCTGCTACACCGTTTCGTAAAGCGTGGTGGAAGCATATCAATACCACGTTCAATTCGTTCCGTCATGGGCCAAATTGTACCTTCATATGCTAATTTCCAAATGTGCATACTGTAGTAGATATGCACTAGACTGTAAACTTCGACTCCAGCAATGCCGCATGCTGCAATAGCATGTGCGCAGGGGATGCAATCGATATCAAACTTCTTACAACTGCATGAGCTAACTTGTGATCGACAGCCTCGTTGTGGTTCTGCCCATAAACATTATAGCGTAATTGCCCAACCTCCGACACGTGATATTTTTTAGACTCGTTGAAATTCTCACGAATAATTGACTCGACCTTCGGAGTGAACACTGTCATATTGGCAGCAAGTGAAGCTTCACAAGTGGATCAAATAAACCAATTTGCAGTCAATCTTTGCAACGAGTCCAATAATCCTATCAACGGAAGCTCCCGAGGATCACACAGGGCAGCATTTTTCAATTCCGATCCATTTGTCGTCATTATGTTGTATCTAGGTGAAGGGCAATATGCCCTAGTCCATTTAGCAAGTGTGACGTTGTCTTCCAGATACTTGTGAGCCTTGGATATTTTTCTTCCATAGTCTTGTAAAGAGAATCACACTCACTCGTAGTGTAGGCATGCGCGACACGCCAAAACAGACACAAGCACCTTTCTCCTTCTTGATTCTAGTCTTGATATTTTGCTTAATATGCCACGAACAAAATCCATGAAATGCGTTTTGGAAGACAACTGGAACGACATTTATAATTCTCGGGCCTCTATCCGAAATTATCACCATATCATCGGTGTCGCCCACGATTTCCCGCAATCTCATCAAGAACCATGTCCAGTATGGCGTCGACTCCCCATCAGTGAAGCCCCATGCTAGAGGATATTGGTGGTGCCGTCTTAAGCCGTGGCTAGAAGCATGCATCCTTTTGTACTTTCTGTTAGGTCCTGTTTTATCAACTCCTATGATCCTAGACTTCAATCCTTAGTTAATCGATTAGAATCATACGAAATCTAAGATCGATCGAAAAACTAGTTTGAAACCTCGAGAGAGAATTTGCTTAATGAGATAAAGATTCTGCTGTTTCTCTCTCTAGAAATTGAATTGCATGCCTTTTGGATCAATTCTCTAATGTTTACACTAGTATTTATACCAAACATACTTGGTATAAATACAAGTTAAGTCCTAATCTAGGAACAAATACAATAAAAGCCCCTAATTGCAAGAACAGCTAATAAAATCAAAGCACAATTACAAATGATATTCTACACTTTCCCTTTAAACACGTCCCTTAAATAGAAATAACTCTCTTCATGTAAGCAAATCCCTTGATGCATACGCCAAATGTTAAGAATATATATTTGAATCTATTTTCTTCATCCAGCTCCCAATATATTATACTATCAATGTTAGCTCTCTTCACCGCTTCTAAGTATGCCGGTAGTAGACCAAACAATTGTCTCTACCAATTTTTCTCGTGCAAGATGCTTTCCTCTCCAAGCCTTGTAATACGAAACTTCAACCCACTATTTTGCATCATTGAGACAATTGCTTTGGGGCTTGGAATGTCGTTCGCACCTGTGAAATTTTCGAGTAACATACTCGATACCACGAATGAACTTCCTTGTCGATGCGTTCGGCGTCGATGAGATACATCACATGTGTGAGTATTACAACATCTTCGAATGGATAAATTGGAGCTTTAACTTTCGGCGTAATCGCCAAGAACATTGACTGTTTGCACAACGAATGACGTACAATTTTGTGTTTAACTTTACGACTTGGAATTCAAAAGACGCTTTAATCACAACTTTCAAGAATTCGTTCTGCGCCTCACTCTTTTTCTACAATTCCTGGCCAATGTATAAACTGGATCCATCTGTAAATGAATATGTACCATCCTCTGCCACTGGTGCATCTTTATCATCTACAGACCCTTCAATGTCATCAAATGTGATGTTCCCTTTCTAAATAACCATATTCTTCCTCACTTTTTCTCGACAGCTCTTCTTCACGTCCATATTCTTCCCCTAATGGTTCGCTCTGTGCTTCTACAGGATCACGAAGATATTGGGTAGACGTGTCGCAAAGCTGGGTCGTAACGGGCTCAATTATGGCATTTTCATCACAATACGCTATAAGACCGATATTATTGTCCGTAGAATCCTCACGAACGGGAGGGGCATCATTGCCACAATACTCAGCCTCAACATGAAGTACGGGTCTTGATTGTGGGCCACCAAATCCAAAGGGTGCACGTAAGTTGTAGCCGTGTAGAATGTAGATAGGTTGTGGAATGCAATACACAACATTCGGCATATAGCTTAGGCTCAGTTTCACGTTGTCGTTTCGCAAGACAATACCTTGACTATCTCATCCTTCACATCTTTCATCGTGCATGAATCCTCGTCGACTATGATTGATTGCCATATACAACTTGCTTTTGGCCACCATTTAGAAGTATCATCATCCTGAATTATCCAGCTACCACCGAATTGAAACACAACATTGGTGATAGTCATGGCGATCACCTAAATATGTGTAAAATATGCACAGGTCCCATGCACATTTTCGCTCGGTTCCCTTGGATATATACGCGGGTCCCTTGCATATATGCGCAGGTCCCCTGTCTATATGCCTGGATCCCTTGCATATATGCACGGGTCCCCTGAATATATGCACGGTTCCATATGCCCGGGTTCCTTACATATATGCGCGGGTCCCTGAATATATGCATTGGTCTCCTGAATATATGCGCGGGTCCCTAGAATACATGCGCGGGTCCCATGCACATTTGCGCACGGTTGTGTTGGTCCCCTGAATATATACTCGGGTCCCCTGAATATATGCACGGGTCCCCTGAATATATGTGCAGGTCCCTGAACATATGCGCGGGTCCCATGAATGTATGCGCGAGTCCCAGCAATATATTATATAAGCGCAGGTCCCTTGAATATATGCACAGGTCCCTTGCATATTTGCATGGGTCCCTTGCATTTATGCGCGGGTCCCTTGAACCAGGGGACCCGCGCATGTGCAAATCCCCTGCGCAAGTATCCAGAATTTTTAATTGCAGATTCGAAAACGTATCAAATTGAACTCAAATTTCGTCGGAATCGCTGTCATAAAAAGTATAGATCAGTAGCCACTCAGTTTTATAGTTAATCGACTCGAAAATCATAGATATAAAGTGCAAAATTAAAAAAATATATTACAGTTCGTGAGGATCGTCTTCTTTGAACAGCAGGTCTTCTTTCAACTGCTCTCCACGGAGAATCGATAGAATGGTTTCGATGGGTATTCAATGAGGCTACAATAGTAATGAATGGAAGTTGGGTGTTAATGAGGCTACGGTAGTTCAACTTGGGGTAGGTGCCTTGGCGTTAATGCAGCAGAGCCGATTTTCTTTTTTTTTTTCTATTTTCTTTTAAAATTATTTATTTTTATTATTTTCTTTATTTTTCTAGTTAAACGTTGTTATGAAAAGTAATTAGCAGCTAATTAAATTGGGGGCTATTCACCTAAAAAAACGTCAAAGAGGCCACTTGTTAAAAGTTTTTCTGGTCAAAGGCCATAAAAGAACCCGAACACAAAACTATTAGCTCACGCCATAAAATCCTATGAGCTGCTACCTTGCAATAAAGAAAAATAACGAAATTTCAGCGTTTCTGCATAGTCAACTTCTTCTTTTGGTACTTGTCTTTGATCCAGTGGATCCCAGCCGTCTGTCACGGACCTAGACTTTAAAGTTGTTCTAGGCCGCCTCGATCCTCTTGGCTTGAAAGGTCATCGCCCGACTCTTGGTCAAATTTGTGAGGGCGTGACACATCGCTCCAACCTTGACCTTCTTCACACCGTTGGATGCCACTGTCTTGTTGTGATCAACCTTGTCCGAAAATTTCGACGATGATGAATTGTTATTACTGCTACTGCTGCTGTAGCTGTAAAGAGGTTCAGGGTCCCATTGATCAGCCCACGTACTCTCATATGATGACGAAGACCACGAAGATGCCATAGCTAAGAATGAATTTTATTTGGGACGATTTGAATTCAGGCCCCCCTATAGTTTGCAAATAGGATTCAGGCCCCTGTCAGATTTAATATAGTTTTAGGGACCTATCTAAGAATTTAACATAGAATAAAGGTTGATTGACGAAAATACCCTCAATAATGAATAGTTATGAAGTGGTATCCAACGCGCATGAAGTGGTATCAGAAAACCGTAAAGTGGTATTTATTTCAAATGATTCGGTATCAGAAATGCGTAAAGTGGTATAATTACTATATGAATTGCTAATCAACAAGTACGAGATGATATTAATTATTTTCATGTGGTATTTATTTCAAATGACCCGGTACCAGAAATGAGTAAAGTGGTATAATTATCATATGAATTGTTAATCAAACAGGTACGAGATATTAATTATTCTCATGTGGTATTTATTTCAAATGATCCGGTACCAGAAAAGCGTAAAGTGGTATCAAAAAGCCGTAAAGTGGTATAATAACTATATGAATTGTTAATCAACAAGTACGACATATTGATCATTCTCATGTGGTATTTATTTTAAATGATTTGGTATCAGAAAGGCGTAAAGTGGTATAATTACCATAATATACTGGTATGAGAATTACTTATTCTCATGTGTTATTTCAAATGATTCGGTATCAGAAAGGCGTAAAGTGGTATAATTACCATAATCAACTGGTACGAGATATTACTTATCTCCTGTGGTATTTATTTTAGATGATTCGGTACCATAAAGGCGTAAAGTGGTATAGTTACCATAATAAGCATTGCCAAAAACTGGTACGAGATATTACTTATTCTCATTTGGTATTAGGTTTAGAAGATGTGGTACTAGAATGTAGTAAAGTGGTACATTTTATATTTAATATTAGCAGATGTGGTATTAGAACGAAGTAAAGTGGTATAATTATCATAAGAAGTGGTACCGAATAAACATGTCAGTGATTTGAATAATGTGGTACCACTTTGCGATGAAGTGGTACTGAATAAACATGGCAGTGTTTTGTGCGGAAAAGGTGAATAAACAAGGGTAAAAAGGTCTTTTAACAGCATTTGGGGCCTGAATTCTAACGAAAATTTATATTGGGTCCTTCACTTTAATTGAAACATTAATGGGGCCTGAATTCTAACTGAAATTGCTAATGGGGCCTGAAATTTAAATAGCCCATTTTATTTGAGGATTTGCTAGAGAGGAGTTACCATTATTTGGATAGAACCTTGGATTTGATAATTTATATAAATATATGTATATATATAAGTATATATATATATATAAGTTAGTTGTATACGTTCATTATAACTTTTTGGAAGGTGTTGTTATGCTATCTATGCTTTCTTTCTTGAACGGTCAGATCCTTATTCTAGGAAAAAGAAGAATAAAAATGGTTGGTTGGCCGCTGGGGTTGGTTCATCAACTACGTACCCAAAAATTAAAGAATCTTCCTTCACCTTATAATGGAATGGGTGACATACGGGCGATTATGATCTACAAACGGAGATACTTTTTTCTCTTGTAACTTACGTGTCTTCACATAAACAATTAAAGGGGCATTGACATTTTTAGTCCCTTACGTTTAACATATGGGCGTCCGTGGTTCCCGATGTTTCCGAGTTATATCTTCAGAGTCCCTGATGCTAAACTTTTTACTCTATTGTAGTACCTCCGTCAAGTGGGACGTTAGTTTAATAGAGAAAAACACATGTCATGTTTGTACTCGTCATAAAACTTAACAAAAAAAATTAAGAAAATGTCAGACATTTCCCTCACAGTCTCTCTCCTCTCCACTCTCTCTCTCTCTCTGTGTGCTGGGCCGCGACGGAAGACAGTCGACGGGCGACGTGGAGCACCGGACTGAGACTCTGGCGGTGGAGAGGAGCTTCTACGAGCTGATTCCGGTGAACTTCGAGGCACTGGCGAGGTCGGCGATGGCTTCGAGGGGTGTCGGCTGCGAGTGGTGGCGGGCGACCTCAGATCTGGCGGTGGTGGTCGATTCTGAGAGCAGGAGGCGGTGGCAGTGGTGCAAGAGTGGGTGGCGGATCTGGTGGTGGAGCGACGGTGGCCGATCTGGTGGGTAGAGCGACGGCTGGTGTTACCCTCGGGATTATCGGCTAACGGTAATATAACCCACATCCGGGAGGAGCCCGCGAATGAGAAGGCAATAGAAAGGCGCGATCGCCCTAGGAAGGTAGTTCGGATGATTTAACCCTATGAAAGGCCGAGTAGCTCGAGGGAAGAGGGGCTCGATCAGCAGATCTATACTAATAAGGCAAGAAAGGAAAGGATGGTAAGACCGAGATAAACTCCTCCGAGAACGTGAAGAACTCCATCGAGATGGGAACGGCCGTGGAAGCTCAAGAAGATTGGTCGGGGCGACTCGCCCCGAGTCCTAAGAGCAATAGTTAGCTCGAGCAGGTTAGGCCCGAGGGGATCAGAGCCCGACAACGTGACAAGCCCGACCGGAGAAGACCAGAATGGGAAGAAAGAGTCGCGAAAAGAAGACGAGAAAGAAAGAACGTGGGCTGAGTGGGACGACCACGATCCCACACGATGCCCGCGAAAAACGCGGGTGGGAGGAAGATTAGGTCATGGCAACGAAATCCAGAGTCGGTATAAAAGGTGACGGTGGGATTATTCCCAGGTATGCACACTTAAATTAAAACTACTTTCATTAAGCCTAGTACCTGTCTTACTCCTTTGAGAGCCAAAAAACTAACTTAAGCATTGGAGGGGCGTCGCCGGCAATCACACCGGCCCCCTCTAACGTGTTTTCGCTTGTTTTTCGAGTGTTAGGTTCAAAGTGTTCGTTGTCAGTTCGAAGGAGGCGCGCGACTCCAGTGTCAGGCCTAGGTCGTTTTCAGCAGAACACATCATTGGCGCCGTCTGTGGGAACGTATATTCCTATAAAAATTCATGATGGATTCTGTAAACGACCCCCATTCACCACCGACAGAGGAGGTACTCACGGCGGAGGAGATTGAGAGAAGGCTGAGAGAATCATTTGATGCGGAACTTGGAAAGTTAAGGGCCGAGGTTGAGATGTTGAGGGCGGAGAAGACCCGAAAAACCCGCTGTAATTCACCGCCGCGCGACGAAACGGAAGAAGAGGAGGCCGAACGATTGAGGAGGGAAAAGGGGGTTCCACACACTGAAGAGCAAGATAAAGAAGCCGAGGAGAGAACGCTGAGGGCGGAGATCGACGCCCTTCGAGCAGAAAAAAGAAAGAGAACGGCGAAACAGATGGCCGAATGGGAGCGTATGAAGGACGAAATCCGAACCCTGAAGGAACTAGCCGTCCCAAAGGTACCCCTTCCAGTACAAAGGTGATCCCCCTTTTCGGATGAAGTTTCTCAAGCCCCTTTGCCGAGTAACTTTCATTTTCCCGACATGAGCAAATACGACGGCTCGGGACCACCCGAGGACCATCTAGCCAGCTTCGAGGGTAACGCTGCGCTGTATCAGTTAGGAGACGAAATCAAATGCCGGGTCTTCGCCACCACGCTAGCCCGGGGAGCCCAGAAGTGGTTTACCATGCTACCCGCAGGAGAGATCCGAAACTTTGCAGACTTTACCCGTTCGTTCCACCGACAGTTCTCGAGCAGTCGAAGAAGGCCCTGCTCTGCCGTGAACCTGTTAAACATGCGACAAGGTGATCAAGAGAACCTACGAGACTATTTGAAAATGTTTAACAAGGTCATGATGGAAGTACCTTCAGCCACTCCCGATCTGCTGATCGGAGCCTTTCATAACGGGCTGAAAGAGGGAGATCTCTTCAGGTCGTTAGTGAAGAAGTATCCGACCACCGTGGAGGAGCTGATAGTTCGAGTAGAAAAATACGTGCGGGTGGAAGAGGCGCACGGCTTCAAAAAGGCAGATAAGAAGAGGGCGATTGGGACGGTGGATATCGCCCGCGAGTTAACCCGCCCGCAAAACCTTAAGGAAGATAACCCCAGACGGGAGGAGCCGAGACATGCCCCCGCCAACAATACCCGATGGAAAATAAGCAAAGCAAGGTTAATGAAAATTCTCCATCGAGAAAGATCTCGATCAAGGCCTTGGATGAAAGCAAGGTTAATGAAAATTCTCCATCGAGAAAGATCTCGATCAAGGCCTTGGATGAAAGCAAGGTTAATGAAAATTCTCCATCGAGAAAGATCTCGATCAAGGCCTTGGATGAAAGGAAGGTTAATGAAAATTCTCCATCGAGAAAGATCTCGATCAAGGCCTTGTATGAAAACGAGGTTAACGAAAATTCTCCATCGAGAAAGATCTCGATCAAGGCCTTGTATGAAAACGAGGTTAATGAAAATTCTCCATCGAGAAAGATCTCGATCAAGGCCTTGGATGAAAACAAGGTTAACGAAAATTCGCCATCGAGAAAGATCTCGATCAAGGCCTTGTATGAAAACAAGGTTAACGAAAATTCTCCATCGAGAAAGATCTCGATCAAGGCCTTGGATGAAAACAAGGTTAATGAAAATTCTCCATCGAGAAAGATCTCGATCAAGGCCTTGGAGGAAAACAAGGTTAATGAAAATTCTCCATCGAGAAAGAGCTCGATCAAGGCAATGGACAAAAACAAGATTAGCGGAAGATTCCCATTAAGAAAAGATCTGAATGAAAACAAGCTTTGACCAGGTCGAGGGGTTTGTGCGAATAAATAACTTCGGCCCTAGGGAAGCGGCTAGGTTAAGACTTTACTGATGACAAAAGATAATCTGAATGAAAAAACAAAACTAACATCATCCATTGCAAAGAAAAGAGAAACGACCAGGAATGCTGAAGAATGAAAATGACAAAGACTGACAAATTCTCTCGACCCACAATGCCGCTAAAGAAAGACATATAATGAAAATAAAATACAAGAAATTCACGGCCTCGGCCCCCGAGCATAAGGAGTGCCTAAATGCCTCATATGAGAAGGGGTAAAAGCTCTTTGAACGCCAGGGGTTTTTCGCTGTCGTGCCCCCGAAACCCCACCCAGGGAAGGAGAAAAAACTCGCCGTACGTGCCTCGAGACTCTTGCCCGGGTCCCTTCATGGCCGGATCCCGAGCGAAGTTCCTCAATTTCAGTTCGGGAATTAGCTAAAGACATTTTCAACCTAGCAATCTCCCGATCTTTTTCACTTAAAAAGGTTGTCAATCGGGTGCAAGCATCCTCGTAGTATTTAAGCAAATCACGTTGTCGGGTGTAGCGCCGAAGCCCCTCGCAAGAGAGTGAATAGGACTAATGAAGGAAGTCAGGAAAAGATAAAGTAAGAGATGAACTAAAAGGTGAAGATCGGCGTGACTGACCCGACTCTCGCTTAAAGCCCACCAATCCCAAAAATCCGAGTCCGAAAACCTCGCCAGACGTCGCTTCTCATCAGGCTCCAGAAAACCCTCCATGAATTAACGGGAGGAGGTACCATCGACCTCCAAAAGAAAACGAGGGGTTGGGAGAAGTCTTTCCAAGGAGGGGACCGCAAGGACCTGGCCTTCCCGGTGCGGAAAATCCGCGTTCTCGTTTGGAGCAAAGCCCGCCGCCTCCTCCCATAAATCCCAAAGAGGGCGGGGCGGAGGGTCTGAAAGAGGGTTCCTCCTAAGTTGGGAGTGTGCCATCCTTGAGGACGTTAGCAAGCTGGGCAAAATAGGCGGAGTACGGAAGGTGAGGAAAAAATGAGGGTGTAAGCTGTGAAAAATAAAAAAAGAAAGCAAAATCACAAGCTGGATAGATGAAATAACCTGAAGGAAGTAGGTTTAATAAGTCTTGAGAAGAGAAGAAGGACTAACCAAAACCGATTTTATAAGGAAGATAAGTTCGTATAAGGCGGACAGTTATATGGATGGGTCTTGAAGGAATTCAAAAGTTTAAATGAAGGAACATGGAATACAGGAGTAAAGAGAACCGTTGGCTAACGTCCTAAAAGATGCTTGAGCAAATAACGGGATACCCGAAGACGGTGCCCGAGAAGAACAATGACAACGCGACTATGAGGATGTTCGGCAGAACATCAACGCGAGGAAGATTCTGGATTACATGGCACTTTCATCTTATAAGTGGAAGAAAGTGGAGAAAAGTAAAAAACGAAGAAGATTTATAAATGCACGTGGGAAAGATTTTGGTACAGAATCTAAGGATAACAGAAACAAATATGATAAGCCGAGTGAAAACATTCGATTAAGATAATAGAGTCAGAGAGGAAAGGACATATTACAATATTGTTCGAGAAAGAGAGACATAGTAGTAAAGCTACAAAACAAAAGGAAAATGATTCAGGAAAACAAAGGGAAACTTTTATGGGGGAGCGGCCGAACTGGCCTGATTTAATTCCCCGACACCTGCTTCAATCTCAGCAAATACCGACCCGACCACTGAGGCGAGATGCTCTTCTTCCTGTGAGGTAGCTTTAGGAACCTCCTCGGCCGCTTCACTCGGGATCATCTGCTCGGGCGCAGGTGGAGGATCCTCGGCAGCGGGTTCAGAGATCTTTTCAGAAGGTTCGGGAGCATCCTCGTTCTCCTCACTTGAAGGAGTGGATATCATCTCCTCCAAGGCGACGTTGGCGGAAGTTCCTCGAGCTATGGGGTCGGGTGGGTACCCTCCTGGGGGGCACTCAACAAGAGCCCGATCGACGTCTAGCCAATCGAGCTTCCATTTGTAGCCTATACCAGCCACTCGAAGCTGGTGAACACATCCCCAAAAGCCGTGATGGAAATACTCGACCACCTGCTTCCCGTAGGAAGTTCGGGGCAAGTAGTCCCGAGCGAGGCTTTCCTCCAACTCGCGGAATTTGTTCTCCGCCTCCTCCCGAGCCTTTTTCTCTTTGAGCAAGTCCCTCTTTACCTTCTCTGTCCCTGTGCGAGCTTCTCTAGACACCTTCTTCAATTCCTCCTCTTTCCGTTTAAGCTCCTCTTGAAGTTGAGCTACCTCCTCCTTCAACTTCGTCTCAGACTGCGTGAGCTCAATACAATCCTCATGCATAAAAAGCATCCTTTCTAAGGCCTCAGCGGCGCAGGCAAAGCCCTGGCATAGAGACACCGAAAAGTAAAAGAAGGGAGGAAAGAGAAAGGAAAAAAGAGGGGGGGGGGGGGGGGAAACCATACCTGGCCCATATGTTGGGCAAAGAGTGGGAAAAACTCTCGGGGTTGCAACTCTGACAGGTGTGAGCGGTTGGCCTCCGAACGAAAACCCCGCATAAATTCTACGCAATGAGCCCCGCGAGGGCGGCGAAAGTAGTCAGGCTGCTCGACGGGATCGCCGGAAGAAGAAGAACCCTCGCCAACGTCTGCACTCACCTTAGAACTAGCTTTGGTCTTTTTGCTGGAAGGATTGGCAGATGATGCAGGCGCCTTCCTCTTCGGGGCCACTTTCGGCAACCCCGAGGAGCTAGCAGTAGCTTTACCTTTGCCCTTATTCAGGGCCCGAGTGACAGAAGCTGAGGGAGGCGCTTGGGAAGGATCACCCTTCTTCATCTGCTCCGATGATCTTGAGTAAATCAGCAAGGTCCATGCGTGAATCTAGTACGAGGAAGAGACAAATATCGTCAGGAATAGAGAGGGCAAGAAAGAGAATTTAGGAAATATACCTAAGTCTTCTATTATCGCCCCTTTAGAGCAAAAGTTGAAATGACAGAGTAGATCGTCCTTTACGAGCTCGGGAGCACTGAACTTGCGAGACCCGAGAGCCCTTTGGAAGGCTTCCATCTCTAACTCAGAGACAGGAGGAAGGGGGGAAGAAATAGACACTGCCTTAGGCCAGTGGAAAACGGTGTCGTTTTTGGGGCTACCCTCGGGAGACCGAACGTAGAAAAATTTACTCATCCACCCTTTGTGAGAAGTAGGATTCCCGAGGAGGAACTCCTCGGGGGCGGTGGAAGAGAAAAAGAATTTACCCGGCTCCTTCTGGTTTATCTTGAGAAAGGACAAAAGAAGAGAGAGGGAGAATGGGATACGGAAGTACCCGATGAGGATAGACACGGAAAGAAGGAGGCTGTAAGAATTGGGAGTAAGTTGACTCGGGGATATTTGGAAATGATTACAGAGATCGGCTAAGAACTGGGGAAGGGGCAGACGGAGACCCATATCGAGCTGGTCAAGGTAAAAGGTGCGGAAGCCCTCGGGAGGCCCACTGGCTACCTCCCGAGGACCGGGGATTCTGACCTCAAAATCAGGGGTTAGACCAGCCCGATCAACGATGATCGGGATATGGGATGCGCGAAGAGCAGACACGTTCACTTCGTGCCAAGGAAGTTTGACACGCTCGCGAAACGTCTCCATTTGAGAAGCCCATACGGCTAAAGCTTGAAGATGCTCCTTTTCGCTGGAGTATCCTATAATCTGGGGGGGATTGAAAATATCTAGATCAGGGAAGTCGTTTAGGGTTTGAATCGCGTCTAAAAAGGAGTCCAGAAAATCAAAAGGGGAGAAGAATCTGGGAAAAGTCCGACCCAAAACAGAAAGAGGGCGATAAGAAGAGACACCGTTCGTAATCAAGGGACGCATCAACCCTAAAAAGACCTAAACAATCAAAGGCGAAAACAGGAGAGAATCGAATAAGAGGCGAAGTAAGAACTGTGTTCATGGCCGAAAATCGAACTCAGGAACGAAAAGGAAAATACGAAGTAAAATAAATTACGATTAACGAAATAAAAGAGAGAGAAGGGAGAGAAGATTTACCGATCTTGGTGACGAAGAATAGACGGATGCCTGGAGGGTAGGACGTCAGAGTGAAGAAAGAGCCGCCGCACCTTCAAGGATTCTGGGAAGGAAGACGGTAGGGATGGATAGTGAGGGTTTGAGGAAAAGACGATGCAGAATGTAAATAAAATAAAAGAAAAAAAAGGGGGAAGAGGAAAAAGAGGGGAAGGGGAAGTGTTAACGCCCGCGATGATGGACACGTGGAGATCGATTTGACATTGATGTGATAGGGCGGCCAGTTTCCCGCCCAAGGAATGCCACATGGGAGCAGACCCCGAGGTTAAAGCAAGGGATGAAAGAGGAATAGGCCTAAACGATCGGGAAAAGAAATAGATGATAGCCCGAGAAGCCTCAACGAGAAGAATGAGAAAACAAGCAGGCTAGTTATTTTACCGATAGCTTACGCCCAAAACTCATTACACTCGCTTTGGACTATTTTTGGGGGGGACTATTGTTACCCTCGGGATTATCGACTAACGGTAAAATAACCCGCATCCGGGAGGAGCCCGCGAATGAGAAGGCAATAGAAAGGCGCGATCGCCCTAGGAAGGTAGTTCGGATGATTTAACCCTATGAAAGGCCGAGTAGCTCGAGGGAAGGGGGGCTCGATCAGCAGATCTATACTAATAAGGCAAGAAAGGAAAGGATGGTAAGACTGAGATAAACTCCTCCGAGAACGTGAAGAACTCCATCGAGATGGGAACGGCCGTGGAAGCTCAAGAAGATTGGTCGGGGCGACTCGCCCCGAGTCCTAAGAGCAATAGTTAGCTCGAGCAGGTTAGGCCCGAGGGGATCAGAGCCCGACAACGTGACAAGCCCGACCGAAGAAGACCAGAATGGGAAGAAAGAGTCGCGAAAAGAAGACGAGAAAGAAAGAACGTGGGCTGAGTGGGACGACCACGATCCCACACGATGCCCGCGAAAAACGCGGGTGGGAGGAAGATTAGGTCATGGCAACGAAATCCAGAGTCAGTATAAAAGGTGACGGTGGGATTATTCCCAGGTATGCACACTTAAATTAAAACTACTTTCATTAATCCTAGTACCTGTCTTACTCCTTTGAGAGCCAAAAAACTAACTTAAGCATCGGAGGGGCGTCGCCGGCAATCACACCGGCCCCCTCTAACGTGTTTTCGCTGGTTTTTCGAGTGTTAGGTTCAAAGTGTTCGTTGTCAGTTCGAAGGAGGCGCGCGACTCCAGTGTCAGGCCTAGGTCGTTTTCAGCAGAACACAACATATTGTTACCCTCGGGATTATCGGCTAACGGTAAAATAACCCGCATCCGGGAGGAGCCCGCGAATGAGAAGGCAATAGAAAGGCGCGATCGCCCTAGGAAGGTAGTTCGGATGATTTAACCCTATGAAAGGCCGAGTAGCTCGAGGGAAGAGGGGCTCGATCAGCAGATCTATACTAATAAGGCAAGAAAGGAAAGGAAGGTAAGACCGAGATAAACTCCTCCGAGAACGTGAAGAACTCCATCGAGATGGGAACGGCCGTGGAAGCTCAAGAAGATTGGTCGGGGCGACTCGCCCCGAGTCCTAAGAGCAATAGTTAGCTCGAGCAGGTTAGGCCCGAGGGGATCAGAGCCCGACAACGTGACAAGCCCGACCGGAGAAGACCGGAATGGGAAGTAAGAGTCGCGAAAAGAAGACGAGAAAGAAAGAACGTGGGCTGAGTGGGACGACCACGATCCCACACGATGCCCGCGAAAAACGCGGGTGGGAGGAAGATTATGTCATGGCACCGAAATCCAGTCAGTATAAAAGGTGACGGTGGGATTATTCCCAGGTATGCACACTTAAATTAAAACTACTTTCATTAAGCCTAGTACCTGTCTTACTCCTTTGAGAGCCAAAAAACTAACTTAAGCATCGGAGGGGCGTCGCCGGCAATCACACCGGCCCCTCTAACGTGTTTTCGCTGGTTTTTCGAGTGTTAGGTTCAAAGTGTTCGTTGTCAGTTCGAAGGAGGCGCGCGACTCCAGTGTCAGGCCTAGGTCGTTTTCAGCAGAACACATCAGCTGGGTTTGCTGGGATTCAGTCGTTACGAATTCCGGCTTCGGTGGTGACGGAATCCGGCTCGGTGGTGACAGATTCCGGCCTCGGTGGTCGGGCTAGGGCTAGCTTTGCTCGGCTTCGGTGGTGATGGATTCCGGCTTCGGTGGTGATGGATTCCAGCCTCGGTGGTCGTGCGAGGGTTGGGTTTGCTCGGGTTCGGTGGTGACGAATTCCGGCAGTGGTGGCACGACGAGGTCGGCGGTGGTGGAGAGCTAGCTCGGATTTATCATTTTACTTTTTTTTCTTGAAATTTATTTTTTATATACCTTATAAATTTGAGGAGGAATGTAAGCATTACCCGTGCTTTTTCTGTTAAAGCCAACGTCCCACTTAACGGAGGTACCAAAATAGAATAAAGAGTTTAACATCAGGGACTGGAAATGTAACTCGAAACATTGGGGACCACGGACCCCATAGGTTAAATATAAGGGACTAAAAATGTCAATGACCCACAATTAAACGGGATCAGATCATCTGTCCCACTTTTTGTGCCACTTTCAAAAACATCACTAAACATTGTTTCGATTAGTGTTAAAACACCCGTAAATAACATAATATCATAAAATTTATTATACCAAATGCTAAAACACAAAAACTCAATATAATGTAAATTTTTCTATCGTACTTTTCAATATATCATATATTTTTCTCTACCATAATTATAGGATTTATGTAATTTTTTTGTGTTTTAGCATTTGATTAACAGTATTTATGATATAATGTCATTTACGGGTATTTTAACACTAATCGAAACAATGTTTAGTGATGTTTTTAAAAAGTATTACAAAAGTGGCAAAAAAAAGTGAGACCGGAGATCTGGTCCCCAATTAAACTATGTAGTTTGCTTCTTCTTCTAGACTAATAATAATATGCAGGAAAAATGTAACATCTTCCTAGAAAATTTCTTGCTTAACGTATCGTAAACTTCTAGAATACGTATATAATATCATTAACTAGTCAAAACTCAATACAAATATAGGTATCGATTTAGTCGGCTAAGATTTGACGACGCGAAAATGAACCTCAAGAACGTAGAGAAAGTCAATGAAATTATCCATTTTCTTGCCCGTATAAACAATTCCAACCTAATAATCATATACCTTTCTAATTTCATTTTATTTATTTATTTTCAATAGGCACTATTAACCAATTTCGATGCTCTTAGACTATGTTATCCATGACCTTCACAACCGGTCATGAGAATAAAATATTGATTTCTCTCTCCTCCACATTCACAACATACACCTCAACAATTTTCATACTTTATCAATAACCCAACACAACCTACAATATTTATATTTTATAATTTTTTTAGTAGTATTTGAATGTTTGAAAATAGATTACATTATATGATATAAAGTTTAGATACTCCGGTCATTGGAGATAGAAAAATAATATGAATTATGATAGATTATAGAATGTAATAGAGAAATAGATAATTTGAAATTGTGACTCAAAATGTAGCAGTCACCATTTGTAGAGAAAAAAAATCATACATTTTGGTAAAAAATTAAAATAAAATTTTAATAGATAATTAAATGTATCATAAAAATCAATAAAAACCACAAAAACAGTTTTGAAAACTGTGCACAACCGGTTGGTGAACCAGGTTGGTCCACCAACCGAGTTGTGGCAGGTTGTGGAAAATACTTACTTGTTTGATTTATTTTATTTAATTATATTGCACAACCGGTTGTCCGGGTCATTAATAAACATAGTCTTAGGTTACAAGTTACACCCCTTAATAGCTTCTTCGCCGTACCATCATCGTACAACTACGCTTTAAATCTCTCACCATCGCTCTTTCTCTCTCTCTCTCTCTCACACACACAGAGGAGAGTCTTGAGAAAACCATGAAGACAACAATAATATTACTACTCCTAAGCTTAACCGTTGCCTTAATAAGCAACCTCAGCACCTTAACAAAAGCTCACTTCTTCCCAAACATATCATCAATCCCACCTTCATTATTAGCCCCAAACAAGACAGCTTGGGACGAAGCTTTCAGCAATCTCATAGGTTGTAAGAAAGGCGTAAAGGAACAAAATTTGTCAAAGCTCAAGGCCTACTTCGCCCGCTTTAGATACTTAAACAACAATTGCAATGGAAATTTCTCCGACGACTTCGACGATCGCCTGGAGGAAGCTCTCAAGGCGTACCAGGCCAACTTCAACCTCCAACCCACCGGCGAGCTCGACGCGCCGACGCTGGACCACATCGTCCGCCCGCGGTGCGGCAATCCCGACGCCGTCGATGGCGCCTCCACGATGAGGCGGCCGCCGCCCAGATCCAACGGTACGATCCACGCCGTCCGCCGATACTCCTTCTTCCCCAACCGCCCCCGCTGGCCGAGGGGGAGGACCGTACTGACCTACGCGTTCTCGCCGGAGAATCAGATCTCCGGCGACGTGCGGAGCGCGTTCGCCCGGGCTTTCGAGCGGTGGTCGGAGGTGACCCCAATGAACTTCACGGAGGGGGCGTCGTTCTTCGCGGCGGATATCAGGATAGGTTTCTTCAGCGGCGACCACGGCGACGGCGAGCCGTTCGATGGGGTGATGGGGACGCTGGCGCACGCTTTTTCTCCGCCGTCGGGGAGGCTGCACCTCGACGGCGACGAGAACTGGGTCGTCGGCGGCGGGTTCGTCGATTCTCTGCCGTCGAGGTCGAGCGTGGACTTGGAATCTGTCGCCGTTCACGAGATCGGGCATTTGCTGGGTTTGGGGCACAGCTCGGCGGAGGACGCCGTGATGTACCCGACGATTGGGCCGGGGACGAGGAAGGTGGAGCTGGGCCGAGACGATGTGTTGGGAATCCAAGAGCTTTACGGGTCGAACCCTAATTACGTTGGGTCGGGTCCTGAGTTGGCTTCTAGTCCTAGGGAGGGAAATGATCGGAGCGACGCCGTGAGTGTGGAACGCCGATTCTTGCGATGTTTAATTGGTTTGATTCTTGGGTTAGTATTATATTTTTTTGTATAGTTTTTCATAAATCATTATTCTTGGGTTTATATATAATAATCTCTTATTCTTTTAATCATCTGATTGATGGTTATGTATTATTATGATTATTTTGCTTATTCCTTGATGTATAATTTTATATTTATTTTTAGTTTTTACACTCTAATTATTTTGTATATCTTCAGAAAGAATTATAACAGTATGATTTATAACTTAATATATATCAAATAATTAATTTAGTAGCAATCAATTCAGCCAATGAAATAGAATTCTCTGTAAATTTTGAGGTGTACAAGAAAAGAATACGTGCTTCATATATTTTTCCAACAAGCACCTCTCCGAAAAAACATATTCTTCCAACAAGCATGTGTCGGTAACAACATCTCCAACCGAAATGACATCATCAAACTCAAAATCATTATCAAACTCATCAAAAAGCAGTAATTCTTCTTCAACCGTTAAATTTAATCTCAAACTCAAATGACTAATTTCGAAATATTCACTTTTACTATTCTACATTAACTTTTACAATTTTTCAATTGACAACTTAAAAAATAACATTTTAATACAACATTACAACTAAATAAATAAAAATATTGCTAGTAATTTTTTATAATTTAAAAAACTTGCTATTTAGATTTTATGTGTTTTCATTTATTTTTTATTTTCTATAAGGATGCTTTTATTATTAAAACAAATAAAATGACTTACATGTAATTATTAAATATAAAACTCATTTTATGCGTTCAAAAGCATAGATCCGTCTATCGAAGGAGAGAGAAAGTGGAAAAACCATTTTGGTATTCGTTTTTTGATTTGGTCGTAGTGATTTTAAGATTTCCCGGTTCCATTAGAGATGGTCTAATGTTTGGAGATTTCCCTTTCAGTCCCCTTTAAATTTATAATTCATATTCGATACCCTCCAATAATGTTTTCTTGTTCAGTACCCATTTGTGAGTAATTGTGTGTTTAATATCCCAAACAGTGAAGAGACGAAAATACCCTTTTTCCAAATTAAATTGGACATTATAATCACTAATTATATTAACAAAATAACGTTATTTTTTTATTTTATAGAAATAGAGTAGAGCATTGTACCAAATATTGTCGTAATTATACCGACAAAATTGAAGATTATACTGACTTTTAACGTGCCAACAAAATTAAACAACATATCGTTGTTAGTATAATAACTATCCAGTCTATATTATCTTCAATTCTGTGGTATAATTGCGACAACAATGGATTAATGTCCAGTTTTAATTATCTAAAGGGGAATTACATGTGGTGCCCCTGTATTTTCGACTTCTCCAGCTGGTGGCCAAAAGTTTTTTGGATTCCGGCTGGTACCCCTGAGTTATGGCTAAAATTAATTCCATAGCATTAAATGATAAAGAAACGAAATTTTCAGTGCACATTCCATTATTTACTAACGGAATGCGCGAGAAGACGGCAGAGCTTGTCGATGGGTCTCATCCGACTGAGACGATGAAGGGCTGTCGAAATTGGGTGAAGGCTGTCAGGTGACTCGTCGATTTTCTGATAACGAAGCCGTTGTTTTTTCCTTCAGGTGGATTTTGGTTGCCGGCTGAGCTTTTATGAGATAGGTGGAAGATGAAGAAGAGGGTATTGCAGTCATTTACAGGATTCCGTTAGTACATAACGGAATTTACACTGAAGATTTCATTTTTTTATTGTTTAAGACTACAGAATTAATTTTACCCATAACTCAGGGGTACCGGTCGGAATCTAAAAAACTTTTGGTCACCGGCCGAAAAAGTCAAAAATACAGGGGCACCATATGGAATTCCCCTTATCTAAATTATAATAACGTTATTTTATTGATATAATTAGGCCTAACACTTGGTATAATAATCAAAGCATTTGGTATGGTGTCCAATTCTGTATTATAAAATTAAATAACGTTATTTATTGGTATTAACGGAAACAGATGTTATAATTTATACAATTTCTGCTGTAATAACACATTCTGTTGGTATAATGTCCAATTTTGCGGTACAAAATTAGGGTAACGTTATTTATTGGGATAATACCACAATTAGATTGTATATCTTTTATAATTGTTGGTAACAAAATAATTTGATAATGCTCATTTGTTTGGTATAAAATACAATAACGTTATTTAATAATAACGAAACATACTGTATAATTTCTACAATTTCTGCTATTTTGTTGGTAATAACGAGTTTTGTTGGGATTATTCTTGTGATACTAGTTTGTTAGCTTTTTTGAAATGTGAAGGGTATTTAGGTACAAGAAAAAACTAAGTCCATGGGTATTTCAGATGAAATTGAAACTCTCAAGGGGCCTGAAAAATAGAATTCCCCATAATGTTTTATGTTATCATTGGGATGCTTTCCGTTAAACACAAAGCACAATTTAACGTAAGCTTATTTCATGTATTAATATGGCCCGAAATTAAAGATCGGTAATATTTATGTGAAAATCTGTAGTTTTCGTTAAGTGTTCTTGATTGCCATTAAAAAAGAGTAAAATAGTCTATTACGCAGGGTGAGTAATGGTACATTGGTCATTAACATTTAAGAAGCTATTTATTCAACGTGGGCTATGTTAAAGGCCTTTTTTTTTAAAAGGGGAATTTTCTAATCAGTCCCTATCAGTAACTTTGTAAAGTGTTCAGTAATTGTCAGAACTCCCAATAGTTTAAAGGACCAACATTGCGTTAAATGGCATAAATAAGATTAAAAATATGTATTGACGAAAATACCCTTCATAACATACTGAACTAACAGTTATTTTCCGGCGACTTTCTGTTATGCAGTTAGATTGTATTGTTATAAAAGTCCGACTTTTATTCCTTATCTGTTACTATGATGCAGAAAATTGTCATCGACAGATAATATTTATTTTTACAAATCTCGTTTTTACAGTGAATCGAGCTCCGAAATTTCGAATGCCCATTAACCAACCAATTTCGGCGTGTAAGGTAGCATGTATTGTCGTATTGATGAAGCAAGATGTAAGATTTTTATGAGTTTTATCCTTCTATTTAGGGTTCTAATATGCGAAAATAAGATGAAATCTAAGCCGTTTTTAGCATCGATTACATGTAATATGCATAAATTCGAAGTACCCATAATATGGTCAGCTCGGTGCGGCACATTATTTGCTCGTTCGTCCGACGTTCATCTTTTAATTTTGTAAAAATACGGTCGACCCCAATATTTTGGGTATATTTATACTGTGTGTAAATTGTTACTCGTAGTATCAAATCCGTTACTATTTCAACCAAACTCGTTACTACGTCTACCAAAACCGTTATTAACTATAACTAATTGTTACCATGTATATGGTTCTAATTTGCGAAAATAAGATGAAATCTAAGCAGTTTTTGGCAACGATTACATCTAATATCACTAGTACAGAAATACACATGGGCGACGGATTTTATTCGTCATGGGCGACGGTTTCTACGCGTCGCCCAGAGCAACGTCGCCCATGAGGACAATTTTGGGCGACGGACAAACATGCGTTGCTGAAGAAGAGTTATGGGCGACGGTTTGTTCGTAAACCCGTCGCCGAAGACTGTATATGGGCTGCCCTTTAGCAAACTCATGGGCGACGGTTTCTGCGTTAGAATGCGTCGCCCATACTCTTACTTTTTTTTTATTTTTCCCTAATTAGCATGGGCGACGCGTTCCTCGTTAGAATGCGTCGCCCATGCTCTAACTTATTTTTTTTATTTTCCCTAATTAGCATGGGCGACCCATTCTGTCGAAGAATGCGTCGCCCATGCTGTACTTTTTTTTATTTTCTCTAATTAGCATGGGCGACGCTTTATATCAAAGAATGCGTCGCCCATGCTCTATTTTTTTTAAATATTTCTTTTTTTTTTGTACCACAACAATGCAACCCAAAATCAATTACAAAATCAATAATGCAACACAAAATAGCACCAACATTCATTAAATTACTACTAATCATAATTAAAATCAACATCTACATCATACAACAAATCCTCGTAACATAAAAACAAACATAACGTAAAAGTCGTCTAACTTACATCAAAGATTGCATATCAAATGCTCCGCCCACAATTCACGTACTTCATTGAGCTCTTCGCCTCCGTATGAGGAGTGCTCTAGTATCTATAAAAAAGGATAATGTAAAACATACTAATAAACATATTATGAAACTTGAAACTTAAAGAAGCTGATGGTTTTAAAGTTCCATACCGTTGGCAAATTGGATGTATCATCTCTGCCGATACGATTGTAGATAATATCGTACATGTATCTCATGACGTAAAATCCACATAACTCGCTCCCGTTTGGTTGTCGTGGGCACTAATCCAAACGGGGACCATTCAAGGTTTTCTCCTAATGAAAAAACCTTGAACGGGTATCTAAGCTTAAATTGAAACTTAAATTCACAAAGACGAAGGAATAAAAATCAAATACGAGTTTGAAACTTACGTATTGCTGTCCAAAGCAATAATATCACCAAACTTTGCCTAATCGACAAGATAGCCCAAATCCTCCAAACTTCGCCTATGCGAACGGGCACAAAACCTACGCTTCGCAATATATGAACTCATATCAGACTCAAACTTATGCACGTAATATTCTCTATTTTGAAATAGAGAAATATGAAAAATTCAATTTTCGACGAATTCAACCAAATATCCCAAATTGTCCAAACTTCACCCGAAACCAAGGAACATTACCGTGTTTTAGTAGCCCGGAATCGTCGGAAAAGAGTCGACGTCGCCGGAAAATTTCGCCGAGAGGGGAGAGGTCGCGGCCAATTTACGATAAAAAATTCCAACTTGTCCAAACTTCGCCCAAAAACCTAATTTCCACAAAGATCAAGTTCAATATCAACCTTAAATCAACTATAACACAAGAATAAACTATGAAATCGCACAAATCAAGCTCCAAAAACTCAAAAAATCGAAACCTAATATTTCGAAAAAACCCCAAATTCGAACCATTCAAGCCGTATATCGCAAAATAGGAAGAGGGAAAATGATAATTGAGCTCTTACCGTGCTCCCCAAGCTCGGATAGGTCGGAAAACGTAGGATTTCGCCGGAAAAATCGCCAAAGCCGCCGCGGAGGTTTCTTATTTCTCGCCTCTGTCGAAATGATGAAGTGAGGAAGAAGCTCGTTTATTAAACGTGTCATGGGCGATGGTTCTTACTGATTTTCCCCGTAACCGTCGCCCATCGAGTGAAGAATAAATTTAAAAAAAAAAAGAAAAACCTATAGGCGACGGTTTTTAACAAAACAACCGTCGCTCACAGTGCTCACGGATCATAGGCGACGCATGTTCTATCATAACCGTCGCCTATGAGCTCCGAAACTTCAATATAATAACCATAATGCCACCGCGTTCATTTTGGGCGACGCATTGTCTGTAGACGTCGCCCATACTGCCGTGGCGTATTCTTTATTTTCTACTAGTGTATGTATAAATGGGAAGTACCCAAAGTGTAGTCATCTCTGTGCGGCACCTGTGGGCTCGTTCGTCCGACGTTCATCTTTTAATTTCGCGAAAATACGGTCGACCCCAATAATTTGGGTATATTTGTATTGTGTCCAAACTGTTACTCGTAGTAACAAATCTGTTACTATGTCTACCAGAACCGTTACTAGATCGACCAATACTGTTACTAGGTCTACCAAAGTCGTTATTATACCAAAAATTATTCTTACCATGAGTAGGGTTCTAATTTGTGAAAATAAGATGAAATCGAAGCCGTTTCTGGCAATGATTACTGGGTGTATCAAATCCAATAAGGACTCGTGGTATCGAAACCAATAGGGCCAACCTCAATAATTTGGGTATACTTCTACTGTGTCCAAAATGTTACTCGCTGTATCAAATCTGTTACTCTGAGTATGGAAACGTTACCGTGGGTATCGAAACCGTTATTAATCTACAATACGTTGTTACCATGTATGTGTGAAATGTTACTATGTGCACGTAATTTGTTATTACAGGCAGAAACATCCAATACGTACACAACGAGAATCCAAACTTACCAATTGATATCAATTAGACAAAAAGGACAGATTGATATCAAATACACAAAAAAGACAAAAAGAATACTGCAAATGTTAAATTGCTTCCTTGCATGTTCTGCGATTGTGCCCGACCCCTTTACATCTTCCACACTTGAGTGGACGAGTGTCTTGAACTTGTGAAGGAATTCTTTTAGAACGTGGACGGCCTGAGGGTCTTTGAACGTCTGGTTCCACGACGTCTTCGGGTATAGGATCTTCAATGGCAAAATTAAAAGGAATTGGATTTATAGAACCCTGTATGTCTCTTGGTATTTCGCCGAACTGTAATAGCTGTCGCAGAACTTGTCAGGAACCGAAACCTCATGTCATAATTTCATGCATTTACATAAATTCATGCATTCATATAAGTTATTTTAAAACATAGGTATAGATAGAATAAGGTATTTAAAGTATTATAGTTCTAAGTCCTCAAGGAAATAAGGAGTGAATATTACGGAAGCTAGAAATTTCTAGGGTTTTCTCAGGTTTTGAGGAACTTTATACATATTAATTGAAGTAATTAAATAAATTAGGGAGTTTGATGATATTCTTGATATTCTTCAAGTAAAGGGAAATATTTCAACAATATTAAAATATAACTAAGGATCATTCGAAAACCCTAAGTATAATATCAAAACTTTTGGAATAAGGGTTTCGAAATTGTTTAAAAGAGACATCGAAATTCTTCAAATTAAGAATTTCGAGATTCTTGGTATAAAGATTTTTAACACTCGAAACATGTTGAACAAAGATTTCGAAATTGGTTCATAGGACTTCAAAATCCATTACTCAAAGGATCTCGAGATCTCTCAAGATAAATATCGAAATCCTTAATATATAGAGATCTCGAAGACTTGTGAAAACTTAGTCACAAAGGAAGTAACTATAATAATAATATAATGTATTAGATAACTCATGATAAGTATTAACAAAACATCTATGTCACTTAGTTATTAACACACGCAAACTAGGATAAGAAGGAAGGAAATCAATTCATATTATTTTGGTAACTTACGAAGACCAAGAAAAGAGAAAACAAGAACTTGAACAGTGATCGAAATTAAGCTAAAGAAGGAAGGGTCAGGAGTCCGATAAGGGCAAGGACAAGGTCGCTTAAGCGAGCGGAGAAAATAGGCGAAACTTGTTAGTATGATTTGCAACATGTACCTTATGTGCCTTATGTGCTTATATGCTTTATGTGAATTAATTGACTAATATGTGCTTTATATGTTATTTACGGATCGATGTGAATTACGTGACCATAAAGTGCTTTTATATGATTTATGTATTATATAAAGTATTTTATATAGCATTGCATACATATAAACGAAAGGAGAAACCGTTATGACTGCTACGACTACGGACGATACGATACGGATGCTACGGCATACTTCCCTCCAAATCAGGGGGATGACAGTTACTTCCCTTCAAATCGGGGGATGACAGAGTCCTGTACAGGCACATACAGATATTTACAGTATTGACAGAGTCCCATGCATGGGCGCCGACTGGGCTTACAGAATACGAGTCTAGCTAGTCTATAACGGGAGTATCAAAATAAACGGACATATAGAATGGCATATGATCTACGGATCGTATGAATGACGATTATGTGAACGATGATTTCATGATTGAAAATGGCTACTGCTAACTTTATTACTCGTATGTTTTTAGTTAACATGTTGCGATCATACTCTGAATCGTTGTCTGCACAGTTGTTGTAGATAATTAGCAGGCTGCGTAGAAAGCATCATCATAAAGCATGGATTCGAGGTTGGCCGGCTACGCTCTCCTCCCATTCCCCTCTGGTTCATCGTTAGTATATAGAATAGAACGGATTTAGACTATCGCATTTTGTGACTCATATGATAGGTACATATATGTACATTATTGTGGAAGGAACTAGATCAGATGTACGCACCCGTTTTTGTTAAAGGAAATGGTTATGGGAATCGCGAAAAAATTTATATGAATATTTTATAGCTGCGTAAAAAGGTAATAGGAAACAGGGCGCTACATTTAGTGGTATCAGAGCCTAGGCTTTAGGTTCTGTAGACATTTGCATAGTAGGTATATGTTATGAATTGCCCTTAAAATTTTCTTGCATATTTAGGCAAAGGGCAATAGGTGATCCGATACCTGTAGAACGGGATGAACCTACTATAGAGGGAGGAGGAAGAACGGCCGTACCTGAATCCCATTCATCACATACACTTAGACAGTATAAATCCGAACACCCCCTGACAACCCCCCGAGAACGACGGTATGACAAGTTAAGAAAGATGGGTGCTGTGGACTTTATGGGTACGACAGATCCCGCGGAAGCGGAAACATGGCTGAAAAGAACAGAAAGGATATTTCATATGATGCAATGCACCCCAGATGAGAAGTTCGATTATGCAGTCTCACTCCTTCAAGCATGCATATGAATGGTGGGAAACAGTCCCTGATAGTATGACCCAACCTCCGGTGCTGACCTGGGAGGATTTTCTGAGGGAATTTAATGATACGTATATGCCTGAAGTTTATAAGGATCAGAAAGAGAAGGAATTCTTAGAGCTAAAACAAGGAAACATGTCCGTAGGCGAGTATGAAGTGTTGTTTAATCAGTTATCCCGTTATGCACCGCACATGGTTTCTATTGAAAGAAATAAGTGTCGAAGGTCTGAAGCAGGAGTCCGCTATATGATTAAGAATCGCATCACACCATCAGATATGGAGTCCTATGGGAAATTGAGGGCGGCAGCTATTCGCGCCGAAAGATTAGAAACCGAGTCTCGGAATTTTCAAAGTAATAAATGAAGGTTAGGCGAAGAGTCGTCTAGTGGAAAAATGAAAAAGGCGTATAGTTCGCCTAGACCAATGAGTGTTCAAAGTGGCTCTACAAAGGGCAGTATAGGCAGGCCAAAAACTACAGGACGGGGTATAGAGACTTCACAACAAATACCAACATGTGAACACTGTGGGGAGAACCACAGGGGCGTATGTAGATGGCTCACAGGCGAATGTTTTACGTGTGGGCAATCGGGACATATAGCTAGGAATTGCCCAACATTGCGAACAGAACCTACAGTAGATCAATCAAGAGTAAGTGGACCCTCCACAAACCGTGGAAGACGAAGGGGCCGAGGACCGTTTAACACAAGTTTTGGAAGAGGAAGCTCAGGAGGCCAAGCCTATAGACCGCCAGTACAAGCAAGGATTTTCACCATGACTCGTGAGGAAGCCAAAGAAGGATCACACGTGATTACGGGTAAATTATCTATCTGTGATATTGATGCATATGTTTTATTTGATCCAGGTGCCACTCATTCATTCATTTCACGAACATTTGCATCATTATTACCTGATAAACCCGAACCCCTAGAGGATGAGTTATACGTTCGACTTCCAGCAGGAGAAATAGTTATAGTAAACACCGTATACCCAGAATGCAAAGTTGTTAGTAACGGGATAGAAATGCGGACAACCCTGTTCATTATTCCTTTAATGCATTTCGACGTAATATTAGGCATGGACTTGTTGTCAAGATACCGGGCGAAACTTGATCGTTTCAAAAAGGAAATTGAATTGACCCCTATGGATCAAACCCATATAATACTTAAGGGAGAAAAGAGCATACGGACGGCACATCAGATATCGAGTTTAGAAGCTTCTAAGATGGTTAGTAAAGGATGTGAAGGGTATATAGCCTATGTTATAGATGCGCAATTAAGTGGACTGAAAATAGAAGATATTCCGGTAGTTGGTGAATATTCTGATGTCTTTCCCGAAGAGTTACCAGGATTACCTCCCGATCGGGATACGGAATTCACTATTGAGCTTCAACCAGGCACGGCGCCAATTTCTATTCCACCATATCGAATGGCTCCGATCGAATTGAATGAATTGAAGGTACAGTTGAAGGAATTACTCGATAAAGGTTATATACGACCAAGTGTATCGCCTTGGGGAGCGCATGTTCTTTTCGTTAAAAAGAAGGATGGAACGCTTAGATTGTGCATTGATTACAGACAGTTAAATAAGGTAACGGTGAAAAATAAATATCCATTGCCACGGATTGATGATTTGTTTGATCAACTGCAAGGCTCTAGAGTCTTTTCGAAAATCGATTTGAGATCGGGATACAATCAATTGAAGATCGCAGAAAGTGATATCCCAAGGACGGCTTTTAGAACAAGATATGGGCACTATGAATTCCTAGTTATGCCCTTTGGGTTAACGAATGCTCCTGCCGTCTTTATGGCATTAATGAATGATGTCTTCCGACCCTACTTAGACCAGTTTGTGATCGTCTTTATTGATGATATTCTAGTATATTCCAAGTCAAAAGAGGAACACGAGCAACATTTGAGGATTGTACTTCAAACTTTACGGGAAAAGAAATTACACGCGAAACTTTCAAAGTGCGAGTTCTGGTTAGATCAAGTAGTATTTCTGGGGCATGTAGTTTCAGGCAAAGGTATCCAAGTCGACCCCAGCAAAATTGAAGCAGTGATCAAGTGGGAGAGTCCTAAAAATATAGCAGAAGTTCGTAGTTTTCTGGGATTGGCCGGATATTATCGGCGATTCGTAGAGAATTTCTCACTAATAGTAGCCCCAATGACGAAGTTATTACGTAAAGGAGTTGTATTTAAGTGGACTGATGAATGCCAAAAGAGTTTTGAAGAATTAAAGGAACGACTAACGACAGCCCCTGTACTAACTATTCCATCAGGAACAGATGGTTTTGTAATCTATAGTGACGCGTCCTATCAAGGATTAGGATGTGTATTAATGCAAAACGGAAAAGTAGTGGCGTATGCGTCTCGACAGCTGAAACCATAGGAAATATCCTACCCAACTCACGATTAGAGCTAGCGGCCGTGGTGTTCGCACTAAAAATATGGCGACACTATTTATACGGAGCAACATTTCAGATGTTTACTGATCACAAGAGCCTCAAATACCTGTTGAGCCAGAAAGAACTAAATATGAGACAGAGGCGGTGGATCGAGCTATTAAAGGATTACGACTGTACCATAGAGTATCACCCTGGAAAGGCCAACGTCGTGGCTGACGCCTTAAGTCGGAAATTGTATGGTTCTATCTCTTATTTATCGGCATGTTCTTTATCAAGTCTAATTGACCTCAGAAAGATGAATACAGAACTGAAAGTAGATGATACCGGTGCTATCTGTGCCTCAATGGTAGTTCGACCTGTCATGTTAGATCGGATTAGACAATACAGTTTAAAGACGAAAAGATAGCTAAGATTGCAGATAAAGTGAAACAAGGATTGGGGAAGCCTTTTATGATAGACGAGAATGGAACTTTGACAATAAATGGCCGCCTATGTGTTCCAGATATCGATAATCTTCGACAAGAAATAATGGAAGAGGCACACACTGCTCCTTATGCTATGCATCCAGGCAGTACGAAAATGTATCGGACCCTTAAATCTCACTATTGGTGGCCAAGGATGAAGAAGGATCTGGCCGAGTATGTCCTGAAATGCTTAACGTGTCAGCAAATCAAAGCGGAACACCAAGCACTAGTGGGTAAATTACATCCTTTACCCATACCTGTTTGGAAATGGGAGCGAATAACGATGGATTTTCTTTATGGACTTCCTTCAACGGCTAAGAAAAATGATGCCGTTTGGGTAATTGTCGACAGACTTACGAAATCAGCTCACTTCTTGCCATTTCGATGGGGTTCTACGTTAGAATACTTGGCAAAAAGATACGTCAACGTAATAGTTCGGTTATACGGGGTACCTATTTCTATCGTATCTGATCGTGATCCCCGATTTACTTCTAGATTTTGGGGCAGTTTACAGGAAGCGCTCGGCACTAAATTACATTTCAGTACGGCATTTCATCCACAGACCGACGGTCAATCAGAAAGAACGATACAGACATTGGAAGATATGCTTCGAGCATGCGTAATTGAGTTCAAAGGCTCATGGGATGATGATATAGCGCTATGGAATTTTCTTATAATAATCAGTACCATTCGAGTATCGGAATGGCACCGTATGAAGCTCTGTATGGCCGGAAATGTCGTAATCCAATTTGTTGGGATATGGAAGGAGAACAAGTATTGGAAGGGCCAGATTTAATTCAGGATACGATGGAAAAGATTAAGGTAGTCAAAAGTCGACTCAAAGCAGCCCAGGATAGACAGAAGAGTTATATCGATCAGCACAGACGAGAAATGGAATATGAAGTTGGGGAGAAAGTATTTCTGCGAGTATCTCCTTGGAAAGGTGTGTTGCGATTTGGAAAGAAAGGAAAATTAAGTACACGTTACATTGGGCCTTACGAAGTACTTGAAAGGATTGGGCCGTTAGCATATCAATTAGCACTGCCACCTGAACTTTCACAGATACACAACGTGTTCCACGTTAGTATGTTACGGCGATATAGATCAGATCCTACACATGTTCTACGTGACGAACCGATAAATATTTCTGAGGACCTTAGTTACGTACCAGAACCGACAGAAGTCCTGGAATATGCTGACAAGCAGTTACGAAATAAAACGATTCCAATGGTAAAAGTACGGTGGAAAAATCATTCAGCTCGTGAAGCTACGTGGGAAACCATAGAACGTATGAAGAACCAGTACCCATGGTTATTGACCGAGACAAGTACGAAATTTCGAGGTCGAAATTTTAAAAGGGGGGGATAATTGTCAGGAACCGAAACCTCATGTCATAATTTCATGCATTTACATAAATTCATGCATTCATATAAGTTATTTTAAAACAGAGGTATAGATAGAATAAGGTATTTAAAGTATTATAGTTCTAAGTCCTCAAGGAAATAAGGAGTGAATATTACGGAAGCTAGAAATTTCTAGGGTTTTCTCAGGTTTTGAGGAACTTTATACATATTAATTGAAGTAATTAAATAAATTAGGGAGTTTGATGATATTCTTGATATTCTTCAAGTAAAGGGAAATATTTCAACAATATTAAAATATAACTAAGGATCATTCGAAAACCCTAAGTATAATATCAAAACTTTTGGAATAAGGGTTTCGAAATTGTTTAAAAGAGACATCGAAATTCTTCAAATTAAGAATTTCGAGATTCTTGGTATAAAGATTTTTAACACTCGAAACATGTTGAACAAAGATTTCGAAATTGGTTCATAGGACTTCAAAATCCATTACTCAAAGGATCTCGAGATCTCTCAAGATAAATAATGAAATCCTTAATATATAGAGATCTCGAAGACTTGTGAAAACTTAGTCACAAAGGAAGTAACTATAATAATAATATAATGTATTAGATAACTCATGATAAGTATTAACAAAACATCTATGTCACTTAGTTATTAACACACGCAAACTAGGATAAGAAGGAAGGAAATCAATTCATATTATTTTGGTAACTTACGAAGACCAAGAAAAGAGAAAACAAGAACTTGAACAGTGATCGAAATTAAGCTAAAGAAGGAAGGGTCAGGAGTCCGATAAGGGCAAGGACAAGGTCGCTTAAGCGAGCGGAGAAAATAGGCGAAACTTGTTAGTATGATTTGCAACATGTACCTTATGTGCCTTATGTGCTTATATGCTTTATGTGAATTAATTGACTAATATGTGCTTTATATGTTATTTACGGATCGATGTGAATTACGTGACCATAAAGTGCTTTTATATGATTTATGTATTATATAAAGTATTTTATATAGCATTGCATACATATAAACGAAAGGAGAAACCGTTATGACTGCTACGACTACGGACGGTACGATACGGATGCTACGGCATACTTCCCTCCAAATCAGGGGGATGACAGTTACTTCCCTTCAAATCGGGGGATGACAGAGTCCTGTACAGGCACATACAGATATTTACAGTATTGACAGAGTCCCATGCATGGGCGCCGACTGGGCTTACAGAATACGAGTCTAGCTAGTCTATAACGGGAGTATCAAAATAAACGGACATATAGAATGGCATATGATCTACGGATCGTATGAATGCCGATTATGTGAACGATGATTTCATGATTGAAAATGGCTACTGCTAACTTTATTACTCGTATGTTTTTAGTTAACATGTTGCGATCATACTCTGAATCGTTGTCTGCACAGTTGTTGTAGATAATTAGCAGGCTGCGTAGAAAGCATCATCATAAAGCATGGATTCGAGGTTGGCCGGCTACGCTCTCCTCCCATTCGCCTCTGGTTCATCGTTAGTATATAGAATAGAACGGATTTAGACTATCGCATTTTGTGACTCATATGATAGGTACATATATGTACATTATTGTGGAAGGAACTAGATCAGATGTACGCACCCGTTTTTGTTAAAGGAAATGGTTATGGGAATCGCGAAAAATTTTATACGAATATTTTATAGCTGCGTGAAAAGGTAATAGGAAACGGGGCGCTACAGAACTCATATGGAGAAAGTTCCATCGAAAGAATGCATGCGCATGCATGCTTACACGGAAGGCCCTGTAAATCGAAGTGTCGGCAGGAACATCTCTTATTGTTTAAATCTACGGCATATTTGCTCCCGTTTTCTGAAACCTCGAACTGCCACCCACCCAGACCTATCGACCTCCATCGTTCGAGATTCATCGATGCTTAATTTCAGCTTATTGTCCGGCTTCGTACACAAACTGCCGAGCTGTTGGTGTGCTTCCGTGTGTTTCTCATTGATCATGATCATTGTCTTCCTTCTTATCTCATCGACCAAACTAACAAGAGGTAGAGCCCTAGCCTCACGAACCCAACTATTCCAACTTTCCGCAATGTTGTTTTCAATTATTCCCCATCTATTGCCGCGAAATAAGGAGTTAGCCCAACAACTAGTATTCGTCTTTCCTATAAAGTTTGAGTGTGCGGGAAACGCCGCTTGAACTTCCTTAAGAAATTGTCTGAAATCCTCCAAGTAAGGAGAGTAAGCTACCTTCTTGAACTTTGTTGTCCAACTTTTTTTGTTCTTATATGGGTACTTTCGCAAGACCTGAACAGATAGTGGAAAAAAATAAAACCCTCGTCTCAAATAACAATACATCACTAACAAATTACTGAAATGAGTCTAGAAATAACAATACATGGTAATGTACCTCAGTCTTGAAATTGTAAATGACATGTCTTAAACAATATACATGGTGAGCCCTGGAAATACTGAGGGAACGCTTTGAACCAATCCTTGCCGGTCGGAAAAAAAATGTATAATCTCTGAAGTTTTCTCTTCCATAATAGCATGTGCCTCAATTTCAAAAGAAACCACTCCCAGTTAGGGGATGTTTCTGCATCAGTCACTGTGCAATAACAACTTATGAAAAGATAATAACGAAAAAGCTACAAAAATAACAAATTATTGTAAGGAAATAACAAAACCTGCGAAAGCAACAATAAACAATCCATCATTTCCATCTTTTGACACAACAGTAAGGACCCTTTGTGCTTATTCTTGATTTGTGTACCATCAAGGAAGAGTAGTGGTCTACAACCCCTTATAAACCCAATTATACACGCATTGAAACTCACAAACATTCTTCTAAATTTTTTTGTTTCAGGATGAAGTTCACAATCTGCAAATGAACCTGGATTTGTTCGAAGCACAGCATTGCAGTATCACCTTAATTTATCATACGAACCTCTTTGAATCCCATGAATATTTTTTAAGGCTATTTCCTTCGTTGACCAAGCTCGGTGATATGGTATTGCAACCCCGTATTCCCACAACATATCATTCTTCATAGTGCGTGGCTTGTAAAGAGGCTCCGTGCTCAGCATCGGTTGAACCAACTCGGCAACCAATTTTGCATCAACTTTTGGGTGGTCTCTCATTAGTAAACTGGATTCACCGCAAGTGTGGTTGAGGTTGCAGTTTTTTATGCTAAACATACCATCACATTGCCGGAGAGCTGCGTATATCCTCCATCTACATCCATCGACGTTGCATACTACGATGATCTTCTTAGCGTCATGTTTTATATACTTGAAATACTTTCTGCTCGCAACAGTATACCTCTTAAGCTTACTTCGAAACTCATTAGCACCCTCAAAGACTTGCCCTTCACCCTCAATGCAGCGAAACCAAAAGTCGACTGAGTCCGCCTTCGCGAGAATTCGACATTCACCCTGTGATGGCCCGACCTGAGATTGCATATCCTCAGTTGTATTCTCGTGTTCAGATACAATCATGTCAATGACCTTCATTCTTGGCTCGTGGTGCAACCTCACCATGAACTTCACATCACTATCCATAAGCAATTGCATAGTGGTGTTGTTAAGAGGTGATTTGTATCTCAAGGAGATGGAGCTACTATCGACATCTGAGAAACACTGGGTAACTAGTAATAAGAAGTCTGTTAAAGATGATGTTTCTCTTACCTCCAACAAAAAAAAATTCGCTTTTATATGCAGAAAGTGCAAGAATCGAATCATGTATTCTTGACATAGTGGGGAACATGGATACTGTCAAAGTCAGTAATTGAAGACGAGAGATTATTTTTCTTGTTGAAATGGGGTTTAGAGTAAAGTGTGGCGTATTTTTTTTGCATTGGCAGGTTTTGTAAAATTTTCAGGTTCTGTTACTAGTATGTGCATTTCTGTTACTTTCCTGCCTACATCTGTTACTAAATTGGCATTGAAGCTTCTGGTGGGAAAACCATCATGAGATGATTTTTGGGCGGGAAAGTAAATAAAATCAAGCGTGGATTATCTGTTACCCTGTATGGTAAATTTGTTACTAGTTATACGTTGAACTGTTACTGCCTGAAATCATAAACTAAACTTAATTGCATATTAAATTGTTATTGCACCAGTGTTATCCGTTACTTGTCGAGTATCGATCTGTTACCTCATTATCGTCGTCCTGTTATGATTATCATTAATTTGTTACTCGATATACGTTAAACTGTTACTGCCTGAAATCAGTAAACAACATATGGTTCACGTTTAAGATTAATTAAAGAAGTCATTAACTTTGTTGAATTGCTTATGTTAGGTCGACCATTTGGACTGTAACATAACAACTAATAGATCGTATCATGCGGTTTTGGGTAAGTAGAATCAATTCGTAGAAACAAAATCATGATCTCAAGAAGAGTTCTACTTGTTTTTCATACTCTCAGGTACACATAGCAGCAAACTATAACAAACCGGCTAAGATCTGCGCCCGATATGATCGGATGTCGCCGGTACTGTTTATTTCATCCCATGTACCAACATCATCTTTCAACAATGCGTACCCAAACATGCACACCCACGGCCACAATCCAAGCTATCCATGGCTTTCTGGCGACAAATCATAGGCAGGACCGTTGAAGCAAACTTCTTATCCAACCCCACATACTTCAAATAATGTCCAAGTGCAAGTGCCTATAACATCAAATAATCAGCGAATCAAGTTCAACGAAGAAACAACTGAAACAATTTATTTACAGATCGAACTTACACAACGGTTTGCGACAGCTGTTGCAGTCGGCCCTCTCATTGAATTATAGTGCTGCCAAGATCTATTTTCGACATCGAGTACAAGCAGATGCCAATGATTGTGATTGTTCAATGGCAGCGCAACAAACTTGCATTCGCGCTGTACGATCGTCCGAAAATGCTCAAACTCGGTCGTGGTAACAGGAGACAATTTTTCCAACAATGTCTCCATACCGTTTTTGGTTCCTACCTGGAGATGCTTCCCCGGTCTTGACAACACGGCCTCAATATTTTGCTGAGAATTAATCAAAGTTTTAGTTAACTCTCACAAAATTAAAAAAAATGATATTCGATGAAATAAACTCACCGAACATACGAAGGAAGGAAGTACGTGCCGGAGTCAGGAGCCACCACCATCAGGTATTTAAACCATGCATGTATAACATCGGATGCAATAGCATTTCCCTTCACCGTTTCCACCAAATGAAACCCGTTCAAACGGTGGATGTTGTCCTCCCATACAAAGGAACTACATTTGCAAGGAATTCAAAGATAAATATAATAAAACCGCATCTATAACATAATAGAACGACTTACTTGAAGTTGGCGTTTGCAATAAAGCAGTCTACAATCTCTTTCTCTTTCGGGGATAGAGATGACTTTCCCTCAAAATCTCTATCGATGGTGCCGGTGTACATATCTGCGGGAGATCCAACTTTTTACCCGACGAGATATCGGCCACCTCGATCGGTCCCTCTTTTGTTGCGCCTTTTACGCCCTTTCGGTTCTTCTTCACCGGCGTCGTGCTCCCTGGAGGCGTTACAAAGTCGGCCAGCTTCTTCTTCTTCCGATTATCCCTTCCCATGACCGTGCAAGCAATTGATCCGGCCTCAAGAGATTCCTCCGCAGCGACATATTGTTTGTATTCTTGATCCACCGTCCCAATAGTGAATGACCTCAACACAGCTGAAACCACAGATTTTATACTCTCATCCCCATCGACAGCAGCTTGCACCCGCTGCATCTCAGCAATAGCTTGCGCCTCAGCCACCACAGCAGACGCTTGCTCCTCAGCCACCACAGCCCCAGCTGGCACCTCAGCCACCACAGCCCCAGCTGGCTCCTCAGCCACCGCAGCGTCAGTTTCTGCCTCAGCCACCACATGACCAACAGCTTTTACAGCTGCATCCTCCTCCACAGCAGCTTGCTCCACATGAACATCCTGCAGCCTCCACCACCACAGCTTGCTCCACAAACTCATCGAGCCGCTCAGTCTCCATACGAGCATCATCACCAACAGTTTTCTCCGTAGGCATGTAAGGACGACCATCTTCGTCACCAACAGCTTTCTCCTCAGCTTTCTCCATACGACCACCCTCGTCACCAACAACTTTCTCCTCGGCTTTCTCCTTAGGTTCCTCCTTGGTAGACTTCTTGTCCGCCTTCTCGAAAGTAGGAATCCTGACGTTGTAGGTTAATGTGAAGAACGCCTCATACTCGTTCCGCGACACATAGATCGGGTTCACCACCTCATCTTCATTCAACAACTCAATAGCTTGCTCCATTTCTTGTTCGGTTGGCCGCCACCTCGTGAAACGAGGTATGCCTGCAATCGATAGAGCTTTACCTAGTCGGGGAGCGTGCTCATAAACCCAAACCTGATACAGTTACAACATGCAAAAGTGAAGAACTGTAATATGAAGAACACGCATTAAACTATCAAGGAATGACTTACCAATAATCCAAGGGCGCACCCTTCTACGTATTGTGGATTTTGTAAGATTGACTTCATCAGGAAATAATGAAATGCCTTACCCCAGGCGTAGTCCTTCACCTCGTCCAGCCAGTCGACGTACTCAAATATAAACGACGAGAAACAGTAGTTCGACGTGGGGATAAAATACAAATAAAGACTAACAAAATATACATTCTACCAAAGTCTTCTAAGCTTGTTCTATCCCCCATACTCGATAATTCTCCCATCTTCTTCAGCACGTCATCTCGAAACAGTCGAGATTTACCGGGAAACAACCTCTTCACAAAATCAACCTCCTTCACCATAGTTTTATGATTCAAGTCTACAAACATCCCATTCGCCCTTAAACCCGTAAACACAGAAAACTCTAAAACGGAAAACGGAATTAGAGTATCGTGCCCGAATCTAAAAAATTACCGTCCGGGGTAAATTGTTTCAACATACCCACGAGCCTAGCACTTCCTTTGAACCGCCTCCTTATGCTTGTCGCTTGCTCCATCATAAATGGGCCGGACATTTTCAACGAAATATCTGGGTTGACATCGGGGTCGTGGGATGGCTCTCCCTTCATTAGAACCCTTCGGCTGTTTCGACATTTTCTCCTTCTTCGTCGCTGCTTTCTTCGATTTCTTGGCCATGGTCGTCGTGGGATGGCTCGCTGCTTGTGCTCGTCGCTGCTCGTCGTCACTGCTCATCGGATGGCTCGCTGATTTCTTCGCTTTGTTCGCCATTGTCGTGGCCGCTCGTCGTCGCTGCTCGTGGCTGTCGCCGGCTGGTGGGATGGATCAATCGTTAGGCTCGATTAGGGTTATCGATCTGGGGGTTTTGTCACTAATAGAGCCCTACTCGTTACTTTGAATATGCACTGTAAAATTTGTCAATAAAAATCGATTTTATTGTTAAAATAATCATTTTCCAGAATATGTTATTTTTACTGAAAATTTTGTTCTTTGAATTAATTGTTTAGTTACTGATCGAGCGGATCGAGTAATAAAAATAAAACGAATATCGACGAACTATCATACGCTCAACAGGCAAGTGTACCTATCGAAAATAGTATAGAAGTGGCAAGTATTCGAGTATCGAACCCCAAGGAACTATATACTTTAGAAAACCGTCGTTTAAATATTCTAGTAAATATTTTTGGATTTATAAAATAAAAAAACGATAAACTAAACAAACGATAAATATGAAATAGCGATAATGGGGTTGGAACGACTTTATGAAAGCAACGTATTTGAGACTTCGAATCCCCCTAGCTCGATCGAACGTCAAACATGCCATATATTTTAGCTAATTATTAGACCGTGAGGATTCCTATGGTATGTATACGAGTTTCTAGGATTGGGCGAAACTGCGCTTACTCGCTTCGACTTGTAACAACTAATCTACGTCTTAAATAGCTGGGCAAACTTCCCTAACTTACTTAATCGCAGACCGCATAAAAACACAATGAATCCCGCTATTAGATTTGACTCTAATCCGGCGGGGTAGTTCAATCTATCTCTAGCGATGAGTTTATTCCGCTCGTTTACGAGTGGTCTAATCGTCGCCACTCTTTCGAGCGTAGCGACCGATTTCCCAACAATTATTTCGACCACATAGACATAATAAAATAATAGCATAGATCGTAACCGAGTCAAACAATAGCCAAACAATAATATTTTAACACACGTACGATATCACTATGGTTCATCTAATCTCAAATACGACAAGATTTAACTACTCATATGAAGTATTAACACGACGGAGAACGTAAGTGACAAAGAGAAAAATAATTTCTTCCCTGAATTACGCCTTCCGGGTTAATCCTCCGTTGAGTAATTTCGTCGAGCAGATAGTGGGCGAACCACTTCAACCTTTTCCTTGTCCTTTTCCACTACCCACCGCTCTTGCTCTCAGCCCAAACAGCAGCACCTCGTCGCCCTTCGCAGCCCAGCCGCTGAAATCAGTTCGTCAAAGCGCACGACTGACTTGCTCACTCCAATTCACGCAGAGCTGCCTCGCTCGTTACTGCTTCGCTACGCCCGTTCCTCTATGATGAAATTGCAGCCCGATCAACACCAAGAGCAGCGAGCTCGGTTCCTCCGTGCGTGTTTCGTTGTTCTGCCAAATATTGCTTCAGTTGGCTTCGAACGTTAGCTCTGAGGATGTGTAGGCATGGATATGACCCTCGATGATCGTCCCCCCCTTTCTCAGCTGCCCAAACTCCTCTTTTTATAGACATAGAAACCTCACGTCTTCATCTCACGCGTGCGATAGAAATCTTCAGTATCCATTTTGTCAACGACAATGGCAAAATATTGCAGCCAAAATCGCAGCCTTGATCTTTCTTTTGGCTGCTTCCTAACGTGCGCGTGTATGCAAGTGGTCTTCTTTGTTTTTCTTCTTTTTCATTTGTGCGTGTTAGCATGTGTATGTATCTATTATATGATAGATGGGCTTGGACTTAAAGTGTAAATGGGTTGAGATGGTCTTGGGCCATGAGCTTGGCACTAATGGGTTGAATCTTGACGGTTCCTCAAATTAATTCAATCCCGAAAATTCCCGGTTGCAATTCCTTCTCCCAATATCTGTCAAAAATCAAATATAAACGTAGTAGTATGATATTCGAGGGATATTTAAATAAATAACAACCGAAATTATGCTTTTATGGGGTATAAAATATGACTAAATCCATTTATCAGTTACTAATTTTTAGTGATTTGGTATTAGAGAATATAGAATCGTTATCGTCTTTTATTGTTTTGTTACTCAGGGACTGTTCAATAACATGAGATTAGGGTCGACCATTTCTCAATTTCGACAATTAAAGCTGAGATTCCAATACTAGATTTTCGAATTGGGTTCGAAGTAATAGTTCGGTATAAACCTACTTAACCTAATTCGGTCAATAACGTCGACATATCTGCGACTTTCACCATTTTTTAGAGTCATTGGTGATTTCCGTAACAAAGAATTGGTATTCAACAATTGTTACTTTTCTTCAATGATAAGTGTTACTACGATTGTTATATTTGTTACTGTAATAGTCATATCTGTTACTATCTTTGCTACATTGGTTACTTAAATTGCATGAATTGTTACGCATATATCGTGTTCAGAATATCTTCAATATACGTCGCATAAAAAAATTTGATTCAAAATTCTTCAACAATTCTTTGTTAAACTCAATAATTCTAGTTCATTATTAGGACCCATTATCAAATTCACTCAGTTTCGTCTTAATCGGCCATTAAACTCGATAATTGGTCCATTTATATTCTCGTTTTTTTGAAGTGGAATTTCGACATTATTTCTTCTTACACTTTAAATTAGTCGTTTATTATAACTACAAATGAGGAATCGAAGTCGATCCCATCTTATTTACACCTAAACAACGATATTCGTTCTGTTCTACAGTCCTCACAGCATCCCTAAATCGAAGAACGGAGAAGACGATGGCAAATTCTGTAATTTTAGCACCTATGAAGGATAAAATTGTCATTTCTTATCACATGGATCCTTCAAAGTTATATTTTTGTTACTTAGGTCATTCTGCCCAAAAATAAATTATATGGGGCCCGAACTATGTCGAAACATGCATAATTGGGCCCGAACCCAAATTAACCATTTTTTAAATCTTTCCATTACTCCGATACGATACACACGCGCGCACGAAGCGAGGAAACCCTAGGCCTCGAGCTGAGTATTATCAGCAGCTTGGTTCCGATTATTGTACACCTTTTGACCTAATTAGCTGAAAATAATTTTGTTGGTTTCTGATAAAAATGTCAGAGAATTCAAGGTCTAGAGTAACCATCAACCTTGGAAGCTCCGGTCAGGTAGTGATGCGTTTTTAAGTTATTGTTATTGCTATGTTAACCTTGATTGCTAAGATTGAATTCAAAGGTTCGTTTTTAGTCCAATGGTGAAAAAGAGTCTTTGATTGGTATGAGAATTATTGATTGATTTAAGATAACAATTAAAATGCTATTAGATGAGGGAAAACTGCTGCTATCTGTGTTTTAAACTGTTGTAGGTTGGGCGTGTGATGTGCAAGAGGTTTCTGAGATTTTGTACTCACAAGATATACGTACGCACTTTATGACTCTTTTCGCAATGGCGTGATTTACCATTAATTTCTAGGTAGTTAAAAGGGATGGAGCAACTATGGTCAGTTCAACAAATTTTAGTCCAATTGTTGGAAACAAGAGGTTGGTTAGGCAGCATTGGTAATAAGAGGTCTGTATTGCATCTTTTTTTTCGTAATATCATCAGTTGCTCGTTGTTTCTTTATTTCAAGTATTTGTTTCTCGTGAACCAATAATGTAATTATGCTTGTTAGGCAGTTGTTTTAGGTGATGTAATGATTTGATTTTTAATTTGCTGTTTTGGGATTCTTGGGGAACGTGTAGGCGACTTCAATATACTAGGGAATACACTTTTATTTTCGTAGTGTGAAACCTAGTCGCCAGATGATCCATGTGTGCTAAATGGTGCATTATTTAATTTTGTTGTTGTGCATATGATGACTTCTTGGTGTATTTTGTCAAACTCTCTTGTTACTCACCCGATCTTTTTTCTTGCAGGCAACGGGGAGATGATGGATTTGCTGTCAATCCTTTTAATGGTAGTTACTTAGTTGCTGAAAAGTTGAAAACTGTTTTAATCATCTGTTAATACTTACGTCAGCTTTGTTTCCCTTAATTCTGATTGAAATGTGATAAAGACACACGTCTTGCAAAAGACAATCTCCGCTACAAAATCATGTGGAAGAACATACTGAAATAGAATCAAAATAGCCAGCAGAGCAATGTGGATCTGCGCAACATTTTGTCGAGGCCCGCACAATCTTCTGTGGATAGTGTTTGGCAGAGAATGCCTGATGCAAATATTAGTATAAAAAAGAGTAATTTTGAGCTAGACAGGCCACATACAAGAGCTCGAGAGACTAGTGTTAGTGGATACCACCTTTGACTAGAACTTCTAATCAGCAGCGTATGCCTGGATTTAGGGGTCAAAATGTATCAGGTATTGAGAAACGACATGCTCTGAAAGCCAGGGAAGGTGGTCGAAACCCTCCTGAGGCCGAAGGTGTTGTTCGTAGAGTGCATAAGGATACCTATTCACGTGCAATGGCTGATTTACCAGCCATGAAAGCATCTTCAAATGCTGTGAGCGGATTGGAATCTGCTAGTGCTTATTCTTCGTGGAGTTTGGATCGTATAAGGCAAAGATCCCCTGGTGACAGCTTGGTTAATCCTAGAGCTGTTTCAGCATCTCAAAGAGATGAGGGGCTTCAAAGGAGGTTCCCGGCTAAGACATATGATGGCTCCAACACAGCGCCATATGTTGATAAAGATGCGCTTCAACTTTCGAGGCCCGTGGATTCATCTCCTTTGATCAAAATGGCTCCACATGCTAGACCAATTCAGAGTGCGGGGCCTATGGTTGCTGCACACCCTCGTAGACTAGCTCTTGCATCTTTGCATGTTTGTCTATCATTTGTGTTTGTTTTCTTGGAATATTTACCCCTGATAGTAAAAAGAATGATTACTTGTTGAGAATAAAGCCCAAGAGTCTCCCGAGGAGAAGCTGCCCGAACGAGACGAGCTTCTCGAGGATGGAGTCTCCCGAGCAAGGTACCTCCCGAGCAGGAGGAAGCCAGAAGAGAAACCGTCCGAGAAAGAGGAACTTCCCGAGAAGGAAGAAACTCCCGAGCAGAAGGGAGGTCCGCACGAGAAGACTCTGCTGGGAAGAATTGGAAAGAGCAGTCGTGGAAGAACAGCAATGAGTGGAAGAAACTGCCCAAGTAGTGGACAACAGTTAAAGAAAAAAAACTGCTACGAACATAGTGGAGCAAACTGCCTCAGTAGTATAAATAAGTAGTTTTATGCTTTCTAAGTAGTGTGTGTAAGTCGAATTACGTCATCTGCATAGTTCTTTGTTAAGTAATAAAAGTTTCCAATGATACATAAAGTGCTTCTTCGTGGAATTCTCTTGCCAATTCGCTTCTGCAGACAACTTTTCGATTCTACAAGAAAGCCTTTAAAAACAACAAATTGGTATCAGAGCCTATGGCAACGATGGCGACGATAGGAGTTAACAGTGGCCAGATGCCTGTACCGAAACTCACCAAATCCAATTACGAGAATTGGAACATCAAGGTGAAAGCGCTGCTTGGATCTCAAGACGCGTGGGAGGTCGTCGAGAACGGACATGTCGAGCCAAAAAGCACGGGTGAATACTCGGCAGCACAGATGAAGGCATTAAGGGAGTCCCGAAAGCAAGACAAACCGCACCTTACATCATCTATCAATCCATAGATGAGGCCGACTTCGAGAAGATAGCCGAGGCTACGACATCAAAGGATGCGTGGGACACGTTGAAAGCAGCCTACAGAGGTGCTGACCGTGTGAAGCAGGTTCGGCTGCAGACCCTTCGAGGAGAACTCGAAATGATGAAGATGAAAGAAGGAGAGAGTGTCTCCGAGTACATCACTCGGATTGCGAATAAACTGAAGAGAAACGGAGAGGACTTGACGGATGCCCGAATCGTTGAGAGGATCCTGAATTCTCTAATGAATGATTTTGAAAACATTGTGTGCACGATTGAAGAATCCAAGGATCTCGAGAAGATGATTGTTGACGAGCTCTCGGGCTCGCTGGAAGCGCACGAGCAGCGGAAGAGAAAGAAGAAGCAAGATTCTCTGGAAGAAGCCCTGCAAGTAAAACTGTCTGTGAAAGAAGACAAGGCATCAGGAAGTCAGAATCGAGGAAGAGGACGTGGCCGTGGCGGAAGAGGTTCCGGACGCGGCGGAGGAGACAGAAGAGGAAACCAGAATGATGGAGAAGGACCTACAAACCAACAAAGTTGGAGAGGTTGTGGCCGAGGAAGAGGCCGAGGCAGACGCTCAAATTGATCGAATGTCGAATGCTACAATTGCGGAAAGCAGGGCCACGATGCCAGAGATTGCTGGGGAGAAAAGAAAGTGGAAGAAAATGCAAACTTTGTTGCAGAAGAAGAGCCGAAGAACGAGGGAGTTCTCCTAATGACGTTCAAGGAAAACTACCCGACCAATGAGGTGCCGTACCTCGACACGGGCGCCAGCAATCACATGAGTGGTCAGAAGCATCTCTTTAAGGAGCTGAAGGAAGTCCAAGATGGGTACGTTACTTTTGGAGACGACTCAAAGTGAAAGTAGAAGGACGAGGGAAGGTATGCTTCGCTCGAGCCAATGGAAGAGAAGGAATGGTCGAGGGCTTCTACTACGTTCCTATCATGAAGACCAACATTCTGAGCATGGGACAACTCTTAGAAAGAGGGTGCTCAGTCATTATAAAGGATCGGGCGATGCAGTTCAGAAGCAAAGGCGGACGACTGATCGCGCATGTTGAGATGGCGAAAAATCGAATGTTCAAGCTCAACGTTGACACTATCCAAGAACAATGCTTGCAAGTTGACCTCGAAGACAAAGATCACTTGTGGCATCTTCGCTTCAGACATCTAAGTTACGGAAGCTTGAAGGAGATGGCGAGCAAAGGAATGATGCAAGGACTTCCAAAGATGGTTGGAAGCCAGAATATGTGTGCAGGCTGTGTTCTCGAGAAACTGCCGAGGACGTCATTTCAGAAGAAAACGAAATTCCGAGCAGAGAACCTGCTGGAGCTGGTTCACACCGACATATGTGGACCGATGACACCAAATTCTTTCAGCGGAAAGAGGTACTTTATTACCTTCATAGACGATTTCTCGAGAAAACATGGGTTTACTTCTGAAGGAGAAATCAGAGGCCTTCAAGATGTTAAAGAAGTTCAAAATGATGGTCGAGAAGGCGACAAATCGAATATCATTGATGTTCGGTCGGACAGAGGGGGTGAATTCATGTCTGGAGAACTAAATTCTGTGAAGTGCACGGAATGAGGAGGTTCTTAACGGCACCTTACACGCCACAACAGAATGGAGTGGCCGAACGAAAGAATCGAACCATACTCGACATGGTTCGATCAATGCTGAAAAGCAAGAAGATGCCGAAGGATCTCTGGGCAGAAGCCATACAATGTGCTGTCTATATTCAGAATAGATGCTCCCATAGCAAGCTCGGAGCTCGAACACCGCAAGAGGTATGGAATGGAAAGAAACCGAGCGTCACACATTTGAAGGTATTTGGAAGTATGGCATATGCTCATGTACCAGACCAAAGAAGGACGAAGCTCGAAGACAAAATCAAGAAGCTTGTATTCCTCGGATATGACGAGAATTCAAAGGCCTACAAATTGTACGATCCTCTGGAAAAGTAGGTCGTCGTTAGCAGAGACGTTCGAGTAGATGAAGGGAGTTCCTGGAATTGCAAAGAAGAAGAAACGGAAGAGCAAGAAGAATTGTCGAATCCACCACCAACTCTCGGGAAAACACCATTCCGAGAAACATCCAAGATTGACGATCCCAAACAACCAAAGATGCGAACTCTACAAGACCTGTACGACTCAACAGAAGAGGTCGATCTTGTTTGGTTTATTGCAGACTCCGAAGAAATCACATTTGAAGAAGCGTTCCGCAACAAAAGGTGGAAAGTCGCAATGGACGAAGAAATCAAGTCTATCGAGAAAAACAGAACCTGGGAATTGAAGGAACTCCCTAACGGCCACAAACCCATCGTAGTAAAATGTGTTTATAAGAAGAAGACAAATGTCGAAGGACTCATCGAGCGCTATAAAGCAAGGCTGGTGGCGAAAAGCTACCGACAACGTGCCGGAATCGACTACGACGAAGTCTTCGCTCCGGTTGCGAAAATGGAAACCATCATTTTCGCAAAGGCTGCTCAACTCGGTTGGACCATCTTCCAAATGGATGTTAAATCCGCCTTCCTGAATGGAGAGCTCGAGGAAGAAGTCTATACAGAACAACCACTTGGCTACTCGAGAAGAGGAGAAGAAGAGAAAGTGCTGAAGCTGAGAAAGGCGCTCTATGGGATGAAGCAGGCGCCTCGGGCGTGGAATACACGGATCGATGGGTATTTCAAGAAGAATAAATTTCAGCAATGCCCGTATGAGCACGCTCTCTGTATCAAGAAGGAAGAAAGAGGTATGATCATAGTCGCGCTCTATGTTGACGATCTTATCTTTATGGGAAGCAGCGAGGAAATGATCAGAGAATTCAAGAAAGCAATGACTGAAGAATTTGAGATGACGGACCTTGGGAAGATTAAGTATTTCTTGGAGTTATAAGTCGAGAAGCTGAAGACAGGAATCTTTGTCTCGCATAGAAAATATGCGGGAGAAATACTTGAGAAAGGAAAGATGAAGGAGTGCAAACCAATAGCAACTCCGATGGAGCTTGGTGCAAAACTTTCAAAATTTGAGGGAGGACAAAGAGTAAGGGCAACAGAGTACCGAAGCTTAGTGGGAAGCCTAAGGTACTTGACCTGCACGAGGCCAGATATCACATACGCTGTTGCGGTAGTAAGTCGCTTCATGGAAGAACCACGCCAATCATATTTCAAGGCAATTAAGAGAATACTCCGATACGTTCAAGGAACGAGGTCGCTCGGGCTCTTCTACCTGAGGACAAATGGCATAAAATTGGTTGGATATCAGACAGTGATTGGTGCGGGGACGTTGATGACAGAAAAAGCACGAGCGGGTATGTCTTCTACCTAGGAAGCTCGACATTCACTTGGCTTTCGAAGAAGCAGCCAATTGTAACTATGTCAACGTGCGAGGCCGGGTATGTTGCAGCCTCTTTGTGCGTCATGCACGCAATGTGGCTGAGGAACCTACTTCTGGAGCTAAATGTCAAGCAGGAAAAGCCAACCGAAATCCGTGTGGATAACAAGTCGACAATTGAGCTGGCACAGAATCCGGTGCATCATGAAAGAAGCAACCACATCGATGTCCGATTTCACTTCATCCGAGAGCAGGTGAAGAAGGAAAACGTGAAGATGATTCACATTCCAAGTCTGGACCAGGTCGCAGACATTTTCACGAAGCCGTTACCGATTCCCATATTTGAGAATCTGAAGAATGCACTAGGGATGAAGGATCGGAAGACCTTGAGCTTAAGGGAGGAATTTGTTGAAAAGAGCAGTCGTGGACGAACAGCAGTGAGTGGAAGAAACTGCCCAAGTACTGGACAGCAGTTAAAGAAAGAAACTACCACGAACGTAGTGGAGGAAACTGCCTCAGTAGTATAAATAAGTAGTTTTATGCTTTCTAAGTAGTGTGTATAAGTCGAATTCCGTCATCTGCGTAGTTCTTTGTTAAGTAAGAAAAGTTTCCAGTGATTATAAAGTGCTTCTTCCTGGAATTCTCTTGCCAATTCGCCTCTGCAAACAGCTTTCCAATTCTACAAAAAAGCCTTTAAAAACAACCTTACTTACCAGTTACCAGACTTCTTGCGAGAAAATTGAAGCTCATAGATTAACGCTTTTAAATATTATCATGTTACGGTTATATGATTACTAGGGTCAAAATAAATTTTTCGCTATTTACCTGATACATTAATATACGAAGTTCTATGCAATAATGAATATTGTATTACATGTATGCAAAAAACGATCTAATTGCCGTCTTTGCTTATAAAAAGTTGTGATGTAACTCCTGGCTTGTTGTTCTCCATAAATCAAATTGGCCTCACTGTTGTGCAGCATTTCGATTGAAGAAATTTTTGTCGACTTTCCAACATTTTATTTTTGTGATTAGAGCCGTGACTGTGATGGTTCCTTCCCTTCAGCTGCTGGTTTTAATTTTGTTAACACCTTCCCTATATGTATATCGTAGCTCTTGGTTTTTCCTTCGTCTTAGTTTGTTTGCTTCATTGACTATTTATTTACTTCATGGATCTCTGGAAATTATTGGTTTTCTCGAAGCGATTAAAGCCTCATTTTATTACGTTCTGACAGGTTGACGATCGACAAACCATTGACAGCTTTTTGCGTTCGCTGGGCCTTAAGAAGTACGCCTCCTTATGGCTGAGGAACTACGTGCATGGTTTATTATTATTCATGCGAACCATTGAGTATAGTGCCCTTGTGCCATCTTTGTGCTTTACACTATTACGATGTTTATGGAGCTTCTATCATTTTTCTCAAGTCAAATCACATCCTTTTCAAATTAAAGATCCCGAGATTTGATCTATAGTGTGATCTATGCTTCAGGTGGTTTTCATTGAAGCGGATGGGCGAAAGAGACTCAAGGAGCTGGGAATACCCATGGCAATTTATTTTGCCTTGTAACAAAATTATTCAATTGTGAACCATTTTCACAGTTAAAAAGATGTAAGATCAATCCTTGCGTCGAATATCGCGATCTCTCTGAGGTGAGATGTTCTTTCTTCTCCTAGACTGAGTAATATCATTGCTTTTACACTGATACAGGGTCCAAGGAAGAAGATCCTACTAGCTTTGCAACCTAATCCGAAACAACAAGCATGAAAGATATATTTATGTAAATGTTCGAGGGGATTGTTGTTCATACTTCCAACTAATGTTTTTTTGTTTGTATGAATGAAATCCATCGGCGTCGAGTGAAATCGTTTGTTGCTGAAAAAAGTCGAAAGATTGAGAAGAATGCATTTGCTTGTTCATCGAATTTAGAAATCAGGAATGAAATCCGTCGGCGTCGACGTTGTTCGTCGAGTGAAACCGTTTGTTGCTTGTTCATTTCCGTAATTTGTGAGTTCTCTATGCCTATAAATAAGGGACTTCAGAATTTAAAAATCACAAGTCATAGGAATGGCGAAGCGAAACTTCGAGAGACGATATAAGACTTTTAAAGCATCCAATTCTCTCAATGAAGTTCATCGAATTCAAATCATAGTCCAAAGACGAGAACCGAGTACGCAACTTCGTTAGATGATATTAGTCTTTAAAAGCATTCAATTCTTTCGAAGTCATTCATATTCGAATCAAGGCAGGATAGTGCGAAGCTTCGTCAGATGATAGAAGTCTTTTATCAAAAGCATTCTATTCTTTCGAAGTTATTTGTATCAGAATTTAATGGTGGAATAGTGCGAAGCTTCATCGGATGATATAAGTCTTTTTGTCAAAAGCATTCAATCCTTTCGAAGTTGTTCGCATTCGGATCGAAATTAAAAGCGGAATAATGCGAAGCTTCGTCAGACGATATAAGTCTTTTTGTTAAAAGCATTATATTCTTTCGAAGTTGTTCGTATCTAAAGCAACGCTCGAAACGTCCAAGTACAAAGCGCTAAGTTCGTCATCAAGCTCAAAAGCCCACGAACAAAGGCCACGACGAAACATTTGACAAGATCCTTTCGTCAAATCCCGAAGAAGTCCAAATTATCTTCGTGATCAAGCCCAAAGGCCCACGAAGAAGCATTCAATAAGATTCATGATCAAGCCCAAAGGCCTACGAATAAACTTTAAAGAAAGCCCATATCAAGGAAATTCAAGATCCAAGATTTCTCAAAGTCTTTCAAAAGTCATACAAGTGAGGAATCAGAGGAACAAATAGCGATAAAGCCCGTTAAATTCACCAAATTTCATTTGTACCATTTTTCTGATAATTCGATATTCGAACAAAAGAAATTTCGTTACAAATTTTTGGCACGCCCAGTGGGACCTCTCTACCACTCATCTCTTTAAGAATTAAGAACACGTCAATGATAAACTCATCGAACTTTACTTTTTCAAGTTCTTCTAGTCAAAGTACTGATGTTAAGACCCGAAGCATGCCGAAAGTGATTCCAGAGTCCAAAGAGAAAGATCACCAAGTCATTTTGGCAAAGATAATGTCATTATCAGCATAGTGGAAGAAGAATAAAAAGCCGAAAATGAGTGCTCGTCGATACCATCGCTCCACTCGACCTCAAGCAATTCTTCTAAGCAAGAAGAAGTCATGACGATGAATGCTACGACCCTGGAAGAGCAAATTGCAAGTTTAACTAGATCAATCGAAGGGCTTACGAAACACGTGCAAGAACAAGATGTCCAGATTGCAAAGTTGACCGGCAAGGGCAACAACGCTGATAACACATGTGCATTCGAGAAGTGGGAGGAACATGACGAAACCGAAAAGAAAGAGTAAAGGGAAACCGACAAGCCTTCAGGGAGTTTCCAAGTTTCCAACGACGGGATGATTCCCGTTAACCAACTGAAGGACTACACTTCAGCTCCATGTTTATGACTTCTGCTTGGTCGCTCACTTGGGATGGTACGCAGTGGTAACACTATGTTTAATGCCATATGTTTTGAGCGTCCTTGCAAATTGAGTGTAACAGAAATGCGTACCTTTATCGCTAATTATGCAACTAGGTGAGCCAAATAGACAAAATAATATTTTCAAAAATTCTACGACTACCCTAGCATTATTAGTGGGCAGCTCTTGCGCTTCTACCCATTTTGACACGTATCAACTGCTAAAGGATATATCGATTTTTGAAAGATGTAGGAAATTGACCCATAAAATCAATGCCCTAAACATCAAATATTTCACATACAATAATAAAATTTTGAGGCATCTCATTTCGCTTAGAAATATTACACGTCCGTTGACACCTATCACATTCCTCTACGTACTTTTGAGGGTCTTTGAAAATTGTAGGCCAATAAAAACCACATTCAAGTACATTTTGTACAGTTCGCTTACATCCGTAATGTCCTCCGCATGGCCCGGTATGACAGTGATCCAAGATTTTGGCCGTCTTGGGAAAGACACGAAGAGCAGAAATTATCTTGTCCGCGCAAATGCTAAAAAAATATGGATCATCCCAAAAATAATACTTAAGTCCAACAAGAATTCTTCCTCTGGTGACTTGCGTATCCTTTTGGCATGATCCTAGCCACAAGATAATTTGCAAATTCTGCGTAGCACGGGGTTTCATCGAGTACTGATATCATATAGATGCTCGTCAGGAAAATGGTCTCGGATGATTTCCTGGTTTATAACTTCATGGTGTGTTCCTCTAGCCTTGATAAGTGGTCAGCTGCACAATTCTCTATTCCCCATTGCTCGCGAAATTCAACGTCAAATTCTTGGAGATGCTTGAGGGCTGAATGATCTGTGTAGATGATAACCTTTGAGAGAATGAGATGTGGACGGAACTTGTCAACGGCGAACACGACTGCGAGTAACTCCATCTCGTGGCTGCCCCAAAACTGCACCTACTGCAAAATCGCTAGCGTCACACATTAGTTCAAACAGTAGCTTCCAGTCGGGAACTACCATGACAGGAGCATTAACAAGCTTATTCTTAAGTATGGTAAACGCATTCATGCATTCGGGTGTAAACTCATAAGATACGTCTTTCTTAAGCAAGCGCGTTAAAGGTATAGCAATTTTAGAAAATTCTTAATAAATCTATGATAAAACCCACATGTCCTAGGAAACTTCTAATTGCATTTACCGGCGAAGGCCGAGGTAATCGTTCTATGGTTTCTATCTTCTTTATCTACCTCGATTCCTCTCGACGATATTTTATGACCTAAAACGATACCCTCTCTTACCATAAAATGGCATTTCTCCCAATTTAGCACAAGTTTTGTTTCCCCGCATTGCTGAAGTACTTTCTTTAAATTAAAAAAAGCATATATCCAATGAGTCACCAAAAATTGATAATCATCCATGAATACCTCTATTCCGTCGCAAATCAGTTTATCGAAAATGGCCATCATACGTTGAAAAGTGGTCGGAGCATTGCAAAGTCCGAAAGGCATCCGTTGGTATGCAAATGTTCCAAACGAGCATGTGAACGTCATCTCTCTTGATCTTCGGGTGCAATAGGGATTTGCAAATAACCTAAAAGTCCATCGAGAAAATAATAGAATTTGTGACCAGACAAACGTTCAAGCATTTGATCAAAAGGTAGGGGAAAGTGGTCTTTTCGAGTTACTTCGTTTAGCTTTTGGTAGTCAATGCATTTACGCCACCCCGTGGCAGTCCTTGTTGGGATTAATTCATTCTTCTTGTTTGGTATGACCGTCATTCCTCATTTTTTCGGTACCACATGAACTGGATTTACCCATGCACTGTCCGAGATCGGGTATATAACACCCTCGAATAATTTGATTACTTCGGCCTTACTACCTCCTTCATGTTGGGGTTATACGCCTTTGCTGTTGCACCACCGGCTTGAACTCGTCTTTCATGAGAATCTTATGCATGCAAAACGTCAGGCTTATTCCTCGTATGTCATATATTTTTCATCTGAGCGTCTTCTTATGCTCTCGTAGTGTGTCTAAGAGCATATATTTATGCTCTTTCTCCAGAACTGAAGCAATGATTACGGGAAGCTTCGAATTTTCCTCTAGGAATGAATACTCCAAGTGGTCGGGTAGTTGTTTGAGTTCGAGCATTGGCGGTTCCTCGAATGAGCTCTTTTCTCGTTCTCCCTCAATGGTCGTCCGCACCTTGATCGGTGGTTCCTCCTGGACATCTTCGTCTGCATCTACATGGGCAACATTGAGATATAGTCCATGATCTGCAACGATTGACTCTTCTCTTTTTACTTCCTCGTTTTCTTCTACTTCTTGCATCGATATGAACAAATCGGGCTGCAAAACTCCTGCAACGATAAAAAGCACTTATCGTCTAACTTCTCGACAGTGTTCATGGATTGGCCATATCCAACGTCACGTTCTCGCTATCAGTAGTTAATGTCAATGTTCCGTTACGAACATGGAGAATGGGCTTCCTAATTTTCATCTTCCTCCATGTCGAGGATAACGAAATCTGCAGGAATAATAAATTATGAACCTTAACAAGAACATCCTCAATAAGACCCCTAGGATATTAAACAGATTATCCGCTAGTTGTATACTCATCCTAGTGGGCTTGGCTTCTCTTAGACCTAGTTTCTTGAACATTGAATAAGGCATCAAATTTGTGCTTGCACCTTAATCGGCCAATGATTTATGCGCTACAAGATTGCCGACTAAACAAGGTAAACTTCCCGGGTCTTCTAACTTTTTCGGGATTTGCTTTTATAGGGCGGAGCACTCTCCTTGTAGCTCGACTGTGAACAAATCTTCCAGCTTGCATTTATTCGAGACAAGATCTTTCAAAAACTTGGCCCAACGGGGCTTCTGCGCAAGAGCTTCGACAAGCGATAAATTAATATGTAATTGTTTAAATATCACAAGAAATTGACGGAACTGATCGTCTATGAGGTCCCTCTTAAGTCTCGCTGTGTACGGGATTTTTTATTGACACGCCTTGACAGGTGGCTTAGATACAGTCTCCTCTTCTTTGTCAGTCTCGATGTTTGCTTTCTTGGGCTCAACATTTTTGCTCTTCATTTTTTGCAATTCCTCGAGTTCTCTCCCATTACGAGGCGTCACTACCTTTACATAGTGGTCATTTAGGTTGGTTCGGTGTAACTCGGGAATGTATTGAGAGAACGTTGTTGGATTGATTCGCAATATGCCCAACTTGTTTGTCTAAGGCCCGTAGGGAAGACTCGGCATTATGCAACCCCGTTTCTTGACAATGCAAGCGAGAGTCGAGCTTTTTCATTAGCTTATCGAACATTGCCTCGAGCTTATCAATGCGACCTTTACGGGCAGCTTTGGAATTTCCACCGTGGTATCCATGCGACCTTTGATTTTGAAGTCCCCGTGGAGCTTGTTGTTTAAACCCAGGGCCAGGTTTGGATGACCTTGGTAATTCTCCATGTAGTCAACTTGCTCAGTCGTCATAGCAGCTGGACAATGAGCCGCGTCGTGGCTCCCTCTGCATGTAGCACATGGTGGAATATATGGAACAAATGAATGAGAAGGCGCACCAGCTATGTGGGTTCTTGGGGTAGGTTGTAATTGGACTGCGTTAACGGCCGGCTTCGCTGCTAGCGTAGGCAATAGTGCATTCATCAAGGTATTCATTTGAAGGTTGTTTTCCGTGATTTGTTGTTGTAGGGCGTCGAACGTGGCGTTGATTGCGGTAGTCCTCGGCGACGTCATACATTCTCTGTGGCTTACAACTGGTACTCGAGCTCCCGCGTCGAAACCTATTTGTGCTATAATCTCAATCAAATCCCAACCTTCCGTCGCGCTAAGATTACATAGGCCTCCATTGCATGCTTCGTCTAATAATTGTACAGCGGCCATTCAGCGACTCGTGGAATCGCCGAATTTGTTCGCTCTTTGTCATCCCATGTTGAGGAAATTGATTTAAGAGCGCCTTGAAACTGGTCCATACATCGTACAAATTTTCGCCCTCGTTTTGCTTGAACATGGTGAGGTCCATCTTTAGTCTTAGAGTTTTCGATGGTGAAAGAAATGAGTGATGAAAGTGGCGTGTATCTCGTCCCAAGTGGTGATGGATCTTTCGGGAAGTATGTTGAACCATTCCTTGGCGCTCCCCTTTAGAGAGTGGAAATAGGTAAAGGCGGATGGTTAGGCGTGGGTTCTAGATGTGAGTTAGGACGTGATGAGTGGTGATAGAAAAGGGAGAGTCTGAGTGTGCATATTGTGAGGTGTATGGGATGGGATTAAGGGCACGTTGCATACATGCGTATTTCACCTACTGAGCATGGGCTCAGGGTTTACGTGTTGTAGGTACGGAGCCCGATGCTGATGCGCGTCGAGGCTGAGGCGGGCTGACGGCGGTGCTCCACGGACTTTTGAGGGCGGGGCTGTACATGAATGCGACATGTGGAGTGACGTTAGGTTCTTTATATTTTGACAATTTGGGGCCACGCCCCATGTATAGGGATGACCATGTAGACAACATTAGTTGTAAAATTTTTGATTTAAGAAAAAGTTTTTGTTAGACGGGTCTTCCGCAACTTACGTTTCGAAAATCCGCCACTAATTACGATTAGAAAGTGAGGGTCGTCACACTGGCCAGGCGGGGCGCCCCACCAAGCAAACGCTCCATTATGCGTGGCATGTGCGCTCTTAGCCGAAGGTGATGCACGGCCACGTCATCCCCCAAAGTTAGGGGTCTAACAGTAAACCTGTCATAATATAGTATCATTGTAAACACGTGTCCGGACAGTTGTTGAAATAAAACGTCCGTTGTTTTCCTTTTTTTTCTAATTTTAAAAGGTGAATCTATAGAAAAATATCAAATTGGATAAAATTTTTACACATAGTCAGAAAATTTTACAGATAGGTACCCGATTTAATTTTTATCAGTTTCTTTATTCATGTCGTACCTTCCTGTGTGTATATTGCGTACCATAACACGTTGATATAGGGTACCTAGATATAGCATACGTCGAACCTACGGCCTACCTGTGTGTTACATAGGGCGTACCTAAATATAGCATACGTCGTACCATTTTCTGTTATATAGGGTACCCAAATGCGTTGATATAGGCACCCAAATGTGTTGTATGGTGTACTTTCGGGGATCGGGTACCTATGTGCAAAAAATTGATTTTGTTAGGTACCTACATATAAAAAAATCCTGACAAGGTACTAAATTACAAGTTTTTATCCAAATAGATACTTATGTGTAAAGACCCCATTTTAAAATCCCCTTTACTCTATATTTAATAATATATATTTTCGAATTGGTGAACTATGTCTCACCAATAAATCTCTTCATACAACTTCTATCATTTATCATATATTTGTCTAGTGCATTCTTTCATGATTTGGCGATCAGATTGTTCAAATTCTGCCGTCAACACGTGGATTGTTCAAATTCTGTCGTCTACCATATGAAAGACATGTATGGAAAATTAAGTAAAATGTTGCTTTTCAGACAAAAGAAATGTATCACGTCTCCTGATTTTTACGATTAAACTGATTCCACTTAGAAGGCTTTGATCACAGAATTAGTGTTTGTTCTCGTGTGACCATCTCAAACATCACGTTAATCCTCTCATCACTTAATCATTGCAGTTTTTTTCGTAGTTGATGGGTCATCACTCATAAACCTATTTTAATAGGCTTATATTTATGATAAATAAGTCGTTTGCGGGCTAAATTAATTCGCCTTGATACGTTTTTAAAAGCTTTAATTAATTTTTATATTTTATGGATTTCAAGAGAACAATTAGAATAAACTATGATGAATAAACTACTCTTTTCCAGGGGGAGCTACGCTGCGAAATTTATATGGTTGCAATCGCCTGCGAGTCTAGCTTGTGGCAAAATTTACTGTCGGAATTTGGATATCCAAGCGGAAAGTTATTCCATTTGTGCCGATGTTGCGCAGTCTACCGGAAAACTTCGGTTTGAACTCGGCGCATTAGTTCAAAGCCCATTTAAAACCTTTAAGCCCAAGACCAGATCATTTAGTCAAATACAATATCAGTTAGATGATTGTGGGGCCTCAAAAGGAGACAAGCTGCTGATCGGTGACATCATTAGTCTACATGGCTATCAACATCAAGCCATACACACGCATGCTCGTAGCAGAAAAAAACAAATAAAAAAATAAAGATCAAGGCTGCGATATCGATCTCGTGGCTGCAATATTTTTGGCATTGTCGTTGACAAAATGGATAACGAAAATTTCTACCTCATATGTGAGATGAAGATGGGAGGCTTCTATGTTTATAATAGGGAGAGCTGGGACGCAGCGAGAAAGGGGGTTGCTGAAAAATCTGACGAGCAAAGACAATCCTGACCGATTTCATATCTCGAGTGATTTCCTCACTCGATCGAACTTTGTCAACTTACATAACTTATTGTAAGTTGGTGATAAGCTTCAGGATTCTGGATTACTTCGGTGCTAGGATTAGGTTGGAATTCGGAATCGATTGTATAAATCTATGGCTTAAAGTACTTGGATCTAAACATGGGTATACTTTAGACATTTATCTCACCAGTCGCCATCATTGGGTTTGGTTCTTCCTCTTCATTGGTTAGCGTGAATACTCGAGCCGTAGCTGGAGCTAATGGTGGTCGTACTACTGGTGGAGCTGGGTTTTGGGGTAGGTTTACTTGACACGCTCGGGAAAAATGTCCCAGCTGTCCACATCGAAAACATTGGGGATCAGGTTTGGGTCCTGGGCCATAGCAAACGCCCGCATGGTATCGCCCACATTGCTGGCACTGGGGATGCATTACAGGTCGAATAGGAAAATTGACTGGTCCTAGTTTTGGCCTCGGCTGTTGGTTTGGTTGTCCCGGATATCTACTTGATTATTGTTGGGGCCTCCTTCGAAGTATTGTCGCTTTCGATCATTTCCGCCCCTTGGTGATTTTCAATTCTTTTTTGCTTCCTGGGCTGCCAAAATTTGGGCCTCTGCCTGCTCTGCGACAAGTGCTCACTCTGCTACTTGGGAGAATGTCAAATCTCGCGTCCCTACCATGCTCACATCTCGGTAGATCTCGGGTTTGAGACCTACCTGGAATCTCCCTATCTTCAAAGCATTAGTCGCCACCATGTGTGGGGTGAAGTGGGATAACTCCTCAAACTTGCGGATATATTCCGCGATAGTTTTTTTGCCTTGTTTGAGGTTGATGAACTCATTCAACTTTTGAGTTCGATCGTGGGTCGTGAAGTACTTCTCATAGAACAACTCTTTAAATCGTTTCCACGCCATATTGGTTGGATCTTCTAGGATTTTGATGGTGTCCCACCAAAACCTAGCGTTTCCTGGAAGCATAGAAACGGCACATAACACTTTTTCATCTTCGGGTACCCGGCCATACAAGAACACGTCTTCTACGGTATGTAACCAATCCTCCGCCATCGTAGGATCGGTAGTGTCCGCAAATGTTGGGGGATTCAGCTTACGAAATCGTTCACGTATGATTTCTACACGCTCCGACTGAGGAGATTGACGAGGCTCAAAAGAATTTTGATTACGGATAAGCTTATGTGAATTCCGATTGTCGTTGGATCAGTTCGGTAAGTCGCAGTATAACTGAGTCTCGTTCAGTGGTAGGGACTCGGGTTCGGTCCTACGACTAGTCTCGCCCACTTCTCTACGTCCTTTCGGCATCTTATGATCTATAATCAGTCACATAAAGAGGCACATTAAGGTAAACAGTTAACCACATCAAACTTTAAAACTTACAGGCAAAGCTGATCCTCCAGGCTTTTGAGCGGCCGTACATGGACAGTCTACAGAATCAATAACCTAAGCTCTGATACCTCCTGTGGCGACCCTCACTTTCTAATCGTAATTAGTGGCGGATTTTCGCAACGTAAGTCGCGGAAGACCCAACTAACAAAAACTTTTTTTTAAATAAAATATTTTACAACTAACGTTGTCTACATCGTCATCCCTATATATGGGCCGTGGCCCTAAAATGTCAAAATATCAAGAACCTAACGTCACTCCACAGGTCGCATCCATGTACAGCCCCGCCCTCAAAAGTCCGTGGAGCACCGCCGTCAGCCCGCCTCAGCCTCGACGCGCATCAGCATCGGGCTCCGTACCTACAACACGTAAACCATGAGCCCATGCTCAGTGGGTGAAATACGCATGTATGCAACGTGCCCTTAATCCCATCCCATACACCTCACAATATGCACACTCAGACTCTCCCTTTTCTATCACCACTCATCACGTCTCAACTCACATCTAGACCCCACGCCTAATCCTACAGGATTACGGGTTGCACCTCAGGTGTCGCTCACGCACCCGAGTAGACGAGTGGTTCACCCCCGTCTCCCGCTAATCCCCGACGGTTTTGCACCTCAGTACTCGAGTAGATGAGTGGCTCACCCCCGTCTCCCGCCTCAACGGCTTTGCACCTCCGATCCTGAGTAGACGAGTCGCTCACGCCCGTCTCCCGTCGTCTACACTCTAAGATGGTTTGCACCTCAGATGTTGCTCACGCACCTGAGTAGATGAGTCGCTCACGCCCGTCTCCCATCTCACTCACCTCTTACCTAATACCCTAATACTCACCCCAACTTTACCTCAACTCGCACCCCGCTAATCGCCGTAAGCTAAATGTCACCGGTTTATACTGTGCTCGACTTCTCCCTGACGTGATATGCACATGCAGTACGGATAATGTACATATAACGTGACATGCATGTACGATATAAATAATGTACATATGACGTGCAACAATTATAAATCACGTATAACACATATTCGCCCATTCATATAATTCACTGAATTCACATAAACATAGTCATCAAAGCACATAATAATTCACATAAACGTTTACGTGTCGTAGGTGGATTTCACCTACAAAACGCATCCACATATATTCACATAAAAGGTTACGTGTCGTAGATGAAAGTTTCACCTACCTGAGGTTATACCTTCACACATGTCAGTTGAATTCCTTACGGTGTTACATGCGTGATTTTTGTTGAAAGGCTCCACTACCGTTCAATGCTTCTCCTTCTTTCTTAGGGTTTCTTACATAATTGTTATGATATTCATAAGGGTGGATAAGTACTAAATAATCAAAAGTATACATGATGGGACATGGGAAGATAACGATTTCTTTTCCCTTAAGCTTAAGGAAGCTTATCTCAGATATTATATACATATTTGGGCTTTAGGTTATGATATAAGTAAGAATAAATATACAGCCCAACTAAATTTTATTCCACCCCTTAACCTAAGTAAGCAGTCATTCACGTTAGGTATATCCAAGACTTAAATAAATCTATTATTGGGTTAAGGCTTGTAAGTCTCTATACCTTATCCTATCTGAAATCAAGTTTATTCTCTAAAATTTATTTTATTAGTATTATTATTATTATTTTTATAAAATTGAATTCCCTATATATAACATAGCTCTTATTAAAAATTCCTCCTACCAAAATTATCTATCTCACGTGAAATTACTTCTAAGTCTCAACTCAAATCTCTACCCAATCAGTTATCCTAGTAGCACGTAAGCATATATTTATGATACCACATATAGCATAAAATCCTATAGACTCATAACATGCAGCCACATAAACTCATAATTTGCACATAAATTCACAGTTTAATATCTTCATAAAATTCGGGGTATCACATTCTCCTCCCTTAAAAGAATTTCGCCCCCAAAATTCGCCGATTGGGGAAACTCGGGGTAACGACCGATTTCATATCTCGAGTGATTTCCTCACTCGATCGAACTTTGTCAACTTACATAACTAATTGTAAGTTGGTGATAAGCTTCAGGATTCTGGATTACTTCGGTGCTAGGATTAGGTTGGAATTCGGAATCGATTGTATAAATCTATGGCTTAAAGTACTTGGATCTAAACATGGGTATACTTTAGACATTTATCTCACCAGTCGCTATCATTGGGTTTGGTTCCTCCTCTTCATTGGTTAGCGTGAATACTCGAGCCGTAGCTGGAGCTAATGGTGGTCGTACTACTGGTGGAGCTGGGTTTTGGGGTAGGTTTACTTGACACGCTCGGGAAAAATGTCCCAGCTGTCCACATCGAAAACATTGGGGATCGGGTTTGGGTCCTGGGCCATAGCAAACGCCCGCATGGTATCGCCCACATTGCTGGCACTGGGGATGCATTACAGGTCGAATAGGAAAATTGACCGGTCCTAGTTTTGGCCTCGGCTGTTGGTTTGGTTGTCCCGGATATCTACTTGATTATTGTTGGGGCCTCCTTCGAAGTATTGTCGCTTTCGATCATTTCCGCCCCCTTGGTGATTTTCAATTCTTTTTTGCTTCCTGGGCTGCCAAATTTGGGCCTCTGCCTGCTCTGCGACAAGTGCACACTCTGCTACTTGGGAGAATGTCAAATCTCGCGTCCCTACCATGCTCACATCTCGGTAGATCTCGGGTTTGAGACCTACCTGGAATCTCCCTATCTTCAGAGCATTAGTCGCCACCATGTGTGGGGTAAATCCTCCACTGATGAAATTGCTGGATTGATAGTTGGAGATCTTCCTGAAACGATTGGGGAAAGAGACATGATAGTTCAGACAAAAAATGGTCCGCTAAAGAGAATCAGTGAATCGCATCCTTCATTTATGGCAATGCAATATCCTTTATTATTTCCGTTTGGACAGTCTGGATTCCATGACCAGATACCCTACTCAAATAGGGTCCACAATTCTATCAAAAGGGGTTACATAACTATGCGTGAATACTATGCGTATCAAATACAGACTAGATTATCGGAAGGTCAAGGTATTGTACGATTTGGACGTCTACTCCATCAGTATATGTCGATGCTTACACCGCGATCGAACAAGAAAGGTTGCGTTGGATAAGAAATAATCAAAAGACACTGAGAGCGGATGTTTACAGTAACATTGCTGATGCTCTAACCAGAGGAGAGACTAACGCAAGATCTATTGGCAAGAAGATCATATTACTGTCTTCGTTCACTGGGTCTCCCAGATATATGTTGGAAAACTACCATGACGCTCTGGCTTTATGCAGGTGGTACAGTAATCCACATCTATTCATTACTATCACAGCAAATCCTAACTGGGATGAAATAACAGATCATTTGCAAAAATAAGGCAATGATAGCTCTAATGATAGGCCAGACTTGCAGTGTCGGGTTTTTAAAATAAAGCAGGACAGTTTGATTTTTGATATTCGGAAAGGAATATTCTTTTGCCCCATTGTTGCAGGTATATTTTCTACACAATACTCTCAAATATTTTATGTCATTGATGAGGAGGACATTTTACAAAAAGTATTCAATGATACAAGCATTTCTGTTTTTTTTTTTTTGTGGTGTTGTATACAATAGAAATTCAGAAAAGAGGCCTGCCACATGCACATATATTGATTTGGCTAACTGGGCATGATGGACATCCAAGTCCTTCGGAAGTAGACTCAGTAATATCAGCAGAAATTCCAGACATAGAAGTAGACGAGGAAGGATATCATTTGGTCAAACAATTTATGATGCATGGACTATGTGGTTTGGACAGACCAAACAATGCTTGCATGGAAAATCACAGGTGCACAAAAAAGTTCCCTAAACAGTATAATGAGACAACGACAATCGATGAGACTGGTTATGTGAGATATTGGCGGAGGAGAATAGATAGGATTTATATTATAAAGAAGAAAATCCGCATGGATAATAGTTATGTTGTGCCTCATAATCTGCCACTGCTGAAAAAATATCATGCTTATATAAACGTTGAATGGTGCAATAGGAGTAAAGCAATCAAATACCTCTTTAAGTATATTACGAAGGGAGTCGATAAAGCAACAATGATCATACAAAGCAGAAATTCGGTAGATTCTGCAGTTGATAACTCTGCAAAAATGGCACAAAACAGTGACGAAATAAAGAGATATCTTCACTGTAGGTACTTATCTGCTTTGGAAGCTATGTGGAGAATATTTTCCTTTGACATACATTATAGATCGCCCGCTGTTCAAAGACTTCCACTGCATCTTGAAGGACAACAGAGCGTTGTTTATGATGATGCTGCTGATTTGGAGAATCTATTAGCGCGAGATGGTATTCGGAAAACGATGTTTACCGAATGGATGGTAACAAACTCGCGTAATAGTGAAGCAAGGGCTCTAACTTACATACAATTTCCGTCAAAATTTGTATGGAACAGTGATAAAAAAAGTTTGGACACCACGCGAATTGTTCTTGGAAGAATTGTGAATATTCATCCAACTGCTAGTGAAATATACTACATGAAAATGTTGCTTATGTTTGTGAAAGGACCAACATCCTATGAAGATATACGAACTGTGGACGGAAATGTATTACAGAGTTTCAAAGAAGCATGTTACAGAAGAGGATTGTTGGAAGGAGATTCTGAATGGCATCAAGCCATGGAAGAAGCTGTTCACTGGGCGACTCCATATCAGTTGCGGCATTTATTCACTACACTGTTGACATACTGTGAAATAACGGATCCTTTGCGACTTTGGAATATTTTTTGGCAATCTATGTCAGAAGATATTACGAGGAAACATAGGCGTTTGTTACATTTTCATCTTTGGAGCTTTCAGACGATGAACTACGATGTTATATCCTAATAGAAGTGGAGAAGCTATTGAATCAGAATTCGAAAACACTTGGTGACTTCCCTGGAATGCCGACTCCCTCTGACAGTGTTCTCAGAGATCTTAGAAATAGATTCCTAATGGAAGAATTGAACTTCAATATTGAAAGAAGCACATTGGGAAATGAGGAACTGATTGCTATGCTGAATGAAGATCAAAAAGCGGTTTTTGATGCTGTTATTGAATCCGTATATGCAAATGATGGTCAACTTTTTTTCCTCAATGGTCCAGGAGGAACAAGAAAGACTTACTTATACAATTTGCTAATACAAAAGCTGCGGTCAGAAAACAAGATAGTCATTCCTGTAGCATCATCAGGGATTGCTTCGTTACTGCTACCGGGAGGAAGGACAGCTCATTCGAGATTTAAGCTACCAATATCCTTACGTGAAAATTCTATGTGTGATATACGTCATGGGTCAATGTTAGCGGAACTCTTATGTCGCTCAGAATTAATAATTTGGGATGAAGCACCGATGATACATAAATTTGCTTTCTAATCATTGGACAGAATAATGATGGATCTTATGTCAGTTGAAAAAACTGGTGCTGATAGAATGATATTCGGAGGGAAAACTGTCCTGCTTGGTGGAGACTTTAGGCAAATACTGCTGGTTATTCCAAAGGATACACGGCAAGACGTTGTTGAATCAGTTATAAACCGCTCTTACCTATGGAAGTATTGTCGTTTCTACAGCTTGAACAAGAATATGAGAGTACATCAGTCTGAAATAGATTTTGCAAAATGGATCTTACAAGTTGGAGATGGTAATCCAACGACAACTTCAGTCAATGGTACAGAAACAATTAGACTTCCCAGTGATATGATTATTCGTCCTTCTACGGATCCGGTGAAACAGATTGCAGAATATGTTTACGCAGATTTTGAAGAGAAGAATGATGTTCATACATATCTCAGAGAGAGGGCAATACTCACCCCAAGAAATGAGACTGTTGATGAGATTAACAGGTACATGTTGTCAATGTCCCCTGGACAACCAACTGAATATCTAAGTTCAGATAGCATGGAAATCAATTCTGGGGATGATAGTGAAATCGAAAACATGTATCCAGTTGAATTTCTTAACACTCTTGAATTTTTTGGCCTTCCAAATCATAAACTCATACTCAAACATGCAGTTCCCGTAATGCTGTTGAGGAATCTAAATCAGAAGGACGGATTATGTAATGGGACAAGGATGACAGTTTCATGTATGGGCAGTAGAGTGATTGAATGTGAGATTATTACAGGATCGCATGTTGGAAATAAAGTACTTATCCCAAGAATAGTTCTTTCACCAACAGAGTCAACGTAGCCAGTTAAGTTACGCCGCACACAGTTTCCGATACGAGTATGCTATGCAATGACCATCAACAAAAGCCAGGAACAGAGTTTAAAAAATGTTTGTGGATATCTTCCAAAACCGGTATTTACGCATGGCCAACTGTACGTTGCATTGTCTCGGGCAACATAACAGCCCGGAATAAAGATTCTCAGTTTGAAGGAAGATGAACTTGAAGACGATGAAATAGTTAATATTGTTTACCATGAAGTCTAAAACAATTAGGTGAGAGATTTCTACATTACACTTTTTTTAATAAAAGAGCTCATGGGTTCCTCCACTAAGTTATTAGACTAACATGCATTTACTTCACATATATCCAGCAACTGATGATGTGTTATTTTTTAATTTTACGGGTTAGGAAGCTTCGGAATTTCCATTCTGTATGACTAGATTTTGCAGAGCTGTGGAGATCGTTGATGGACTGTTCGAATATAAGGATTGAATACATGCATATAGATGTCATGTTTGAAATACTAATAAAAGTTTCACTAACAGTTGTATTAGTCCTATATAGTTTAATGCCAGAAAGGGGATTTTACAAATATCATATACAGGACTTCAGAAACAATGTAGAAAAATCTTCAACTTTCTTATACGTGAATGGGTACTAACTTACATTTTTGGAAAATTCTCTTGGAAAGCTCACGCAATTTCTTTTATGATAGAGCTATAAATAACACGACTGAAACATTAACAACAAAGTCAAAAAAGAGGATAAAACTTAAGGAAACAAACTCTTCAGATCTATGAAGGTCGCATCAATCGAGGCAACGTCGTTAGCGACTCACGGGACAGAATATTAAGCTACCATTGAGAAAATTAAGAATTACACGACTGATACATTACCAGTCGTCTAAATTATAACATAACGCTTGAATAATTGACGGCTTCAGAACGTTCCTGGAACTAATGCATATGCTTCAAATGAACTACTAATTCATTAACAGTCGTGCAAACAACGCGCACACCCTAAATGAACAGTAATTCAAAACAACAGGGTATCTTACTACAATCGTCCAAACTCAATGGCTATTATAAGTTTAAGTAATTATTACATGGGATGACTTAATTTAACTACAAAAGGTTGTTGTTAGTAATAACTTACGTTAGCCTTATTCGACAATCATTCAGCACAATGAAAACAATGTGTTGAGATTTATTTATTTTTTGGTCAGTACGTAATTATATATGCCATTGAGATTTATTTATTTTTTTGGTCAGTACGTAATTATATATGCCATCGTCCAAAACCAAACCAGGCAAAACAACTCAACAAACCATCAATCAAATCGACGGTGAAACATATACGAAATGTCGGAGATAAATTATACGGGGTCCTCAAGTCCGTTTACAGTTTATCATTCTGAATGCAATTACAAAGAATGCGTTTTGTTGGTTATTGTCTATATGTGTTGTATATCATTTATTTATATATTTTGGGTATTTATATTCTGTATTATAGTTTCATTGGAGACGATTGGCGTTTTTAGTAATTTAATTACTAATGTTTGTTAATAATAAAAATTTCGTTTGACTTATCCGGACAATAATAAACATAGTAAAAACAATGTCTTCATATTTATTTATTTTTAGGTCAGTAGTAATAGTATATGCCATTGATATTGCAATTGTGTATGTGAAATTTATGTTAGTGTATTTAATTTTATAGAATTCAGGTGTAAATCTTTATGCATGATTTAACAACAACATCGCTTTTACGTGTATTAGTTGTATTTCTATTATTTACATTGACTGTGTAATTTAAGTCAAGGGTTACTGTTCTAATATTTGATTTCGGACACCGTGAAAAGCTATTGTAGTCAATGTCGACACAAAATTGAATTTGCCCAAATGAACTTAGAATGCCTTCACGTTTTATAATCTACTAAAAAGCGCGTTCCAAAATTTCCCTCATTTATTGTTCGCACTCTAAGAAAAAAATCGCGCCCTGACGAAGTTGAGGTATCGAACATGTAATCACAGAAAGCAACGTCTACTGACATTGTTGCAAGTGTAAGTTTTTCATCTCATGTCCCAGTGTTACTTGCTAAATGTTATTAAGTGTGTGCATGTTTGCGAGTTCTGTTTGGGTTTCTTAGCGTGTGTGTTGTGTTATTTTATCTGCTCAGGAGATTCTTGACACGCAATTTCCTACAAACGTGGTCCCCCGTGTAAGCTAATAATATCCGCTGATTATCAAGAGATTAGTCGGTTCATTATTGGTAATTTGAGCAAGAATGAACTTCAACAGCTGATTACTAGCACACAGTTTGGAAATCATATTATGTGTGCCGACCATTTCCATTTATCAAGCTACCTCATTTGGTATTTGATGAAGTCACTAACTGCATGTAGTGAATCAGATGAATTATGGATGGTAATCGACAAATCGCCAGTGCGATTTTCCTGTGTAGAGTTCCGTCTCCTAACAGGAATGAAATTCTCTGTGATTCCCAATATTGCTGACAACAGACAGTTTATGTCCAGACATTTTCCTGGTATGAGTAAGGTTCATCTAGATGACGTTCGTAGTCGATTATCGGAATTAAAGAGCAACTCATCCAGTGTAGTTAACATAGAGAAGTTGAAACTAGCCTGCATTATATTTGTCGTTGGAGTGCTAGAACAGCGTAGTTCTCGGAAAAATGTAATCGTAAGTCCTAAATTATTTTCTTTAGTGGAGGACTTTGACAGATTCAACAGTCATCCATGGGGAACTATTGCGTATGAACAAGCTCTAAAGTCGTTGAAAAAGGACTTATCACGATATGCAACTAGCAATAGAACAGATGGAGTTAAGAAGCCACCGGCATTCACCATTGGTGGATTCGTGCATCCTTTGCAGGTATGTTTAGCAAACTGTGAAATTATATGTAATCTTTTGTATAATTTTATCAATATGTACAGTTTCGTCTTTATTGTTTTATGATATAGTGACTAATGACGTATGTGTTTTCAATATGCTATTGCAAAGGTTCTTGCATATGAATGCCTGCCTGCTGTTGCTGAAAATTTTGCAACGCCTTTGGATAAGGGCCAACTAATAGTTCCTCGCATGTGTTTGTGGAAGAAAAATCCGTGGAACACTAAAGCTTCTCCAAAAATGAAGGAGGTAATTAAAGTAGTTTCGAAGTTCGGTGTGAAGACGAGCATCCTGCAGCCTACAGTTGATGAGTCTAGAGCATACTTCTTTGCTGCAAGTAGTTTTGAACAGACAGCCGGTTCTGAAGTTATCAAGCGGATAACAAATTTATTATTGAATGGGGTCACAGTCCTATGTCTGCCATCCATTTTGTCTAATCTAGAGGATGATTCCGACCAGCGGGTCCTTCACGAAACAGGGAACAAAGAAATTTCTGCATGTGAGCCTGCTGGAAGTGTCTGCAAGAAAAGTGTGCATCGGCACAAAAAAAAGAAAGGACAAAAGCACATTTGGCCACACGTCTTCTCAGCCACTGAAGAACGATGGGAAGGGTCCCGTATCTTCCCCGCTGAATGATGAATTGCCTTCACCGACCAAATCTGCACCGTCTTTTTCCTATGTTTGTGATGATGACGCTGGATACTCCTTGGATTACCGGTCTTCTGAAGAGAACAATGAACAATTGCCTCACGAGCATATGCCTAATTATAGCAGTGCTGAAAATGTACAGGCAGAAAGTAATGTTTCTAGGCATACAGACAGTAACTATGAGGATTCTGATTTTGAGACAAAAACTTTAAATGAGTTTTTGGCGAAACTGCGATCAAGAAGGACGGAAAGAAAAATGTCTTAGCAGCCAGACTGCTGCCGTTTCTTCAGTACTATCTCTACCTACTCTACCGCAGTTGAAAGTGGGAGAATCAGAAGATAATGCCTTTGTCGAACGCATGCCCACTTACAATAGAAGTAGCACGGACCAGATGATTGTTCTAGACCAGCAAATGCTTATTGAATATCAAGAAGATGTTTGCCCCGGTTTGCAAGTTGAAGGAGGCGTGGCCGTATCTTCTCAGAAACTTGATCAATCATTGGGTCCTAATAAAATATTGAAAGACAGAGTTGCAGAGACCGCTGAGAATTCTGTTCCACCCGTGCCACCCGCGAATTGCATAGAGGAAGTGTGCCAATAAGAGAGTTGGAAGGAAATGTTGGAGAAATTCCACTTGCTGTGGGACAATGCTCTTATCAAAAAGAATGCTATAGTCACAAAGAAACTGACCAGCTAATGCTCGAGCATCAGTTGGTAAATGAACATTCGGCTGAGAAAATTAACTCCACGGCGTTTGCTACAGCTGAGACTGTTGAGGTCTCTTCTAATCATTCCGCCGACAATGATGAAGATATTGTAACGAGTCATCCATGTGCCACTGATGAGAAGATGAATATAAAAGAGATCGCTAAAGGTTTTGATGAAACGAGTGGAAAATCTGATAAATCAAAGATTGAACTGCAATGTATTCAAGATTCTGCTTATCGAAGAATTGATCAAGGAATTGAAGATGTGTGGAACGAGCTTCCTGGAGTAGGAAATATAGTTGATTTTCATGATGGTCAGGTTTTGCGCATGAAGAATCAAATTGAATCGTCTTTCATTGAAGTTAATCAAAGAATGTCTAACATAGAAGCAAGCGAAAGCATACATGTTCAAGAACAGTGGTTTGATCAGAAATTTCAGACCATGGAGAAAACTTTACAATACATTGATCGCCAGATTCATTTTCTAACTGAAGCAATGAAAAAGCTCATTGAGTCGGAGACTGGTGTGTATATTACGTGTTTGACAGACACTGCATGTGTCATTCTTATTTTTATATGTCCACTAAACATATTTATTTTACTTTTTATTTGAAGATAATGTCTTATACAGTTGTACATTCATTTCAATTCAGAAAGGCAGAACATTGAAAATATTCAGTATGCAAAGAGGCGGAGAATTGAAGAGGCAGCCATCGCTTCACCTGCAAACAGTCAGAGGGTGACATACAGGAAACCATCTGATCGACGAACATGTGTTTGTATAAGCTGCAGATGTGGCCTCGTGCAGCCAGATTAATTAAGCAGATGAAACCAGAGCATTCTCGAAGAGGACTGTTAGGTGTGTCTCTAAGACCTGAGTGTTTCACTGAACTCATGACCCTAGGAATCTGGCTCCGTGATATAGTAAGTGTATTTTTGGGATCTACAAACCATTTATTTTGATGAAAGTATATTGCCAACTGTTAAAAATATTGCCAAATGATTTTATAACAACATGTTGCAGCATATTGATGAGTGCTTGCGTGGATACATCGAAATGCAAGGACTGCGTTACCATGCAGTCAGGCAAATTGCATTTATGACACCGCATTCAACCAGTTCGTGACAAAGTTACCTGTAAAGGATGGACTGGCTGATCTGACCGATGTAATGCCATTTATTATGGGACAGGTCAGTTCATGGCCATCGTGTAGTTGGAAAACAACTAGTCGTTGTTTTCCCATTAAACATTGATGAACAACATTGGGTTCTATGTGTTGCTTCGCCTGAGCGACAACCGTTCGCCATTGTTGATTCCAAAATAAATTTTGACCAAAATCTATGTCTTACTAATTCGGCACTAGGAAGAGCTGTTGATGTTATTACAATAGCTTTCAAAATCTACGTTTGACCAAAATCATTTGCTTTGTACAGTGGACAGTGTGGCGTTTATGTATTGCGAAATGCATTTTCCATGATGTTACGCGGGGATGATTTCCACAACTTCCTACCCTCTCAGATAAAGGAATTTCGCCAATACCTTACCGCTTCTGTGTTCTACAGATACTGGCATTGGCCCCCGTGGAATGAACAAACATCCATAGTGCTTGGTTGATGTAAGAAATGCTAAGGCGGGCTGTTATACAAACGTTTCTTTTTTTTGTTGGAAAGCTTTGACTAGGGAAAACTGATGAACAGAATCGTAAGCATAGCTGTGACTGTATTACTGTGATTTTGATAATTTTGTCAGACATATTGTAAGCATTTTGCATCCTGTGATAACTGAGTATGCCGACTGCGACTGTTGTTACATAATATTTATTAAACTTGCATAGTAAGCAACAATTTTACCATAAAATTCCAGAAAACTCGATCTTCATTTCGAAAAATAGGACTAACACAATACATTGATAGGAAGGACTTCATAATACGCCAACTACTTAAATAACAATCCACAAATAAAAAGAAAAGCAGCGCTTGAACTGTATTTTATCACTTTTACCGTCTTCTCAAGTGACACTAATCTCTTTTCAAAATCATCGCACATAGAAAACAAGTCTCCAATATGTTGAGCCTGAATATCACATTTTCTTGGTTGGAACACTTCCATGTCTCGTATTGCTACATCTTCCTAAATATTGGTGCCTATGGGATTCAACCACATGAAAAAATCACAATAGCCACTCTTGCAGATACAGAACAACTTACCTTCTGTGTTATCTGTCGGTCCCACGATCTTAATATCAGACTCTCTACCACATTTGCATTTGTGTTCTTTGTATCGTAGGTCAGTTATTTCGCTCTTTGTCACTGTGAGGCTCATTGTGTGATGAAGGGCGGAACATGATACCGTGCAGTATATATTCATACACAGCTGAAGACGTTATTAACTATGTTTCTATGAGATGCAATTAACTACACATAATGGCTCATAAATAAAGTTTCCTCAACTCTTCCTTCAAATTGTAAGCTGAAAAGTCGAACATATAAACATACTGACCTGTATTCATTCCCAATACAAAATAGACGCCGTTATGTTCTTCCCCTGTGTTAATTGCCTGGAAAGAAGAGTCAAATTAATAATGTACTATTCTTATCGTAAAAAACCACATATTCGTAGAATTAATATTTTTATCTTGAAATTGGTAATGTATTTCATAAATTTCCATTACTAGATAATATTATTTATTTTTATTTGATTCGGTTCAATAAGATTCTTTTTTATCATTAATCGAATTCACAAAGTTATATAGAATTGAATTAAGACACTAATAATATTGAAATAAATTGACGACACCAGGGACAGTGGAGAAGAATTTGTTATTTACAGTTTAGAGGAAACAATTGAGGAAGACGATAAAGTCCAATACAAAGAACCTGCAAAGGAACCAATGGTTGACAGAGTTGACGACTTTGAGATGCAACCTGAGAACATAAGCTACAAAAATTTGTACATCCGATCACAGAAGAAGGTATATTATTCTTTTCTTACAAATCTATTTCCAACCTAGCATATATTTGCGTAAAAATATTTTCTACCCTCTACAGATTGGCGTGTTAATGGAAGAGAAGTTTACGCTGCTCCAGGAGCTACAATTCACACGTGGCCAGATTATTGCAGTAATCTCTATCTAAGCATGCTTTCCCTCTTTAAAGATCAAAATCTCTGAATTTCACTACTGATTTGTAATACTATTTCTTAACCGGTTTGAAAAGATGAAGTACATGCTTACTACTTCCAGACAACAAGTGGTTGATCCTCCATTGTCTCAGAAAAAAAAATCAAGCTTTCATAACTGAGCATTCTGCCAAAGACGACGTGGATCATAACAATGCCGCCTCAGGTGCCGTAGAAACTTAAAAAAGAAGAAAGCAAGCTACTTAATATAAACCCTCTTAATGACTTTATATGTTGTTGCAAAATTCTCGACCTACTTCTTCCTCTGTTAGGTATTTAGTAATGTTGGACAATGTTTTCAATGTTTAGCCAATCATGTTCTGAACTGTATTCCTCTGTTATTTGACCATATCAGATTTCGTAGGTCGGTTTCCTTTTGATGATGACATATACAAACATGAATCCTAAAGGTCAGTTGGTCTTGCACACCTATTATTGGTAATTCGTCTATCTGCGGCACAGAGGAGTCGTAGAAATAAAAAAAAATTACTCGCTAATATTTATCTAAGTCTGAATTAAATGTTTTTCATTTCTTATTATGATATTATTGTTTTACTTGCATTAAATGTATTAATGAATAAGCGATTGTAATACACTTCGCCATTTAAAAGTACATTATTTACAAATACTTGGGCGGCTGAAAACAGTTGACTGAATGAGGTCGTTTATGGAGTCGTATTAATAGGTTTATGAAACATGTTTGAGCGACTGAAAACAGGCGACTAAATGAGATCGTTGACGGAATCTAAACGTTGGTGCATTTCTTAATTAGGGGCTTATACATAATTGATATTTCTGAACATCATCATTAATGACACGCTGGTTAACGGAATGAAAACGTTGATTTTTAACTATGACAACAAGGCCATTCGTATTCCTATTATGTTTACTGAAGTTACTATAATTGCATTACCATATTAACATACCTTGGAGTTCGAAAATCGATGAGAGTACACTGCTGTTGAATCGTATTGTAGTAGGATAGTTATAGCCAAGGTTCAGAATAATGATGATTATTTGACGAAGTTGATAATATTAAATTATCCAACATTATAGCGGATAAAATACTCTTACATTTAAATCAATAAAAAACGAAATTGTATACAACAGTATAACAAAAACTACTCACGCAGTTAAAATGAAATTGATTAAATAAAAGCAATTTCTTAGTTATTCCCAGATATAGAGACGAATGTTACGACTCAAAGAGTCTTGAGAAGCAACCATTTTATTTTTACAAAGTACACGGAATATCAAAATTTCACTACGGCATACATAATTTCCAAATTAAATTATTGTATTTCTTAGCAAACTTTAATGTTCCTAATGCGTTATGTAGCATCAAGTGAAAAGACTATTTAAATTCTTACTCATCAAAATCAAATTATGAACATTCAATGTATCCAATACTCAATGAGGAATATTCAATGCATTCGATAAACAATAATGAGTGCATACCAAAAGTCGCCTGCATATTATGTGCCTCTTCACATTCTTTCGCATATGACTATATATATGCGAACTTCACAAATGAAGAGCCGAAGGTCCAAAATTATAAAAAAATAGTTATAGAGTCTAGATTATCAGCTACAATGCCAACGAGAATGTTGAGTGTACAATTCAGCAATATGACCATCGAAACAACAGTGACCAGCGACTCAACCACTATAACGGAATGGCTTCAGCAAGTTGTCGTTTCCGTCCCAACGCTGGTTGGCCTCGACGTAGAGTGCACACCGGTTTGGGCTCTCGGAATAGTCAGCAGAACAGCAACTCTGCAACTGTGCATCGACCGTAAATGCATCATCATTCAGCTAGCTCATCTCGACGAAATCAGTGAATCAGTCAAGAATTTTATGTTAAATCCAAATGTCACCTTTGTTGGCGTTGCAATTGCGGAAGATATGGCAAAACTAATCTGTGACAAAGCGTTGTTTAACAACGGGAATGTTGTCGACGTGGCAGCTGTTGCAAAGCACGTTGGCCCACAGGGTATTTCCGAGGACCAGGATTGAAAGAACTAGCCTGGGTCATTTGTGGGATGGTGATGCATAAGCCAAAAAACGTGACTTTGAGCAATTGGGCGAACAGAGTTCTTAGCTACGCTCAGATAGAGTATTCGTGTATAGATGCTTTTGTTTCTTACAAGATCGGGTACGCTCTTCTCAATGAGTAGATATCATCAACCAATCGATCTAAGGGCCTTTACTATTATTGTTTGGCAACATAAGTTTCAAAGGTTAACGTTCGTAAATTTAAACTTAAACACATTAATATTCCACCAACGTCTTACATAAAAGTTACGCCTATAAAATTCGGCCACAGATTTACAATAAACCTTCCGTTTACCAAATATTTACTACACGACTGGATTCTCCAGTCAAACAAAGATTTCCCCTCACATTGGAGGCAAAGATTTCCAATGGACCTCACATTCTTCCAAAATACACGGCTGAAAACTGCATCGGTTATATATGACATTCCTATTAGCTGCTATATAATACAATCTAAAAAATACACGACTAAAAAAGATACGACTGAAACATAGACGGCTGAACGCTCCAATAATCGTGAAAGACGTTAGTTAAATAGCAACAAACAAAGAAATATTATCAACGGTATCTAATCAATATTGCGTTGATATATATTCTAAAGCTAAATGGACTTATTTTCCTTATTGGATCATGAGCCAAAAAAACGCAATATAAATTCATTCGGTCCAACAAATTAAATAACATTAACATTCATAGATATATATTAACTATAAAGCTAGAGCATTATTGTTCGTCTGAAACATAAGGTAAACGAGACCCTAAATAAAAAAATCAAAAGGGTACGAAGGGACGTGGGATCCATGGGTGTTTTCAAGGTGTGGCATGTTTTTGTGATAAATGCGATTTGTATTCATTTTATTTGATTTCCGACATGCGCAAAGAGTTTGATTTCACTAATAAAATGTATAATGAGAAAGCGCAACGCTATGATTAATTACACGATTGCTTCAATAGCAGTCATGCAACAATAACACCACACAATATCATTTGTAGTGTATAATGCTTATTTCACAGTCTTTACAATGCCTTCCTTTTCACTAACACGTCATCAATAAACAACCCGTGCATCACACGGGTCTAAACCTAGTTAATTATAATAAATTGAACAACCATGACAATTGAAATACTACCCACTAGCACACTATCCACTAAAAATAGTTATATATTAATATAAAATAATTATAAATAGTTAATACCATGCATTGTACGGGTATAAACTAGTTCTATTTAGACCTGTAAATTGGGCCCGTGGGCCACGGGCCGGGCCGCCATGCCCCCCCCCCCCCCCCCCCCCCCCCCCGAAAGGGCGAACTGGGCTGAGATATTTTAGGCCCGCCAAGGTGTAATACCCGTAAATCTTACTACGGGATTTTTGATGTAATTAAATATGTAATTTGCTAATAAGGAAATTTGATAATGAAATTTTAATGGAATAATTACAAATAAATTGTGAAACTTAAACAAGAATGAAAGTAGTAATAATAATAATAATAATAATAATAATAATAATAATAATAATAATAATAATAATAATAATAATAATAGAACAAGTAAGGATGGGTTACACTTAAGGATTCGAAACTAAGGCCAAATTTAATTAAATATATCTAAGAATTAGATTAATTCAACGCAAGGGAAGAACTCAACGTCTAATCAATCCCAAATTTCCAAGCACTCGTATTTATCTAATAAGAATAAGTGATAAGAAGGAAAGTATTGGGTTAACAAAGGAAAACCTTAGCAAACAAAGAAGACGTTGAGCAGAGGGTGTGAAAGCTAAAATAGGAATTCAACAACTTAGAAGAATTAGTGAATTGAGGAGCTGGGGCTTCAAAGTGAGGTATAAGAGTAAACTCTCATGTTTAATATGCTTAATTCACTTTCGGTAGCTCGGTATATTGTTACGTGAGGTATATGATAATACTAGAGAATATTGAAACCTACCATGCTTATAGAAAACCCTAACTTCTCCAAGTTTGATTTTTAATAACATGGGTTATGTGGTAAAACAGAAGTATTAACGGTTCTCGGAACATGAAATATTGATGAAAGTTTGAATGTAGAACGTACGCTTTTCCAGAATTAGTCTAGATTTTGAAGGTGATTATAGTGATATAGATTTCGATAATTTTAGGGTATTTATGTTCTTAGGGAATTTGAATAAGGTTCAGAGATTTAGTTTCGAATAAGCGGTGATCAATGATAACAATTGCATAAGCGAAGATTCGGCCGAAATTAGAAAACTTAAGATGTATCGGGCGATTTAATTTGAATAAGCATTTTGCAAGATAGGATGTTTCAAGGCTTATAATATTAAAATAATCACTTTGGACCGATGAGGTAAAGAAAACTTTGGTGACCTTCGATCAATGGCAAGAATCGCCAAACTTTGTTTCGGCTGATAGTGAGGCCCTTGCTATGTATTAGAAAGTTAAGTTACTAACCAATTAAATTACTAACTAATAGGGGAATTCATGAAATCATAGGACTTTCGATCGATAATGAAATTCGCCTAAGGACATGACTTTCGATCGATAGAGTTAAATTGTGACTTTCGGTCAATTTTAGTTTATTACAAGTACTAGAATATTTTAATAATTTTACATTCAGTTTCGGCCGATTAGAATCGCCGAAGTTAAGCTTCGGGCGATTGAAATTGGTAGGAGCATCGGGCGATTTAAATTGTATAAGCATCGGTCGATTGAGAAAATCGTCGTGTCATACAAGGTTTAATTTATTTAAGTGATCAGGCGATTTGAACACGCGGCGAAAGTGAAATCGACCGATCGCACTTTCGATCGAAACTCGTGACAACCTTGACCGAAATTTAAGTGGAGTTTCGGTCGAATCTGAGTTTTGAACGTAGTCAACTTTCGCCGAGTTTAAGAATCGGGAGATTTGGTATTCGATCGAAACCTAGGGCTATGTTACAAGAAATTGGGACCTGATTTTGACCACCAATCGGCTAATTTGTCATTCGATCGATTTTGGAAAATCGCCAAGTTCTACAATCGGGCGATGACCTGTGACTAAGTCACTTTCGGGTGTTGACTCGATTTTGACCACAAATCGAGTGAATTTTAACGGGTTGACGGTTGACTCCCGAGTCTAATATTTTAATATAATTACTTTATACCAATATAGTTCGAGGGTTAGTACAGATACTAATAATATTATTATATTCAGAGGATCAACAGTTAGGGAGTTCGACGGAATTCTTATTTGGCAATAGCAGGAGAACGGGTAGGTGGATCATCCATCTACAATACGGGCATTATCGCCCATGACTTACGAATACGAGTTTAACCACCAATGACATTGGATTCCGTTGTGATCACGTGAGCACCCATGATATTTATTGCGCGCGTGAGCCTAACTAGGGCTCTGTGTCGTGTGATGTGAATAGGAATGTGGGAAAAGAAATAGTGTGCATTATATCATGTTGTGAGATATTGGGGTCGGGATTGAGTGCACACTTGCATACATGCAATGTATTAACCTACTGGGCAATTCGCTCAGTGTTTGCGTGTTGTAGGTACCGAGTCCGACACGCTTCGTGACTGAGGCGGCTGGTGGCGGTGCTCCACGGACTTTTGAGGGCAGAGTAGTACATGGATGAAGACCTGCGGAGCGGCGTTAGGGTTTTTGGTATTTTGTCATTTTGGGGTTGCGGCCCGTGTATAGAGAGGACGATGTAGACAGACTTTTATAGTAATATATTATTTTAGAAAAAGTTTTTGTTAGACGGGTCTTCCGCGACTTATGTTGCGAAAGTTCGCCACTAATCCTAGTTAGAAAAGTAGGGTCGCCACAGGTGGTCTCAGAGCTTAGGCTTCAGGTTCTGAAGACTGTCCATGTAATGTCACTCAAAAGCTTGGAGAACCAGCCTGGCCTGTAAATTCAGTGATAGATTATATGATTATGCGTTATATGATATATGTACTTTCTATGAATGACTGTAGAGTTAGTTAAATATGACGAAGGGACGTCGAGAGATAGGCAGTACAAGTCGTAGGGCGGGGTCTGAGTCCCCACCTAATGAGGACAGCTCTACCATCCACCAGCTAACTGATTTGATCCGACGACAGTCAGATCAGATTAACGACCTTATTCATCGTCAAAACTCCTCAGAGAGTCACTCATCCCCAGGCCTAGAACGTGCTGAAGCGGCCGGGGAGAGGTTCCGAAGATTAAATCCCCCTGCTTTTGAGGAGGCTGCCGATCCTACCTACGCGGAGGATTGGCTCAGAACCATCGAGAACATGTTCCGCGTCAGCCATTTATCGGACACTTAGAAGGTGACATGTGCCACCTTCATGTTGCATGGGAACACGGGCTGCTGGTGGGACACCATTCAGGTGCTCGACGATCCCACTACGATGACCTGGGAGAGGTTCAAGACGCTCTTCCGAGGTAAGTATTTTACGACACCGGATAGGGCGCAGAAGCTGAATGAATTTATCAACCTCAAGCAAGGAGGAATGTCAGTGGCGGATTACATCCGCAAGTTCGAGCAACTTTCAAGGATTGCGCCACACATAGTGGCTACTGATGAGCTCAAGATCGAACGTTTCTTAGAAGGTCTCAAACCTGAGATCTTTCGAAGCGTAAGCATGTACGATACCGAGGGAAAGACCTACGCACGCATCGCTGAACGAGCAATCTTAGCTGAACAGTCGGAGACTAGAGTTGCTAAGGCAAAAGATGCAAAGAGGAGGACAGAAGGACAGCAAGGAGGAGGAAATCAGAAACGCCAGTTCTTCGGAAAGGCGCCAAACTACCACGGGAATCAACAGGGCCAACAGAATTGGCGACCAAGGCAAAACCAGGGACCGATTAGTATTCCAAACTGACCTCCGAACACCGCTCCACAGTGTCAACAGTGCAGACGCTATCACTTCGGCATATGTCGTACTCCACAGTGTTTTCGATGCGGAAAAGTTTGACACTATGCTAGAACGTATCATGTGAATGTGCCTCAAGTCCCGAATCAACCATTGGTCCGACCCCCTCCAGTGCCAGCACGAGTTTTCACATTAACAAATGAGGAGGCTGAAGCGAACCCTTCCATAGTGACAGGTACGTTAATTTTCTATGACGTGCCCACGTCTATATTAATTGACTCCGGGGCCACACATTCGTTTGTGTCGGCCAAATACGTGGAAAAGGTGGAGATCTCTCCTACCTTATCTGAATGCAATTACGTAGTTACTTTGTCACACGGTGATCCAACGTGCACTAACCAAGTGCTGAAAGGATGCTCCGTGACATTGAGGGTAGAAACCTGAACGTTGACCTAATTCCCAATGAACGACTATGATGTTATCTTTGGGATGGACTGGCTTTCGAAATACGGAGCTGTCATAGATTATAACAAAAAGGTCGTAAAATTCCAACTGCCCGAGGAAGAGGTGTTCACTTTTTCGGGTAAAACCGCTCCGAATCATATTCTGTGAATCTCTGCGCTGAAGGCTCAACGACTATTGAGATCCGGTTGTGAGTCTTATCTCGTATATGCAGTGAAGGCGGAGGAGTTACCTCAGCCAGAACTGAAAGATGTACTGATAGTTAACGAGTATGCCGATGTATTTCCCGATGATCTCCCGGGGTTACCCCTGATCGAGAAATACAATTCACGATAGATTTGATGCCGGGTCCGCCCCAATTTCTAAAGGTCCTTATCGACTAGCGCCGAACGAACTCAAAGAGTTGAAAGAACAATTAGAAGATCTGTTACAGAAAGGGTTTATTCAACCCAGCTTTTCACCATGGGGAGCACCAGTCCTATTCGGACGGAAGAAGGATGGGTCGATGAGATTATGCATCGACTATAGGGAGCTGGACAAGATTACCATCAAGATTAAGTATTCGTTGCGGAGAATCGACGATCTATTCGACCAACTGCAGGGTGCTACGGTATTCTCAAAAATTGATCTTCGTTCGGGATACCATCAGCTAAAGATCAGGGAGACAGATGTTCCTAAAACAGCATTCAGTACGAGGTACGACCATTACGAATTTTTGGTCATGCCCTTCGGACTGACAAATGCCCTAGCTGCATTCATGAATCTTATGAACTGAGTCTTCAAAGACTATCTCGATCGCTTTGCGATCGTCTTTATTGACGATATATTGATCTATTCTAAGACGAAGGAAGAACACAAGAATCATTTACGAATCGTCTTAGGAATCCTACGAGAGAAACAGCTCTACGCCAAATTCAAGAAATGTGAATTTTGGCTCGAGCAAGTAGCTTTCTTGGGACAGTTGATTTTGGGAAATGGAATCTCTGTGGACCCGAGTAAGATTGAGGCTGTGAACAATTGGCCACGACCGACTACTCCAACTGAGGTTCGAAGTTTCTTAGGACTTGCAGGATATTACCGTAAGTTCATAGCTGACTTCTCTAGTATCGCCTTGACTCTGACAAACTCGACCAGAAAGAATGTGTCCTTCAAATGGACAGAAGCATGTGAGCAAAGCTTCCAAGAATTAAAGAAAAGTTTCACCTCTGCCCCGATTTTGACAATACCATCGGGAACGGGAGGATTCTCGGTCTATAACAACGCTTCGAAAAATGGACTGGGATGCGTGTTGATATAGAACGGTAAGTAATAGCATACGCCTCCCGGCAACTAAATGAATACGATAAGAACTACCCAACCCACGACCTCGAATTAGCAGCAGTAGTTTTTGCTCTGAAGATTTGGAGACACTACCTTTACGGAAAAAGATTCGAAATCTTCACCGACCACAAGAGTTTGAAATACTTCTTCACCCAGAAGGAGTTAAATATGCGACAGCGACGATGGCTGGAACTCGTAAAAGACTATGACTGCGTCATCAATTATCATGCGGGCAAAGCGAACGTAGTCGCAGACACGCTGTGTCGAAAGGCGATGAGCACAGAATTGCACAGAATGGGAGTGGAAATAGTCGATTTAGGTGAAGTCGAAGCGAAACTAGCAACACTAACCCTTCAGCCTACTTTGCTAGAAAGAATCAGGAAAGCACAAGAAGAGGATGAATTTTACCTAAAAGTGAAAGATGCACTACTCGAAGACTACGAGACTCGAGAAGATGAAATCCTACTGTACAAGAATTGGTTATACGTACCCAATGATGAATAGTTACAACGAACAATAATGACAGAAGCACGCAACAACATACTCAGTGCACTCGGGCTCGACCAAGATGTACCAAGACTTGTGAATCACGTATTGGTGGCCGGGAATGAAGAAGGATATCGCCACGTTCGTAAGTAGATGTATGACATGCCAACTGATCAAAGCTGAACACCAGCGACCAGCTGGAACTCTGCAGCCTTTACCAATTCCTGAATGGAAATGGGACCATATCACGATGGACTTCGTCGTTAGTTTGCCTAAGAAGAATAAAGGCCACGATGCTATTTGGGTGATTGTCGATCGCCTAACCAAATCGGCCTATTTTATCCCTATCAGCTCTACTTTTTCCATGGAACGGTATGCTGAACTGTATATTCAGGAAATTGTTCGACTCCATGGAATTCCAATCTCTATCGTCTCGGTCGATATTCGTGATTTCTATCCAACTTTTGGCAGAGCTTACATAAAGCAATGGGAACTAAGTTTTCGTTCAATACTGCATACCATCCCCAGACCGATGGGCAGTCTGAGCAAACGATCCAAACTCTGGAGGACATGCTACGAGCTTGTGTTTTAGATTTCAAGGAAAACTGGAGCAAGTATCTACCGCTGATCGAGTTTTCCTACAACACTAGTTTCCATGCTACAATCGGAATGGCGCCATACCAGGCATTATACGGACGCAAGTACCGATCCCCAGTTCACTGGGACGAAATAGGTGAACGAACACTATTGGGACCTAAAATGATTCGCGAAACAACAGAAGCCGTGACGAAATTCGAGAACGGATGCGAACAGCTCAAAGTGGACAAAAGAGCTACGCAGATCACAGGAGACGACCTTTAGAGTTCGCGGAGTACGACCAAGTATTTGTAAAGATCTCCCAATGAAAGGCGTGAGGCGTTTCGGAGAAAGGGCAAGCTAAGTCTTAGATATATAGGCCCGTTCAGAATTATCAAACGAGTCGGCGAAGTAGCGTACCAGTTGGAATTACCAGCTTCCCTATCGCAAAGTTCACGACGTATTTCACGTATCAACATTACGAAAGTACGTCGCGGACCTGAGCCACGTGATTCAGAACGAGCTTCTCTATCAACAGCTCAAGCCTGACTTGAGTTACGAAGAGAAGCCTGTAGATATTTTGATATACGAATCGAAATAATTACAGAATAAGACTATTCCGTTAGTTAAAGTATTGTGGCGGAATCAATCAATTGAGGAAGCCACTTGGGAGCGTGGGAATGAAATGAGAGTTCGTTATCCGAGTTATTCCAGTCGGCGTAATTTCGGGAACGAAATTCTTTTAGGGGGGATGATACCCGTAAATTTTACTACGGGATTTTGATGTAATTAAATATGTAATTTGTATAGAAGGAAATTTGATAATGAAATTTTAATGGAATAATTTCAAATAAATTGTGAAACTTAAAAAAGAATGATAGTAATTATAATAATAGAACAAGTAAGGATGGGTTACACTTACGGATTCGAAACTAAGGCCCAAATCTATACTACTATTAAAGAGGGAATATGGCCAGTTTTCCTTCCAGGTAACAGGTTGTTTTTTAGCTGTTTATTTCCTCCATGCAATATCGTAATAGCAGGTTGCAGGTTGCAAGTTTTATTAATATTTCTTTATAAGTATGGTGGGACCCGCCTGCAAATGAAAAAGAACTCCACGGAACTTCTTCACAAACAGCAACCAGACTTATTACTCAATTCCAACATCAATTCATACTATATAATATTTTTTGTCAATAATTCATACTATATAATATACAGAAAACTAATGCCACTCAAATTTTCTTTGTAACCCGTAAAGCGTGGGCTTGCAGCTCTACTATAGTCCTTATATATAGTATACGTTGTGGGTGATTTCATATCTCGCACGTCTCCCATGGGAATCTGGGAAATTTCATACAGGTGGCTTAATTGAATGGTTCGTGGGATATAGAATCCCAACAGGGATTTATTTGTTTGGGAATTTATTTGAGTGGTGCTGTATGAAAAAAATTAAGTGATTTGTGCTATGAATAGATGGTTTTCTTCCCTTTGTTTCTCAGAGCTATCTCCAATCGATACACAAAAGCCCAAAATGTATACTTCTCCGACTGTACACCAAACGCAAACTCGAAATGCGTTTCTGTCTTCTCTCTCATGTTTTAAAACGCTTATATGCGTTTGAGAAAGAGATGTCCCAAAAGATGTGGTTTGATGTTTTAAAAATTACACTGTATACCCTATTTTTGTTTTAATTATTAAAGTACCCATATAAAAAATAAAGAAATAAATAAAAGAGTATAAAGGACTCCCGTTATGATTAAATATTTTTTCTATGTTTTTTATACGAAAATATTGAGTTCACTATTAATTTATGACATTATTTTTCCTAATCGAATTAAAATAACACGTGGTTCGTAAAGTTGTAAATGAAATGGGTAATATTAAAAATGAGGTAGAATAGAATATTACAATAATGGTCTATTGAGTTTGAGAATTGGTCTGACGGTTGGAGAAAAATTACTGCATTTTGAGTTTGAGAATGCGATTGAGTTTGAGAATGAGTTTTCGATTGGAGATGGTCTCATCTTTATGCTGCCATTGTTACGCTAAGTCGAAGAAGATTGCTCTCTATCTTCCACAAGACATTTCCTCTGCTATACGGTGTTCCCAAAAAGCTCTTAAGGTTTCCCTAGCCATTAGTTTGTTATATTTTGTATTTCACTGCAGAATCAATATTGTGTTGGGCCAGCCGCCTAAAAAGAAAAAAATAATAATATAATATTATATAATATTATAATATTATTTTATATATATAAAAGAAAAAGAAAAATCTTAAAGATAAAGAATGAGCGGCTCATATCAACAGGCGACGCGGCGGATTCCTGCCCACCGGTTTTGAGTGGTCCAGAAGAGCTGAAGACATCTATAAATAGGCTGAGGAGTCTTCAGTTATTATCATCCCAAATCAAGTGAGAAGTTCAGTTAGAGAGAAATAGTGAGAGGTAAACTTATCCGGGTGGATAAGGGTGAGAGTGAGTTATAGTTTTACTGGGGTAGTTGGGAATAGGTACAAAAACATTACCCAGGTGGGTAAGGGGTCTCGGGTTTGGGTTTAAACACGAGCGTTATTTTGTACGGTGTAATATTCTCAATATAGTAAAGCTGGTGCTCTCCGTGGAGGTAGGCGGTATTGGCCGAACCACGTAAAAATCTCGTGTTCTCTTTTGGCGTCATTTCGGTTTTATGTTGTCCAATAAAATTGTCGCGAGTCCAAAATCAACCTTCCGCTGTGCCCGAAAATTACCACTCAACCCCAACAAGTGGTATCAGAGCCAAGCCTAATTGATATTCTGAGTATGCTCTGTGGTTGCAGCTTTGTCTGATCTTCCACATCAGAAAAGATATCAAGAAGGTTCGTTACGGGGGAGCCAGTGTCGGGCCAAAGCTGTCGAATCTCTGCAAGGATAATGGCGACGGAAAGCAGTTTCAAAGTGCGGCAATTTGATGGTACGGGGAGTTTCACTCTGTGGCAGAGACGAGTGAAGGATATTCTTGTTCATCAAGGGTTGGCAAAGGCTTTGAAAGGGGAAAAGGGAAAGCCGGAGAAAATGACACAAGAAGACTGGGAGGATTTGGGTTCAAGATGTGTCAGCACAATCCGTCTGTACATTGCGGATAACATTATTAATAATGTTGTTAATGAGGATTCTGCACCAGACTTGTGGGCGAAGTTGGAGGAGCTGCATCTCGGGAAAAACTTAACCACAAAGTTAGATCTGAAGCGGGAGCTGTACCGGCTGGAGATGGAGGAAGGTGGAAATCTCATGGATCATATAAGCGTGTTCAACGGACTTGTGGATCAACTTATAAAAGTTGAAGTAAAGTTGGAGGAAGAAGATAAAGCCCTTTTACTTCTTACCTCGCTTCCTGATTCTTATGATAATTTGGTCACAACCATCTTGTATGGAAAGACGACGGTGAAGATGGTGGATGTGCAGTCAACTCTTTTGGCGCATGAAAAGAGGAGACGATCAAATAATGGAGATAGCCAAAATTCGGCGTTGGCTATTCATGGGGAGAATCGTAGAGGAAGGTTTCACGCCAGGGAATTTGGAGGTAGCAGCAGGTCCAAGTCAAAGAATGGCGGGAAGGGAATCATGTGCTACAAGTGTGGTGAGCCGGGACATATCAAGAGGAACTGTCCGACTTGGAGGAAGGACGGGAATGGCGAGAAAAATTCCACAACCATGATAGCACAGGATACAGATGATGTTGTAGACGTTCTCACAGTCTACAATGATGACGCTCGTTCTCAGGATGAATGGATATTGGATTCGGAGTCGAAGTACCATATTTGCTCCGAAAGAAAATATTTTGATACGTTCCAGAAGATACGAAGAGGTTCGGTCTCCATGGCTGATGGATACCGTCAGACGGTTCGTGGTGTCGGAACTGTGAAGATCAAAATGACTGACGGAGCGGTGCGAGCTTTGGGTGGTGTGATCTTTGTCCCAAAGTTACGGAAGAATTTAATATCCTTGAGCCAGTTAGATTCCAAGGGCTATGGGAGTTTCATAGCAGGGAGAGTCTGTAAAATCACACGTGGCGAAAAAGTCCTACTGAAAGGAGAAGAGCGTGGAGGTTTGTATCGTCTGGACGGGAGTGTGGTACAAAACACTTTGACTTCGATGGGTTCACGAAAATCGCGCGCGCGTGGTGGAAATGCAGACGATGGTGAGAAGGAAAGTCCTGCTGGAGAAGGGGTTACGTCGAAGTCCCTCTTCAGAATCGACGGGTAGAGTCGGTTCGGCAGCTGCACATAGGATTGGCCGCGGGTGAATCAAGTTGGTAGGACCTAATTTCTTGATTCGGATATGTGTAGCTGGTACAATGAAGGCCAATGGACGTTTGTGGTAATTACGAACGGGTTACTCTCGGACAGACTCGCTGGGATGAGTGCTTGACGGTGCTGAAGACGATGCTCGGATAGGTGTCGTTGCGGCTGGCGGGGGAGAATTGTTGGGCCAGCCGCCTAAAAAGAAAAAAATAATAATATAATATTATATAATATTATAATATTATTTTATATATATAAAAGAAAAAGAAAAATCTTAAAGATAAAGAATGAGCGGCTCATATCAACTGGCGACGCGGCGGATTCCACCGGTTTTGAGTGGTCCAGAAGAGCTGAAGACATCTATAAATAGGCTGAGGAGTCTTCAGTTATTATCATCCCAAATCAAGTGAGAAGTTCAGTTAGAGAGAAATAGTGAGAGGTAAACTTATCCGAGTGGATAAGGGTGAGAGTGAGTTATAGTTTTACTGGGGTAGTTGGGAATAGGTACAAAAACATTACCCAGGTGGGTAAGGGGTCTCGGGTTTGGGTTTAAACACGAGCGTTATTTTGTACGGTGTAGTATTCTCAATATAGTAAAGCTGGTGCTCTCCGTGGAGGTAGGCGGTATTGGCCGAACCACGTAAAAATCTCGTGTTCTCTTTTGGCGTCATTTCGGTTTTATATTGTCCAATAAAATTGTCGCGAGTCCAAAATCAACCTTCCGCTGTGCCCGAAAATTACCACTCAACCCCAACATATTGGTCCCGACTAAATTCCTGTTGTTCTTGTTCAATATTGTTTGCAGCAAAATCAAGTACTAGGATTCCCTCATATGCACAGCTACCAACAAAAAAATCCCTATTGTGTGACGTTACTAAGGCCAACAAGCATCGCTCCCTGTTTCGAGGGTTGTGGATCTTTTTGTAACTCACTTGTCATATTTCTCACTTTCTTTTCAATATCTTCTACTAATTATCCATCCATCATCAATATACTCTCACTAAACTATTTTGCTTTGTATGCAATATTTGCATTGATAGGCACTAAAACCTTGTTTTCTGTTGCTAGCTAATGCCTTTTTCAGGTTAGAAGGATTCAGTGGCATTTGTGTTATTGACATGTACGCTTTTTTCCTGACGTTTCAAAATGCAAACTTGGAGTACATATGATTTGCTTGAAGAAAGAAGGATAAAAACGAATGGCGCAATGTGAAATATAGAGTACATATATAATACAAACTCGCACCGTGATGGCTTTTAAGGTGCATAGTCGTATAACTTAATGTTCTTCCTATTGTCCTTACCTAACATTGAAACACCCGCTTGGATTTTGTTGTCCTAAATAATGTTCTACTTTATGTTTTTCTATGTTAACTGTTTTAACCATTTGATCTCGGGGTATGGTTACATTGAAGCCGTAGAATGTGGGGCCACATCATCTAGTTTAATTAAATACATCTAAGAATTAGATTAGTTCAACGCAAGGGAAGGACTCAACGTCTAATCAATCCCAAATTTCCAAGCACTCATATTTATCTAATAAGAATAAGTGATAAGAAGGAAAGTATATGGTTAACAAAGGAAAACCTTAGCAAACAAAGAAGACGTTGAGCAGAGGGTGTGGAAGCTAAAATAGGAATTCAACAACTTAGAAGAGTTAGTGACTCGAGGAGCTGGGGCTTCAAAGTGAGGTATAAGAGTAAACTCTCATGTTTAATATGCTTAATTCACTTTCGATAGCTCTGTATATTGTTACGTGAGGTATATGATAATACTAGAGAATATTAAAACTTACCATGTTTATAGAAAACCCTAACTTCTCCAAGTTTGATTTTTAATAACATGGGTTATGTGGTAAAACAGAAGTATTAACGGTTCTTGGAACATGAAATATTGATGAAAGTTTGAATTAGAACGTACGCTTTTCTGGAATTAGTCTAGATTTTGAAGGTGATTATAGTGATATAGATTTCGATAATTTTAGGGTATTTAGTGTTCTTAGGGAATTTGAATAAGGTTCGGGCGATTTAGTTTCGAATAAGCAGCGATCAATGATAAAAATTGAATAAGTGAATATTCGGCCGAAATTAGAAAATTTAAGTGTATCGGGCGATTTAATTTGAATAAGCATTTTGCAAGATAGGATGTTTCAAAGCTTATAATATTAAAATAATCACTTTCGACCGATGAGGTAAAGAAAACTTTTGTTCGATCAATGGCAAGAATCGCCAAACTTTGTTTCTGCCGATAGTGAGGCCCTTGCTATGTTTAGATAAGTTACTGACCAATTAAATTACTAACTAATAGGGCGAATTCATGAAATCATAGGACTTTCGATCGATAATGAAATTCGCCTAGTGACATGACTTTCAATCAATAGATTTAAATTGTGACTTTCGGTCAATTTCAGTTTATTACAAGTACTAGAATATTTTAATAATTTCACATTCAGTTTCGGCCGATTTAGAATCACCGAAGTTAAGCTTCGGGCGATTGAAATTGGTAGGAGCATCGGGCGATTTAAATATAAGTATCGCTTGATTGAGAAAATTGCCGTGTCATACAAGGTTTAATTTAGTGATCAGGCAATTTGAACATGCGGCGAAAGTGAAATCGGGTGATCGCACTTTCGATCGAAACTCGTGACAACCTTGACCGAAATTTAAGTGGAGTTTCGATTGAATCTGAGTTTTGAACGTAGTCAACTTTCGCCGAGTTTAAGAATCGGAAGATTTGGTATTCTGTCGAAACCTAGGGCTATGTTACAAGAAATTGGGCGTTGACCTGATTTTGACCACCAATCGGACGATTTGTCATTCGATCGATTTTAGAAAATCAAGTTCTACAATCGGGCGATGACCTATGACTAAGTCACTTTCGGGTGTTGAATCGATTTTGACCACAAATCGAGTGAATTATTTTAATGGGTTGACGGTTGACTCCCGAGTCTAATATTTTAATATAATTATTTTATACCAATATAGTTCGAGGGTGAGATAATAATAATATTATTATATTAAGAGGATCGACAGTTAGGGACTTCGACGGATTTCTTATTTGGCAATAGCAGGAGGACAGGTAGGTGGATCATCCATCTACAATTCGTAAACACATATGTGATTTATGTGTTTTCATGTAATCTAATGATTTATGTGATTTACGTGACTTGCGTGTTTTATCTGTTTTACGTACGTTTGAATTAAATTATGCTTATCTGAGATTTGATATATATGCATGGCACATGCATATCACGACATGGAGAGAGATGGTTTCCACCGTATTGAGACGGTGATAATTCGTCATATTGTTAAGTGGGGTAGATTGAGAATATTTTGTGACCTGTTAGGCTCACAGGATTCATGGCGGAGACAGACGTGATCGATCTGTCTACTCGAACGTGGTCGGTTCGAGGTGCACACCGCCAGAAGGGATACGGGTGTTATCACCCATGATATATATATATATTATATATATATATATATGGATACGAGCATTATCGCCCATGACTTACGGCTACGGGTTTAACCACCCATGACATTGGATTCGGGTGTGATCACGTGACCACCAATGATATTTATTGCGCACGTGAGCCTAACTAGGGCTCTGTGTCGTGTGATGTGAAATAGGAATATGGGAAAAAAGAGTGTGCATTATATCATGTTGTGAGATATTGGGGTCAGGATTGAGTGCACACTTGCATACATGCATTGTATTCACCTACTGGGCAATTCGCTCAGTGTTTACGTGTTGTAGGTACTCAGTCCGACACGCGTCGTGACTGAGGCGGCTGGTGGCGGTGCTCCATGGACTTTGGAGGGCAGAGCGGTACATGGATGAAGACATGTGGAGTGGCGTTAGGGTTTTTGGTGATTTGTCATTTTGGGGCTGCGCCCCATGTATAGAGAGGACCAAGGTTATTTGAGGCACGCCTAGGCGCTGAATGAGGTGAGGCGGTAGAGAATCGCCTCTAAGCACATAGAGGTGTTGTGTATTGAAGAGGCGGTATGAGGCGGTCGCCTTATCGGTGGTACAAGTTGTAGCGAGGCGGTCGCCTCTGAAAATTACTCAGCGAAAGAGAAACCAACTTATGAAAGCCCAAAAGCCCAGTTGTAAATGTAAAAGCCCACTTATTTAAACATGTTTTCTCTCATAATTAAAAGCTCCACTATCGATAAACCCTAATAAAAAATAATTTGACGTCCATTTACTCTTGCAGTTTTAACTTCGTACATTGGCAGTCGTCTCGTGTCTCCTTCTTTCTTTGTACGTCATTTTGTTTCTTTCTCCCTAAAATATTTTTTATAACAATAATGACTTTCGAAAATCATTTGTGAGTGGGTGGCGGTGGCGCTTGCAGCTTGAAGATTATTTGGGATTGGGTTGGGACTATTATTACATTATGATGACCAATAATACTTTTTCATGTTTTATTGAATCATTTACTTTGATTACAGATATTGACGATGCCAAATGAAGAAGAAACACGTAAGAAAGACATACCGTGGAACTTCGGGAATTTAGTGGATCCTATAAACCGCGATAATGTGAAATGTTCTTTCTGCGAGAAGGTAATTAAAGGTGGGATTTTCAGATTCAAGCAATGATCGCAACATAAAGAAATGTCCGAAATGTCCCGAACACGTCCGACAAGAGGTTCGGCTATTCATTGAAAAAAAGAAAGAACGCAAGCAAATGATGGAAGCATCGGCGGCGTATCATGGTGATAGTGGTATTAATGAAGAATTCATGTGTTGGGAAGATGAAGAACCACCACGAGAAAGAGCTGCAGCTACTCGAAAATCTGATGTTGTCGTTGGATCGGGACCAAGCAAAAGGTCAAAACAAACTCCGATAAGTGCATTTTTAATGAAAAACAGTGAAGAGCTTGTGCAAGGAAGAAAAAAAGGAATAGATAATGAGCCGCTTCAAGAGTCGATGAAAAGAATAAGAGAGCACATCGTGCAGAATTTCTCTAGGTGGATGTACGACGCTGGAATTCCCTTTAATGCGGTAAACTATGAAAGTTTTAAAGCATTCTTTGCATCCATGCATCTATATAGGTTTGGTCCTATGCAAGAACCTACGTATCACGAGGTAAGAGTTACATATTTGAAGGAGTTGGAAACTACGAAATCGCTTTTGAAGGGTCATGAACAAGAGAGAGCTCTTTACGGGTGCACAATAATGGCGGATGGTTGGCATGACAAGAAAAATAGAGCGTTGATCAGTTTTTTGGTGAATAGTCCGAAAGGAAGTGAGTTTTTAGAATCTGTTGATGCGTCAAAATTTTCTCAGACCTGTGAGAAATCATTTGAGCTGCTTAGTACTTATGTAGAACGCGTCGGTGTCGAAAATGTTGTTCAAGTAGTGACTGATAATGCGAGTGCAATGAAACTAGCAGGTGATGATTATTTTTAAGAGTGAATTATTTCTCATGGATTTATGTGTTTTATTAATGCGTAAGTACATTCTTGATGGCAAAATATCCGAATCTATATTGGTCTCCATGCACTGCACATTGTATTGATTTGATGCTCGAGGATATTTTCAAAAACCCAATTTTGAAGACAACGCACGCACGAGCAGTTATGATAAACGGCTACATCTACAACCGGACGCACGTGTTGAATCTCATGAGACGTTTCACGAACAATGTAGACATGGTAAGAGCCGGGAAGACTCGTTTGGCAGCTGCCTTCTTGACCCTACAGCGCTTTCATAAGCAAAACAAAAATCTGAAAAAGATGTTTACTTCTGCCGAATGGATGGATAGTAAATATGCAAAGGAATCACAAGGCAAAACCGTGATGCAAGTTTCCTTGTACCGAAAAGCCGAAGGAATGTTTGGGATGAGCATGGCTATAAGACATAGAAACCTAAAAGCACCAGGTAGATGAACCATTTATTTAATCTGCTATTATCTATTATTTTATGTTATACTTCATCATGAAAGTGCCATATGTTATTTTTATTTGTAGCCGATTGGTGGCTCTCTTATGGATCTTAAACAAAGAGCTTGCAAACATTTGCAATAAAGGTTCTCAGCCTCACATGTAGTTCTTCAGGTTGTGAAAGAAACTGGAGTGTGTTTGAACATGTGAGTTGTTGTTATTATTAGTTATTATTATTATTAAAATTTCATGATATGATATTGCAAGACTTATTTTTATGGTTTTTTTTTGCAGATTCATTCTAAAAAGAGAAACAGGTTGAATCAACAACGCCTTAATGACTTAGTTTACATCAAGTATAACAGGGCTTTGAGGCGGAGATATGAAGCGAGAGACACCATTGATCCCATTACATTGGACGAATTGGATGAATGTAATGAATGGCTAGTTGGGCAAATCGATGAAGAGGATGAGCTTGTTTTCGGGGACCACAATTTAACTTGGGGGCATGTTTCTCGACACTCGGGAGTTGAAAAGCCGATGTACGAGTTTAGAAATAGATCGACCGTGAGAAATGCATCATCATCAAAAGTGAACAAACAAGCTGCTTCTTCTTCTAACGCGGTTGCACGTCGACTAGTTGATGAAGATGATGAAGAGACTAATTCTGTTGAGTCTGAAGAAGAAGAGGAGGAGGCGTACCACCCTAACAATGATGGTGATTGCAACAATGAAGATGACTACATTAATGAGCAACTTGATGATGACATATAGATGCTTTGGCTTCTGTTCTTTTGTAGAAGCTTTTTTTTTCAAAGCTTGGAGTCTTTGACCTCTCTTTTTTTTGTCTAGGAAGCTTTGACTTTCTCTTTTTGTCCTAGAAGCTTTGGGTTCTATTTTTTTTTGTACATGCCCTTTATGTGCATGTTATGAACTTGTTCATATTTTGTGTAGATTATTATGTTAAGTACTATATGCATTGAATATCTTTCTATGATAAGTGTTAATCAATCATTTACTCTTGTTATGGTATGTATAAGTATTACAATTTATACAAGAGTGGGTGGTCATGAATAAAATAAAAAATATTCATTTAATAATAATCGTGTCAATTTTTTAGGCAACCGCCTTATTTACGCCTCGCCTCTGAGGCAAGGCAGTGACATATCGCCTCTTTGCGCCTCTCGCCTTTAACAACTATGGAGAGGACGATGTAGACAGACTTTTATAGTAAATATATTAGTTTAGAAAAAAGTTTTTGTCAGATGGGTCTTCCACGACTTACGTTGCGAAAGTCCGCCACTAATCCTAGTTAGAAAAGTAGGGTCACCACACAAGGGCCTGAACGGGCCAGAACACGGGGGTCGCCAGTTTTATTAAATTATATATATATATATATATTATACATTATATATTATATTAAATATATTAATTTAGTAGTTAATGATCCATTAATTATATCATGATTAATGACACATATATTTATAAATATGTAATTAGTACATTGCTTATCCATAATTTATTATTATATACCTTAATTAACTAAAACTAATTAATATATTAAATTGTAAAATAAAAATAAAGAAAATTAAGAATTTTCCTCCCGCCTGGCCCGCACGCCGGACTCCTTTTTTTAGGCCCGCCGGATGGTGGTACTAATTTGGTTGCAAATAAAAATCGAGCCTCGAACGGATTGAGCCGGTACCAATTTGGTTGCAAATAGTTTATCTGTAGTATTTTTTTATTTACTTTTCTCATTAAAAAGTTAAAAATAATAACAATAAAATAAATTTTTCTTTTTGCTCATTGTGATCTGTACATCAGTTGATTTTGCCTACTTGCCTTGTTGCCTACTTTATCATTAATTTTCAATAGATATTTTTTCAAAGATAAACCGGCAGCCACCTATCAGTTTGTAAAATTGAGATTTTGGACCAAATCGTTCCTGACAAAGGTTCGGTTCGATTCCACTTTAGGCCCTTCAAATCTAATGAACACGTCCAGCAATTACATTAGAACCGGCTCAATAGAAAATAATATTCTCCTTGATAAAATAATTTAATTAATGTTGTTGAATAAATAACTAATGTAAGTATATTGTGGATAGATGGTGCTTAAATTATACCATACGCTCATTATTGTTGCTGAAACTTGTAATGTGTCATTTGGCTACTGAATTGTGCAAATCATTTCATTTTTTGTTCCGACCTAAAAAACCAATAGAGAGTGATTTTGCGAAGTTCAAGAACCCAAAAGGCATTTAAAAGTTTGAGTACCAACAATTGAATTTAGTTATATACATGAAATTGTGTAATATTGATATTCATGACATTTCATTAGAATTTTTTTTTATGTACATGACATTGCACTAGACGTGAGTAATGGGCCAGTCGGGGCGGTTCCGACGGTTCTGGTTCCACCGCTTCTGGCACTGTTACGGCTCCAGTCCTGATGAATTTTTCGGGGACCGGACCGGAACTGTGTTGATGGACCCACGGGCCTTAATGGTTTCGGGCTGGTTCCGGGCCGGTTCAGCCCATTTGTTTTTAATTTGTTTTTTGTTTTTCTGGACTTCAAAAAAATTTCGAAATTTACAAGAAAAGAAATAAAAACAAAAAAATTACAAAAAAATGTATATAAAAAATAAGTGAATGTGTGTAGTGTAAATAAAATAATTAGTAACTAATATTATTAAATGAAAATGATATTGATTTTAGAGAGTGTTTTGAGAGAGATATCTTTCGCATCATAATTGAACTGGAATAGCCCAACCGGTCATGCCAACTTTAAATGCACTGTCATCAGTAAACTTCCTCTTTGTGGCGTGTGGAATTTTTTTAAGAATAAAAAAAATTAAAACAAGTTTGTTGATGAGAATAAAACTCGGGTACCTGAAATTGAGAGCGTTAGTTTCAGATGTAATTTTGAGGAAAAATTGTTAAAATGTGATATTTATAGATTTTTGGGATTTGGGGTAAAGTGGTAATAAAATAATTAATTTTCGTTATATAAAGAAAAAATAAATTAACCGTTGAAAGCATAGGTCAAATAAAAAAAAATAATAATAAAAAAAAAAGACAATGGTCATATGACCGTTGCCGGTTCAGGTTCCGGTTCCCCATTCCTGTTCCGAGGATCCGAATTTCAGTAACCGGTCCATACCCGGTCCGGTACCGGTTCTGGTTCCGGGTCGGTTTTACGGACCGCTTGTGGGCCGGTTCCCGGTTGACCCGACCCTTTACCCAGTTCTACATTGCACACACAATTAATTGACTTTATAAGGTGGTTTGGGAAATTTTGAACGTCGAAGTAAATTTGGACTTTTTTCTTAACACCTTGGTCGCCGCAACATTATTTTATGACAGTTCGTTGATGAAGATACATTCAGATCCATTCATTCAGTTAGCATTAATAATTTAACAACGACCGCATTTAATTAGTCTTATTTATTTATGATAATAATTTCTTTAATCATCAGAGATACTCCATCCAAATTAGATTCTGAATTTGTGGAATATTGGAAAGTAAGTATCTTTTCATTTGATTTTGTACGCAAAGGTAATATTTTAAAAATAAAAAAAGCATATGAATTTGCGCCGCGGAATGGGATATTTACCACTTCGATGCAATCAAAAAATTTAGCTACAAGTTATGTGAATTAAAATAAAATACAAATTCAAATAAAATAACGTGCATATACATACATTTATTTACAAAATCATCACATGCCACCTGTTTTGGTGGCAACATCTCCGTTAGCTTACTATCTTACGTTACCATATTTTATAAGGGCCAATTTAATGTCAACCCACTCCATCGTTCTGCATTACCACTTCATTGTTATGTAATAACACAAAACGATAGTCTGATACTAATACTGTATAACACTTGCGTAAAATTTAGGTCCTTATCTCTAAATTTTACAAAAATCGGGTCTGTAACCCTAAAAAATTTTTGACAGAGTCCGAAACCTAACTTAAAACATTCTTTTTGGGACCTGAAAATTAATTAGCACTATTTTATAAGCCTAAACGTTAACATTGTAGAATAATCAAATAATCAGACAACTACCGACTGTTAAAAAAAATACTTTATTAAATTTTATATGTACAATATTGATATGTTCACATCAGATTAATTTTTCTATTAATCACAGCCAAACAGCTTCGATACATTCCTTCCATCATCGAATTGCTCGGTCATCACTAAAACATGATTGAGCTGACCACGTTGGGTGTGACAATTGGTGAGATCGTAGTTTTCAACTTATGTGAAAATTACTTGTTAATTGATTTTATTATGATAAAGGTATAGGCAACCACAGCATATAATATACTAATGATATGATATGATAAATTTTCTTGTAAATTCTGGTGAAAATGACACTCCTTTGTCGGAACGTGCTGACACGTAGTGTATCGGCCTATCTTTCGATTGATTATATGAGATGATTTAATGTGAACATAATAATAATGTATGATCATCAATCACCAAGTGAAATCGGACCAATTATACTTGACTTCACCAACTAATTATCGTAAAAGAAAAGAAAAACAAATAATAGAAATTACGTGAGGTTTTGAAGTGCTGGAGCACCTCTACCTACTGAACTTTTAACAAACAAATACTGAAAAGTTTATCAGTAAGTATATACTCTGTCACCATATTTGATTTAAAAAAGGTTAAATTACCAACTCAACATCGAATTTTCGATATTTTCTCTGACAAGGTCAAAAAATAAGTTGAAATTTTGAGTCTGAAATATTCTGAGTCCCATATGATATCCGACCCATTGAGCAGTAGTCCCATATTAGTTAAAATATTCTGAGCAGTAGTCCCATAAGTTAAAAATCTGTATAATATTAGTGATGCATATTAATAAAAGCAAAATCTGTATAATTAGTACCCAAATTTGTGTTGGTCCAATACATAAGCGATATAAATCAACAACAGAACGGAACACCTTCTAGAAAAAAAATTAAAATAAAGGAGTAGCATTTGCAAAAAGAAACTTTTTTTTTCGGAGGAATGCAAAAGAGAAACTTGAGAGAACAATTAAACATTGTTCTAACATTATCAATAATTCGAACACAATAACAATTAATTTCGTCTAAAACGAAAATTCAAAAGTGTTAATCAATGAAAAACCTTAATCCAATCAAATCTAATTCTACCCAGAGATGTATATCCATCTTATCTCTCAACCCTGTACAAAAGTCATACAAAAGAATCGAACACAAAAAAAGAAAGAAAAAGAAACACAGAAAATCATTGATCGTAACGGTTGACGTTCATCACTTTACGAAGGTGATTTTTTCTTTTCCCATTGTATAAGTCATAAGGTTCCCAAATATAATCCAACGGACATGGCCTCATCTCATCGAGCCTAGCCCAAGGCTTTCCTTTCCCACTCCAATGCATTAGGCTCACCGGCCCAGGGTGCAACGGCCGGCAAGAACCGGCCACGTTGTCGCCGCCGAGGCCGTGCTGGTTCCAGCGGTGGTCCACGGCCTCCACCACGCCGCCGAACACCAGCAAGAACGGCGGCAGAGAACCCAACTCGTATATCCTCTTCTTCCTCTGCACTGCCATCCACTGCTCTATCTTTTCCCTAAAATGCCCTTCCCTCCATTTCTCGAGATCTATCACCATCACGCCCGTGTTGAAGTAGCACGGGTTTTTCGACCCGAAAACGCCGGAGAGGGTCGGGTCGGACCAGAAAGCGTCGGTGAAGTACTTTGTGAAGTTGGCGTGGCAGTACTCCGGCGCGGCGACGACTTTGCCGGGGGAGAGCTCAACTTCCCAGAGCTTTCTGACGTCGTCGACGAGGATGAGATCTGAGTCCAGGTATATGACACGTGTCACCGACGGGTCCAGGACGTCGCCGAGGTAGTTACGGGCGTAGTTCAGAGGGTTTTCCAGCGCCGACCGTAGGGAGGAGGAGATGAGGTTCATCACGGCGTCTTCCCGGAAGACGTGGACTCTGAAGCTGACGGCGGGAAACGCCGAGCGAACCAATCGCGTGAGGACGCGTGGGCTGGCGATGGGGTCGAACTCGGCGGAGATGAAGTGGAAGAAGACGTTCTCCGGGCACGCGGCGTGGCGGAGGACGGAGTGGACGGCGGCCATGGAGCCGCGGAGGTACTCGGAGTCGAGGGTCATGGCCACGTGGACGAATGAGGGGTCTCCTCCACGCGGGCAGTCGGCGGGGCTGTTGAGGTATTGCGGTGCCTCGGAGAATATTCCGGCGCCGCCGTAGTCTTCCGGCGTGGTGCGGATAGTGTGGGAGATCAACGGCGTGGATAGTAGGATTAGGAACAAGAATCCTACGGCGGAGATTGGAGGAGGGTGAAGGTGAAGAAGAAGAACCATTTTTTATTTTTGTGAGAAATGGTTCGTTCTTTTGGTTTTGTGGGTTGGAGCTTTTTGCAAGTGTGAATGTGTTCTTATGTATTGAATGATGAAGTCAATGAATGAATGTACAGACACACAGCTAAGAGATTGACAGCTGGGATTATAACATGATAACATGTCATAAAGAGAGTTTGTAATAACTAATCATTTTTAATTTCACGAAATTATTGAAGGGCTGATTTTATTGCAATCCATTATCTGATATTTAATTTGTTAAATGAGGCGAAATATGTGGTGGCGTAAAAATGTTCATAATGAAATATGGAAATGCCTCGCGATAGGCAAATAAAAATGGGTCACTAAGTATGCCAATTTTCGATTTTGGATCACTATGTTTACCAGTTATAAAACTAGGTCACTAAGAATGTATATATTAACAAAATTGGGTCACTAGTTACAAAACTAAGTCACCAAGTATGTATGTGTAACAAAACAATGTCACTAAATGTTTATATAGTTACAAATTTGGGTCACTAAGTATGTATATAATAAGAAAAAAGAGGTCCGTGGACCGTGACCCAATTTTGTTATTATATATATACTTAGTGACCTAGTTTTGTAACTGAAATGGCCCAAAATAAAAAATTGGCATACTTAGTGACTCATTGGTATAGTTTTTCCCCTTGCGATACAAATAAAGAACCTAACACACAAGTTACTTCGCGCGTGTTATAACTGAGCGCGCTGATAGCACGAAGCTTTTCTCATGAATGCATTTCTAATTGTAGTTGGTAGTTGCTATACAATGTGGCACTAACATACATATATTGGAAAAATATTTAAATTACAAAATGATATGCCTCAAAATTTTGTTGAAGCTAATGTTCAATACGATTTCTATAAAACGAGATTGCTCCCTCTTGTTCCCGATGGAACATAGTTATTGTCTCCCGAGATACAACACATACGTTTCGAAATAGAAATACATTAAATTTCAAAACCGATGAATATTGCCGGAAGCTGTTGAAGAATATGGAGACTAGAGAGTAAATTAGGGAATAAGTTTCTAACGGTCTAATTTCCAACGGTCGTATTGTTGCCTATATGTTGGCTATCATTGTACAATAAAAAATATAACTCAGATATGAAATGCGATCATTCTCCTTTTATCTCTATATCTATACTATGAAAAACTAACATGGTATTGGAGCAGGCACTGCAGAAACAAAAGGATCTCGATCTCGAGGAGATCTCGACCATTGCAAAAAAAACCACATTCACAGATGCTCCCAAAAACCATGTAAGAAATCAAACCATGGTTGGAAGCCAAAAGCCACAAAAAACCAGTGACTCTACTTTCTTGAGAACCCAAAACACAATACGACACATCAAACAAAACTCTGATCTATCAAAAATCCCCATCACCAGACCCCTACATCTCTCCGTTCCTCTACATAATGGCCGCACCGATCCTAGCCATCAAGAAACAGAGTGCAGCTGCGCCCAAAGCAAATGGGTTCCCTCAAAGAGCCCTAATATCAGAACCTTCGTGGTACCCGTGAGCTCCTCGACTCTATCCGTCTCCGCCGCGACGAGTTGTTCGAGTCTGAAGCGGAGTTGTGCTGTGCGCGAGAGAAGCTCGATGGGATGGATGAGGACGGCTGAGGGAGTTAAGATCTTGGACGAGGACAGAGACAAACCTACAGAAGTCTCGATTGGAGCAAATGGGAAACAAGATGAGACATTTGCATCGTGGAAAGAAAAGATCTCTTGGGAACATTCCAGAGAGAAATTTATGAGAAATGGGATATGGGCTGGACCTGGCAGATGGGCTGAAGCAAAAGGATTTGGAGATGCTAATGCCGTTGGGCTTGGGCCAATATCAATGAACCAGATCTCGAATTTTGTGCCCATAACAGGTAAACACAACCCAGGTATGAAATCTCAATTCAATTTTACGGGTATGAGTTATGAAAATAGAAATATTTCGAAAGATCATTGGATAATAGATTCAGGAGCTACTGATCATATGACTTGTGATAGGAATAATTTATCAGATATAAAATATCAAAACAACGTAACTGTAGCTAATGGAAATAAAATTCCAATAATAGATATAGGTACCTCAGAAGTTTTTTCAAAAAAAATTACCGAATACTCTTTATTTGCCCGAATTAAAGTCAAACTTATTATCCGTTAAAAGAATTACTGAAGATCTTAATTGTAATGTAATCTTCACTGATAATAAAGTTATCTTTCAAAATAAAACAATAGGAAACATCATTGGGGAAGGAAGACTAGACAACGGGTTATATCTAGTAGACATTCCTATTAATGCCCTATACACCGCGAAAAGATCCTCTAACCAAAGTAAAATTTTACATAAACGATTTGGTCATCCTTCAGATAGAATTCTTACTAAAGTTTTTCCCAATTTTACTTTTGATACTCATAATTGTGATATTTGTAAATTTTCAAAAAAAAAACTAGATTACCTTTTCATATTTCTACAAATAAATCTGAAAAATGTTTGATTTAATACATTCTGATGTGTGGGGTCTAGCCCCAGTAGAATCTTACAATAATTTTAAATATTTTGTCACATTTATAGATGATTATTCTCGCATCACATGGCTTTATTTACTAAAAAATAAATCTGATGTCTTTTCAAGGTTTTTAGAATTCTCAAATCTTGTGCTAAATCAGTATAATTCAATTAAAATCTTCAGATCTGATAATGGAACTGAATATGTAAATAGAAACTTTATAGAGTTTTTTAAACAAAACGGAATACTGCATCAAACAACATGTATCAATACTCCGGAACAAAATGGAGTATCTGAAAGAAAAAACCGTCATCTCCTTGAAGTGACGAGATCACTATTATTTCAAAATAATGTTCCTAAAGTATTTTGGTCCGATGCAGTACTTACAGCCACATACCTTATTAACAGATTACCCACTGTAGTTTTGTATTATAAAAGTCCAGTGGAAATTCTCCTAAATAGGAAACCCAACTCGGGGCACTTGCGAGTCTTCAGATGTGTCTGTTATGTACACATCAAAAGACTTGACAAACTTGACTCAAACTCCGTAAAAGCTGTATTCTTAGGATATTCATCCCAAAAGAAAGGTTACAAGTGTTATGATCCCAAAACAAAAAAATTATATATTTCAAGGGATGTCACATTTCTCGAAGATGAATCATATTACCGACCCTAACTTAGTAGAAGAATCAACGAATCTAGATAGCAAAAATAATATACCTCTTCCCGAGTTAACTTTCCTTGAAGAGACCAATCAAAAATATAATGCCATAATCGAAGACCGAAATGATATGGGAATTAATGAAAACACTGAATCCTATTCAGGGGGAGAAAATAATGAAAATCAAATAATTAGAAGATCAACTAGACCAACTAAGTGACCAACAAAATTCAATGACTATGTAACAAATCATATAACATATCCTATCCAAAATTATATTTCATATAGTAAGATATCGTCTCAACACAAAGGTTTTCTAACCTCTATAGAAAGAGAAGTTGAACCTACAAATTATAATGAAGCTCTTAAACAACCAACTTGGTGTAAAGGCATGGAAGAAGAGGTTGATGCACTTGAAAGAAACCATACTTGGGATATCGTTCCACTACCGAAAGATAAAAAATCCGTCGGTTGTAAATGGGTTTACAAAATAAAATTTAACAGTGATGGAACTATAGAAAGATATAAAGCCAGACTGGTAGCAAAAGGTTTCACTCAGACTTATGGCATAGATTACGAGGAAACCTTTGCTCCGTTTGCAAAAATGAATACCATCAGAATCTTATTATCTGTTGCTGTAAACTTCGGTTGGAGTTTATCTCAAATGGATGTTAAAAATGCATTTTTACAAGTAGATTTGGAAGAAGAAATCTATATGAACCTACCTCCAGGCCACAGACTTGAAAAAACAAACAAAAGGTTAGTGTGTAAACTCAATAAGTCAATCTATGGTTTAAAACAATCTCCAAGAGCTTGGTATACTAAATTAAGGCATGCACTTCTTGCACGGGGATTTGATAAAAGCTCTGCTGATACATCGATGTTCGTGAGAAATCATAATAAAACTATTATCATAATTTTAATATATGTGGATGACATAATTATAAATGGAAACAATAATGAAGAAATAAGTAACATAAAGAGCTACTTGAAACAAAAATTTGAAATCAAAGATTTGGGATGCCTCAAATACTTTCTAGGGAAAGAAATCGCCCATTCGGAAAAGGGCTTATTTCTCTCCCAAAGAAAATACACTTTAGATTTACTCAAAGAAACTGGAAAGTTGGGAGTAAAACCCTCTAGAACTCCCATGGACGCTAATAAAAAATTGAATCAAGAAGACGGAGAACCTCTGCAAGACATCGGTCGATTTCAAAGATTAGTAGGGAAACTTATATATCTGACTGCTACACGGCCTGACATTTCATTTGCTGTTAGTTGTGTTAGTCAGTTTATGCAGGCTCCCAGGTCCAGTCATCTCGAAGCGATAGACAGAATTTTAAGGTATCTAAAGGGGACACCTGGACGTGGAATCTGGATGAGCCCAAACAAGACAAACGATATTGTTGGCTACACCGATGCTGATTGGGCAGGAAGCTATGATAGAAGATCAACGACATGTTATTGCACATTTGTTGGAGGGAACCTTGTCACATGGAAAAGCAAAAAACAGAAAGTCGTAGCCAGATCAAGTGCTGAAGCAGAATATCGAGCTATGGCTTTAACAACATGCGAGCTAATATGGATTAAACAACTATTACAAGACATGAAGATAGAGTGCAAAGAGCCGATGCAATTATATTGCGACAATAATGCAGCGAGACACATAGCATCCAACCCGGTGTTCCACGAGAGGACAAAACACATTGAAGTGGATTGCCATTTCGTTGAAAAAGTACAAGCTAAAGACATCGAGACAACATTTGTCAAAAGCCAAAATCAGCTAGCAGACATCTTCACTAAAGCGGTTGACAACCACAAATTTCAGAAGATACTAAACAAGTTGGGCTCTACCGACCTATATGAACCCAACTTGAGGGGGAGTGTTGAAGAATATGGAGACTAGAGAGTAAATTAGGGAATAAGTTTCTAACGGTCTTATTTCCAACAGTCGTATTGTTGCCTACATATATTGGCTATCATTGTACAATAAAAACTAACTCAGATATTAAATACGAGCATTCTCCTTTTATCTCTATATCTATACTATGAAAAACTAACAGAAGCGTAATTTTAAATGCTCTGAATATTTTGAAGAGTGAAGTGATTTCTACAATGAAAATGAGAAGACGAAGCGTTATATTTATATATGGGGGGCGGGGCTGAATGTGCTAAGAATTGTATCTATTTTTTAGTGTTTATATCCAACAATGAAAAGATAAAAAACATTTGGTGCTCCTTTTAATTGACGACCATTACAACATCATTTCTTGTTGTTTAGTTAGCAAACTATAGTTGCTGAATTATATAATGAACGAGAAATATAGAAAACGCCTTATTATACCTTAACATCCTCATCTTTGTCGTGATTGATCTTAACATTCTGTTGTAGATTAAAGGCAAAATTACAAAATTAGGTCACTAAGTATACAAGTTTTCGTCTTTGGGTCACTATGTTTGATAATTGCAAAAGTAGGTCACTAACTTTTCATGTGAAAACAATTTTGGGTCATTTTTCAATTTTAGGTCATTAAGAATATATTTTTTTGATTTTGGGTCACTAAGTTTAGATTTTTTCAATTTGGTCACTATGTTTATAACATTAGTACCAAATGAGTGACCCAAAATTGAAAAAAATGTAAACTTCGTGACCCAAAATCGAAACAATATATTCTTAGTGACCTAAAATTGAAAAATGATCCAAAATTGTTTTCACATGTAAAGTTAGTGACCTACTTTTGCAATTATCAAACATAGTGACCCAAAAACGAAAACATGTATACTTAGTGACCTAATTTTATAATTTTCCCTAGATTAAATGGCCGTGAGTGTGACCTCACTGGAGATTATTGGATTAATATATATTCACAGAAATGTTTCGAAATTACATTTGAATATCCACAATGGACAAGGAAAATGAGTTTGCTTCGAAACGGGGCTGTAAATGATTTAGAGTATATATATATATATATATATATGTGTGTGTGTGTGTGTGTGTGTGTAAATTGTTGTATTGTCTTGATGATGGTTATAAATGCAATTAAACTATGGCAAAATTTAAAAAAAAAAGAAATAAAATATATACTTAACTAAGACTAAGTATAAAATGTCAAAAAATCAATTCCAGTCAACATTTTTTTTTTATAATAGGTACCTAATACGTAGCCGCTTGGTAGAAAATGGTACATCATAAAAATGTATTGTGGTACATGATATATTGAAAAACATGTGTCATGCTTATAGATATATCATATTAATATTTAGAAATTAGGTACCACACAAACTAGTGATGGTATGTTATATACTTAAAACATATGTAAATGTTGGTAAATGGTTCCCTCAACCGAACGAGTACATATGTAATAACTAGGTACCACCTATATATAAATTTTACCTGACATTGGACTGAACAGACAATTTTTTATACTTTTAGGTATTTTGATTGTAGATCTTAAAGAAAACTTGAGAAAAAAAGATCATATTGAAGGGTCAATCACAGTGTAAAAACATTTGGATGGTTTTTATCTTTGGAAAAAAAAAAAGAAACCAAAAAAAAGCAACGAGAATCATGGGATTTGCTGCCAATAAATTTCGAATAAATAATATTACTTTTTAAATAGAGAAATAAAATGCCAGCTGGACATATCCTCCAGGTTGGCCTGACATGACATGACATGGATTTGACGGATGAATTGCCATGTCATCACATGCTCCCTTTCCTTACAGCACAGACCCACAACGACTATTCTTATTACAGCAAAAAAATGAACACTGACCCATAAGGGGCTTTTTTAATAAAATAACTAAAAAAACTTCAAACATTAACAAAATAAACATAAACTCGAAAGTATTAACAAAATACAGAAATTCGTAAGAAGATTATACGAGTTAGTAACTCGTAAAAAGATTATACGAGTTACTAGTCCTCGCTGGCGAAGTGCGTAAACGTGGCGTAACTCGTATAAAATGATTACGAGTTACTTCATTTCAGAGATCAATACTTGTTAAAAGACAAATAATATAGATTTGGTGCCCTCTCTCCTCTTCTCTCCATGTTTTCGGTTTAAAATTAAACCAAATCCCTGTTTTGTCATATCATACAGACATACACTCACATCATAACTTTTTTGTCACCAGCTTTTGAGATTGTTGTCCTTTTGCCATCTGCCTTGTTTACTGTTTTTTCTTTTTTATGTTGTGTTTGTGCGTGTTCTTTTCTAGGAAAAAATAATAATGCTAGTTTGTACACAAATAAATGGCCTCGATCCAAGAGATAAAGCACACAACATTGTGATTAGCTAATTTTAGTAATTCGTAATATGTTTGTACGAGTTACGAGTTATAACTCGTATAAATTACATACGAGTTAACCACCTCACATTTCTGCCACCGAGGCTAAGTAACTCGTATGTAATATATACGGGTTACATAACTCGTATTTTTATTCTTACGAATTTTTCTATTTTATTAATACATTCGATTTTATGTTTATTTTGTTAATGTTTGAAATTTTTTTTAATTATTTTATTAATAATACCCCCATAAGGGGAATATTATTTTAGGAAATAAAATTCCTCCTCGATATACTGATACTTTTTTTTTTTGTTGAATGATCTTGCATGCGATACAAATTTAAAGAAACTCAATGCATATTAATCAGCAACTCGGCAAGCAAGATATAGATGAGAATGTTAATTGTGATTCAATTCAACAAAAAAGGAATCTGACCGTAGAGAGAAAAAATACTCCTAAAATTGGGAAGAGTAATCCAAATATAAATGTTCCTTTTCAACGCTTTGGATACTACGCTATACTCTGATAATATATTAATTACAGCACCCCAACTTTAGAAATGTATATTAATAAGGCCCACGGGTTCGCTGAAAACCGATTGGCTCCAAATTTATACTTGGTGAAAACATGTCAGACGGTGTGGGTTTGTCCGCTTACGGGTGGGTTGGTTGCCCTTAGTAAAGTGCAATAAAGTTCCCTCTTCGAATCACTTTTGTTCTGTGCTCTTTCCTCTTGTATTTAATATTTTACGTTTTTTTTGCCTTTTTTAATCGAGTCCTATCTTATGTTTTTTTTTTCAAAGGAGTCCTATCTTATGTGAATAAGGCAATAGTAGGGTGTGCGCGGTGCTGTTTCCGACGGTTTTCTGCACCAAACCACTATATGCAGTTTTTCGAAAAAGAATTCTCAAACCGCGATTTTGAAAAATAAAATCACACGTACGGTTTCGAGCATTTGATGCGGTTGCGGTGCAGTTTTGCGGCTTTTAACCGAACAAAGAAAAATACTTATATTTTATCTAATAAAGAACTAGTTTTTAAAAGCATTAGGCGCAAAGGGGATGAGACATCGCATTGTCTCAGAAACAAGGCGCAAGTCGAGGTGTTTGCCTCATATATCGAAGTGTAACCATTGTCCAAAACAGTTAGTATCGTTATCTTATTTTATATTAGGCTTTACTTATATTGGGCCAATTTTTTTTGTTTTAATATATTGGCTTAGCTTTGTGGTCCGATTGGAAGCTAAAAAAATAAATAGTAGGTCAATTTGTTATTAAATGTTCTAGTCGTATTTATTTTAACCCTACATGTCCAGCCGTTTGTTCTTGTAGAAACATGTTTAACATAAAAAATAAACTTAAGTAGTTTAGTAATGATATAACTTGCATATGATCAACAAATTAGCATATAATTAAAACTAATTAAATAAAAAATAAATTTTACATATGACTAGTGTATGATTACCATAAAGAAAAATTAGATATAATTAGTAAAAATTATTTAGAAATTTAAAGTGCGGAGCGGTTTGTACAAAAAATTCATACCGTACCATTATTACGGTGCAGATTTATAAATAAATTAAACCGCGATTTTGGCAGTTAATTGTATTATACTGTGCGGTGTGGTGCGGTGCGAGCGGTTCGGGCGGTTTTCTAAAACCATTGCACACCCCTAGGCACTGGGCAAACTTGGTAAGTTTGAATGTGTTGGAATAGAGAGAAATATTAATTAATGGCATTGAATTGAAACTGAACTGAAATACAGAAAAAAGCTGCCAATTAAAAGGGTCTTTTAAAAAAATGGCCCTTGACTCAGTATATGTTAAAAAATAGCCTCGTTGGCGATTTTTTTTGTCAATGGCCTTCATTTTAATTAACCGTTAACCATCTTCTTTAAATCCTCGTTAATTAACTAAAAATAAAAGAAAAAGAAAAATAAATATACATACACAATCTGTATCTATATAAAAGAAACGAAACTCCATTTAAATGCACAGCAGCACGTAATAATTACTATACCAACTCAGATCATCCATCCTTTTTTCTTCATCGTTTCTAAAGAAAAAACAGCCTCATTTTCGTCACTAAGTCGAACTCGAAGTCTGCGAAACAAGTTTGGAAGGAAATACCCAGCTCTAACTCTTTACAGTGAGTTTTTCGTTTCGAATTACGAATTTTAACCCTCGAAATTACGTGATTGTGTCTCAAGAGATGATGTTTAGCTCTCACCAACACTCGGGCGGCCAACTCATGTCTCGTCTCACACGCTCATTTCCGATCTCTGCCCTAGGTCAGACTGTGCACCTCAAAACTGAACCTACGGCACCAACCGTAGAGTCCGAGCGGCACCAACCACTCGACGGCACCAACCGTCATCAGCGGCACCAACCACCGATCATACCGACACCAACCAGTCACATAAAGCCGGGCGGCACCAACCACCCGCTCGACGGCACCAACCGTCAGGTGCACTAGTATCAACCTCAACTCGACTTCGAGTCGAAAACCAAAATCGGTCACATCTACCCACACGCGCCTTGCACCGACACCGTAAGGTGTCACCGTGCCAACACGGTCAACATCTCTCACAATGACGTGTTGTGCACATGCTATGCAGTGCAAATAGCAGGTATGTAATATACAAAAATATTTAATAAATGTGATGCACATAATTCACCCAATTCACATAATCACATAGTAGTTCACACAAAATGTTTACGTGTCGTAGGTGAGTTTCACCTACCTGTCCTCCTGATAAAGTTGAAAGTCAACCACGATATCTGGGAAACTCCCTACGCTTCTAACCTCTGAATATCGAAATATTTCCAAACCCTATCGAAAATCTTAAAATTATCAAAACCCTAAAAATCATGAAAACCCTAAAATCATACTTCACTCGACTATACATGTTTCATAAAATTCAAATACCGAAACCTACTTATTCAAGCACTAGTCCGTAACAACCTAGTCATTTCAAAACTATAAAATCTAACCTTAATAACTTATCACAAAACTTCAGATAATTATCATTGAATTCACGATTAACATATCATGTGTCATAATCATGTAATCCACATATACACCATATATACAATGTCAAGTTCGAACATGCTTTAGTCTCGAAAGCTTCCCAACACATATATACATACTAACATATAAATGAGGGCACTTATTTAACTCAAAGATGTAAATCCTTAAACACAGTATCATACATATGAATCTACAAAAGATAGCTAATTAAAGGCACATATATATTTCGAAAGTCCCCAAAACTCATACCTCATCATGTAAACATTTATAAACATAAACCAGAACTCGTAGATCCTATAATTCCTGACATATGATTTCCGAGAATCTCCTATGGTCATCAAATAATCGCATAAGAACGAATATACATATTAAAAGCATATTAAGCATGCTAAACACGAAAGCTTTTACATACCTCACATCGAAAATTATGAATTTCGACTTGCTAAACCTCCTATGTTTATTGAACTCTCATTGTAACTCGAACACCCTCTGTTGGAAATTCTTATTTATTAATGAGAGTTGCTTCACGTATGTTCATGATATATATGAACATCGAAAGTTGTGTATGATTTGACAACCTTGGTAGAATTTTTACCTTATGCTTAAGTAACGTTATCAATATCTATCATACTTTAATATTGTTGGGCCTTATTTAGGTGTTAAGTGTGACCCATTGACTTATTGGGTCTTGGTTATATGTAAAACTTAACCCAAATATTATAAGTCCTTTAATTATTTGTGGGTATTCTTTGAGTAAATTGTGATACAAATTTTCGTTCCAAGACTGAAATTTCTTTTCCCAAAATAAAATTACCTAATTAATTTCATCGAACCCCGTATTAAATTTTACGGGTATTACAATCTCCCCCCTTAAAAAGACTTTCGCCCCCGAAATTCGCCGACCGGTGAAACTCGGGGTAACAAATTCTCTTATTTCAGTGACACATTTAAATGTGTGACTAAATTTCTAAAACAACTTAACTAGACATCCTTATTCCTATTCCCATCACACTTCCGTTGCGCACCTTGGTAAATATAGCTAAGCATACCTATTCTTATTGTATACAAATCGCCACGTAAGCAAATATATCATTTTAAGCAAATAATCACATCATATCGTTAAAATTATAGGCAAGGCTGATCCACCAGGTTTTTGAGCGACCGTACATGGACAGTCTACAGAATCTGTATCCTAAGCTCTGATACCACCTGCAGCGACCCTCATTTTTCTAATTACTATTAGTGGCGGATTTTCGCAACGTAAGTCGCGGAAGACCCGTCTAACAAAAACTTTTTCTTAAATAAAATATATTAGACGAATATCGTCTACATCATCATCACTATACGCGGTCCGTAGCCCCAAAATATCAAAGTTCTTAAGATATTAAAAATCCTAAATGTCGCTCCACAGGTCGCATCCATGTACGACCTCGCCCTCAAAAGTCCGTGGAGCACCGCCGTCAGCTCGCCTCAGCCGCATCGTACATCAACGTCGGGCTCGGTACCTACAACACGTAAACTGAGCTCCTTGCCCAGTAGGTAAATCATGCATGTATGCAACGTGCGCTCAACCCCATTCCCATACACCTCACAAATGCACGCTCGACACACATCACGATCTATCACACTCACTGTAATACCCGTAAAATTTAATACGGGGTTCGATGAAATTAATTAGGTAATTTTATTTTGGGAAAAGAAATTTCAGTCTTGGAACGAAAATTTGTATCACAATTTACTCAAAGAATACCCACAAATAATTAAGGACTTATAATATTTGGGTTAAGTTTTACATATAACCAAGACCCAATAAGTCAATGGGTCACACTTAACACCTAAATGAGGCCCAACAATATTAAGTATGATAGATATTGATAACGTTACTTAAGCATAAGGTAAAAATTCTACCAAGGTTGTCAAATCATACACAACTTTCGAAATGTTCATATATATCATGAACATACGTGAAGCAACTCTCATTAATAAAGAAGAATATCCAACAGAGGGTGCTCGAGTTACAATGAGAGTTCAATAAACATAGAAGGTTTAGCAAGTCGAAATTCATAATTTTCGATGTGAGGTATGTAAAAGCTTTCGTGTTTAGCATGCTTAATATGCTTTTAATATGTATATTCGTTCTTATACGATTTTGATGACCATAGGAGATTCTCGGAAATCATATGTTTATGAATTATAGGATCTACGAGTTCTGGTTTATGTTTATAAATGTTTACATGATGAGGTATGAGTTTTGGGGACTTTCGAAATATATATGTGCCTTTAATGTGTATGTAGGATAAATTATGTGATATTAGCTATCTGTTGTAGATTCATATGTATGATACTGTGTTTAAGGATTTACATCTTTGAGTTAAATAAGTGCCCTCATTTATATGTTAGTATGTATATATGTGTTGGGAAGCTTTCGAGACTAAAGCATGTTCGAACTTGACATTGTATATATGGTGTATATGTGGATTACATGATTATGACACATGATATGTTAATCGTGAATTCAATGATAATTATCTGAAGTTTTGTGATAAGGTATTAAGGTTAGATTTTATATTTTTGAAATGACTAAGTTGTTACGGACTACTGCTTGAATAAGTAGGTTTCGGTATTTGAATTTTATGAAACATGTATAGTCGAGTGAAGTATGGTTTAAGGGTTTTCATGATTTTTAGGGTTTTGATAATTTTAGGATTTTCGATACGTAGGGTTTGGAAATATTTCGATATTCAGAGGTTCGAAGCGTAGGGAGTTTCCCAGATATCGTGGTTGACTTTCAACTTTATCGGGAGGACGGGTAGGTGAAACTCACCTAGGACACGTAAACATTTTGTGTGAACTACTATGTGATTATGTGAATTGGGTTAATTATGTGCTTCACATTTATTAAATATTTTTGTATATTACATACCTGTTATTTGCACTGCATAGCATGTGCAAGACACGTCATTGTGCGAGATGTTGACCGTGTTGGCACAGTGACACCTTACGGTGTCGGCGGAAGGCGCGTGTGGGTAGATGTGACCGATTTTGGTTGTCGACTCGAAGTCGAGTTGAGGTTGGTACTAGTGCACCTGACGGTTGGTGCCGTCGAGCGGGTGGTTGGTGCCGCCCGGCTTTATGTGACCGGTTGGTGCCGGTATGATCAGTGGTTGGTGCCGCTGATGACGGTTGGTGCCGTCGAGATGAGTGGTTGGTGCCGCTCGGACTCTACGGTTGGTGCCGTAGGTTCAGTTATGAGGTGCACAGTCCGACCTAGGGCAGAGATCGGAAATGAGCGTGTGAGACGAGACATGACTTGGCCGCCCGAGTGTTGGGTGAGAGCTAACTCTAACGTGACATGAGTTGGCCGCCCGAGTGTTGGGCGAGTGCCACTCTAACGAGACCTGAGTTGGCCGCCGAGTGTATGTGTTGTCGAGTCACGAGTTGTGAGTGTGATAGATCCTGATGTGTGTGGAGCGTGCATTTGTGAGGTGTATGGGAATGGGGTTGAGCGCACGTTGCATACATGCATGATTTACCTACTGAGAAGGAGCTCAGTTTACGTGTTGTAGGTATCGAGCCTGACGTTGATGTACGACGCGGCTGAGGCGGGCTGACGGCGGTGCTCCACGGACTTTTGAGGGCGAGGTCGTACATGGATGCGACCTGTGGAGCGACATTTAGGATTCTTAATATTTTAAGAACTTTGATATTTTGGGGCTACGGCCTGCCTATAGTGATGATGATGTAGACGATATTCGTCTAATATATTTTATTTAAGAAAAAGTTTTTGTTAGATGGGTCTTCCGCGACTTACGTTGCGAAAATCCGCCACTAATAGTAATTAGAAAAATGAGGGTCGTTACACTCACAACTCGTGACTCGACAACACATACACTCGGCGGCCAACTCAGATCTCGTTAGAGTGGCACTCGCCCAACGCTCGGGCGGCCAACTCATGTCACGTTAGAGTTAGCTCTCACCCAACACTCGGACGGCCAAGTCATGTCTCGTCTCACACGCTCATTTCCGATCAATGCCCTAGGTCGGACTGTGCACCTCATAACTGAACCTACGGCACCATAGAGTCTGAGCGGCACCAACCACTCATCTCGACGGCACCAACCGTCATCAGCGGCACCAACCACTGATCATACCGGCACCAACCAGTGACATAAAGCCGGGCGGCACCAACCACCCGCTCGACGGCACCAACCGTCAGGTGCACTAGTACCAACCTCAACTCGACTTCAAGTCGACAACCAAAATCAGTCACATCTACCCAAATGCGCCTTGCGCCGACACCGTAAGATGTCACCGTGACAACACGGTCAACATCTGTCACAATGCCGTGCCGTGCACATGCTATGCAGTGCAAATAACAGGTATGTAATATACAAAAATATTTAATAAATGTGAAGCACATAATTCACCCAATTCACATAATCACATAGTAGTTCACACAAAATGTTTACGTGTCGTAGGTGAGTTTCACCTACCTGTCCTCCCGATAATGTTGAAAGACAACCACGATATCTGGGAGACTCCCTACGCTTCGAACCTCTGAATATCGAAATATCTTCAAACACTACGTATCGATCTAAAATTATCAAAACCCTAAAAATCGTGAAAACCCTAAAATCATACTTCACTCGACTATACATGTTTCACAAAATTCAAATACCGAAACCAACTTATTCAAGCACTAGTCGGTAACAACCTAGTCATTTCAAAACTATAAAATCTAACCTCAATACCTTATCACAAAACTTCAGATAATTATCATTGAATTCACGATTAACATATCATGTGTCATAATCATGTAATCCCATATACACCATATATACAATGTCAAGTTCGAACATGCTTTAGTCTCGAAAGCTTCCCAACACATATATACATACTAACATATAAATGAGGGCACTTATTTAACTCAAAGATGTAAATCCTTAAACACAGTATCATACATATGAATCTACAACAGATAGCTAATATCACATAATTTATCCTACATACACATTAAAGGCACATATATATTTCGAAAGTCCCCAAAACTCATACCTCATCATGTAAACATTTATAACCATAAACCAGAACTCGTAGATCCTATAATTCCTAACATATGATTTCCGAGAATCTCCTATGGTCATCAAATACGCATGAGAACGAATATACATATTAAAAGCATATTAAGCATGCTAAACACGAAAGCTTTTACATACCTCACATCGAAAATTATGAATTTCGACTTGCTAAACCTCCTATGTTTATTGAACTCTCATTGTAACTCGAACACCCTCTGTTGGAAATTCTTATTTATTAATGAGAGTTGCTTCACGTATGTTCATGATATATATGAACATTTCCAAAGTTGTGTATGATTTTGACAACCTTGGTAGAATTTTTACCTTATGCTTAAGTAACGTTATCAATATCTATCATACTTTAATATTGTTGGGCCTTATTTAGGTGTTAAGTGTGACCCATTGACTTATTGGGTCTTGGTTATATGTCAAACTTAACCCAAATATTATAAGTCCTTTAATTATTTGTGGGTATTCTTTGAGTAAATTGTGATACAAATTTTCGTTCCAAGACTGAAATTTATTTTCCCAAAATAAAATTACCTAATTAATTTCATCGAACCCCGTATTAAATTTTACGGGTATTATACGCAAGTAGGGCTGCGGTTCTAATAAATTTTACTTCTATTGCATGGGGTAATCATGACGATCACTAACATCGTGTTCCAAGTCGAGGGTCAGTGGATAATGGCGAGGACAATACCTCGAAGTGGTGTCCTCTTCCTACTCAAGATGGCAATCAATCTTGGTCGACGAGGAAACATGCACGTTCGATGAGGTGAAGGATGAGATTGTGAAGGTTTTGTCGCTACGCAGCGACAATTCTAAACTCACGTTAAGCTACATGCCTAGCGTAGTGTAAATTTCCCACGACCCATCTACATCGAGAATGACTACGGTATACGTGCATACCTTGATTTTGGTGGTCCACAGTCTAGACCGTGCTCCATGTTGAGGTTGCAGCCTTTGTCAGTGCCACACCACCACAAGCTCATCTTAGTGATGAATCGAATTTCAACGTCGGTCTAATAAAGCAGTGCGACGCAAATGAGGAAATCCATCCCATGGAGGGTTACATGGACGGCACATCTAACGTTCATTCTTACCATCTTTCTGAATACGAGGGTTTTCAAGAAGATCAAACCGGACCGTGCGAGAATCAAAATGAGAATGAAGATGATACGTTCGACAACCCGAGGAACATTATGCTTCGGAAAGTGATAATGACGATGTCACAATGGCGGAGCATAACTCTCCATATGCGGACGACGGTACGTATGGATTTGGGGATGGTTCAAGCCTATTTGTTGGTCAGAAATTTCGGGACAAGAAGGAAGTCACGAACGTAATCACTAAAGTCGCCCTTAATGTAATACCCGTAAAATCTAATTACGGGACTTACGACTTAATTAACACTAACTTAGGAATTTCGTTGGATTAAATAAATAAAGAAAGAAATAGGACTTTGGGTGATACGATGCTTTCATGCTTTTATGTTCTTAAATGACTTAGGTGTTATGTGATTTATAATTCTTAAGAGGAGGTCGATTTCTAACTTTAAGTAAAATGAATGTGGAAGTTAGAGCAACATCAAGCAATCAAATGTCGAGATATTGGGCCTCATTTAAATATGTAATCAAGTCCAAATATTTGAGATAGATATCAATTGCTTAGACTCAAGGAAAACCACGTCGACACTTGTCACATCAATTAGGTCTTTATTAATTTAATGGTTATCCAAACCATTCGATATCATAAGTTAATAATTAAGAAAACCCTAAAACAAGAAAATAGATTGAACGGAAGCCGATAAAGAAGAAGAACGAGCTAGACAAAGGAAGGCTTAGAATAAAATTCAAACTTCGACCTAAGAAGGTAATAATTTCGTTTAAGCTTCATAAATCAGTTCGAAGTCTTATACACAATATTTTACATAACTTAATAATAAGAGGGAGTTAGGGCGTACCCTTTTCAGGGTTTAGCATGTTTTCAAAAAAAGAGAATTATAACTCTAACTATCGATTTTAGGGTTTTTAGCCATCTTGAGTTTAAGACCATATTAACATGCTTACTTAGAATTATATATGTGTGTCTGGAAATTTAGCAAGTTAGAAACCAAATTTTGAAGAAGAAGGTAGCTTGAAGTAGTTCTAGAAAAAGTAGCAAGATATATGAAGTTTCAGATGATATAATTTTCCGTTGGTAAATGTCGAAATACTGTTAGTTTAAAAAGAACGATTTCGAGATCTATTTTATAATTCATCTCGGAATTTATGTCTAACCCCATGTCGAGATGGAAGTGTAATGTCGTGCTTACATTGAAATCTTGTTTATAATGATATACATCTCGACATCTATCTCATATCGAGAACAATGTTAATATCGAAATCCTCATATAAATCTCGACATTTGTGTAAAAAGTTTAACATATATCTCGATATCTTGGTTGCAATATCGAGATCCATTTTAATGTTAATTACAAATTCTTGTAAAACATATCGAGTAACCCAACTCGAGATTTATCTCAAGATGTCGAGATTTATTTTTATCGAGATTTATTCATAAGATAGCTCAATCCTGAAATTGATTACGAATGGAAGCTCGACATCTAATCTCGACATCTTCTCAAATACATCTCGAGATTTAACTGAAATATTGTATAATATGTTATCAATCCCAAGATTTATTTTTAATGAAATATCACACATCAAACTCGAGGTCAAATATCGAAATCTTTTGTTATAACTTCGGAACACTCGAGACCTATCCTAAGAAACATGTCGAGATTTTCAACCCATGTCGAGATTTATTATTTGTCGAGATCTATGTTCTATCATTGATATCATTATCGAGATCCAATTTAGTATTATTATTATCAATATTAGTTATGAGGTCTCGAGATCTAACACACTACCTATGTCGAGATCCCACAAATAGAACTTTAGAAAATATATCGAGATCCTCATGAGTTTCAAAATAATACTTTTTCAGTTTAGGTCAAATTTCTAACAAACCCTAATTTTATATGTTCCTATATTTAGGGTTTGAAGGTTAGCGACTTACCGATAAACTAATAGCTAAGGATATCAGGTAAGTGGAAATCGCAACTACAACACATAATTTTATGTGCATGAAATTATGTGTTATGTGCTTTTATAATTGTATGTGACGTGTCTATGTGCTTATATGATTTTATGTGAGTTCTACGTGATTTAATTTCGTTATATGATGACATGACATGCATATTCATGGCATGAGCATATGCACGCACGACTAGTATGAGAGTCAGGGAAATAGCGTGCATGAGTATAAGATCGCTTGATGAGTCACGGCTCTTCTATGCTGCCGCGGCGATTCACGAAGCCGATATAGGCATTTGTGTCGATTCAATGATGAGTCACGGCTCTTCTATGCTACCGCGGCGATTCACGAAGCCGAATTACCTGATTCACGAAAGGTACCCCGTAGCGGGAGATGCAACCTGGAGGATGCGACTCGAGGGTATGAGCGGCACCGAGGGAACCTCGAGTGTTGGCGACCTCGTAGTAAGCTACCAGTGAGAAGCGCCCGCGTGTCAGACCACATTGGGATGGAAAGGCGCCTTAGGGTTAAACGAAATTGTGTGCCCGAGTTAGCCTCTCAATGGGACGGCATTGGGATTGAAAGGCACTAGTAGCCTCTCAGTGTGTACCGCATTGGGATTAAAAGGCATCATAGGGTTACGCACAGATTGAGTACTCGGGTTTAGCCTCCCAGTGTGCGTACTTCCACTTGTACCCTTAGGGGTTTGAGCTCTATATGGTGCATAGTAAGATTGAAAGCCGAGGGCCCAAATATGTTATGAAAGGTCAAGAAGAATGTGAGAAAGGTCAGGAAGAATGTGAGAAGTAGATAGCATTGGCGCGGATGACTTCGCTATTTAGATCACGTGCATTGCATGCATGATTTTCACTTACTGAGCTCTATAAGCTCATTCCACGTTTTATGTGTTGTAGGACCCCGCGATGATGGTACGTGATCATTTTCAAGGCGAGGCCAACTTTTGAAGCTTTCGAGGACTTTTGAGATGGAAGTGTGTGCATGGATGCGACCTCGTGGAGGCCCAGTAGATAGATTTCTTTTGAACCGCATGCGCGCTTTCCTATGTAAATAGGACCCAACGATGATTTTGTAGGAACAGTTACGATTCTTTTTTATAAAAGAAAAAGAAAAATTTTATACGAAATTTCATACGATTTATTTCGTTATTATGACACTAGTTACGTAAACTAGTTAAGAAAGTAGTGGTGGAAGGCGGGGCTGCCACATGTGGTATCAGAGCTTAGGATATAGGTTCTGCAGACTGTCCATGTACATACACTCAAAAGCACGGAAGTGGCCTTGCTTGTAAGTTTTATGTTTTTATGAATTTCTGGTATTACATGATTTATTGATCTTAGGAACGTTAGATAGAATAACGATGGGTAGAACGGGAAATGAAAATAGTGCGGGTGCAGATAAAGGTAAAGAACCCGCAGCCTCTACTGATAGTCGGGATGAGACTATCCTTCAGCTCGCGGAATTAGTTTGCCAACAATCCGCCCAAATCCAGCAATTGATTCAGCAACAAAACGCTGGTGGGCAATCGAGCAATGGACCCCCTCAAGCCGACAGAATTGAAATGGTCGGGGAAAGATTTCATAAACTTAACCCCCCAACCTTCGAAGATGCTGTTAATCCAACCTCGGCTGAGGATTGGCTCCGAACCTTAGAAACTATGTTCCAGCATAGCCGTACCCCTGAACCAGAAAAGGTCTTGTGCGCTAGTTACCTATTGAGGGGAAGCGCAGGTCACTGGTGGGATACCGTACTAACTCTCGAAGATCCCTTAACCATGACCTGGGAGCATTTCAAAGAACTTTTCCGAAATAAGTATTTCACTGCTTCCGTCCGTGCCCAAAGGATGAACGAGTTCATCAATCTTCGCCAGGGAGCAATGACGGTAGCAGAGTATATTAGGAAATTCGAACAGCTTTCCCGATTCGCTACCCATATGGTAAGCACCGACTCGCTGAAAATCGAATGATTTATGGAGGGCTTGAAGCCAGAACTCTACCGTGATGTTGGCATGGCTGGATTCCAAGGGGTTACTTATGCCCAAATGGTGGAACAAGCCCTAATGGCTGAACAAGCTGAAAGCCGAATTGTACGAGCCCAGGAAATTAAAAGGAAATTCGAACAAGGGCCCAAGGGGAACGAAAATAACTCGAAGAAACCGTTTGTTCCTAAGAATGTAAAGCCCAATTTCCAAAACCGCCTTGGACCACCTCAACAAACGAATCCGAATAAGGGGAGACCCCAACCGAATGCACCCGTATGCCCAAAATGTGCACGACGTCATCTAGGCGTCTATTTTTCCCAAAACGCCACCTGCTTTAAATGTTGCAAGACAGGTCACTACTCTGTAGCTTGCCCGGAAAATGCATCGGGAAGCCAGACAGCGAATCAGACTAAACCACAGAAAATACCCACTCGGGTGTACATGCTTACAGCGGAAGAAGCTGAAAACAATCAGTCCGAGATGGAAGGTACCCTTCTAACCGATTAAACCTCAACATGCATGATTAATGGACTTAGGAGCCACACTTCCTTTTGCATCCACCACTCATGTGGTAAGACTCAGGATTATTTTTTTAGCCGACTTGGTTGATACCAGTTCGAGTGTCGATCTGAATCGTGATCGAGACAGGCATTCGAAATAGAAACCCCTACTTGAATTCCTGGAACCTAAGATCCAATAATATCCGGGGTATAATTCTATGCCCCAATCTTTTGATCATCCTGAGAAAACCTGTTCGTTCAAGTATCAGAGTGGCGCAGCGGAAGCGTGATGGACGCTAATGATTTTCAATCTCTGCTAAGTTAGAATCATAGAAATTCTTGTTAACTCTTCGAGGTAATACAGGTTCCACTAAGTGAAACAATCTTCATATCTATTTCATTAGGATCGTATTCCTTTCTATCCTCGAAAATTATTTGAGGTTCCTTGATAACTTCCTAGGGTGAATTTCTATCACCCAACCAAGCCAGTTCAACTCTCTTCCAATCCTTACCCTGAATTGTTCCAGCCGATGGAATTTCCGGGGCGAAATTCTTTTAAGGGGGGAGGATGTAATACCCGTAAAATCTAATTATGGGACTTACGACTTAATTAACAGTAAATTAGGAATTTCGTTGGATTAAATAAATAAAGAAAGAAATAGGACTTTGAGTGATACGATGCTTTCATGCTTTTATGTTCTTAAATGACTTAGGTGTTATGTGATTTATAATTCTTAAGAGGAGGTCGATTTCTAACTTTAAGTAAAATGAACGTAGAAGTTAGAGCAAAATCAAGCAATCAAATGTCGAGATATTGGGCCTCATTTAAATATGTAATCAAGTCCAAATATTTGAGATAGATATCAATTGCTTAGACTCAAGGAAAACCACGTCGACACTTGTCACATCAATTAGGTCTTTAGTAATTTAATGGTTATCCAAACCATTCGATATCATAAGTTAATGAATTAAGAAAACCCTAAACCAAGAAAAATAGATTGAACGGAAGTCAAGAAAGAAGAAGAACGAGCTGGACTAAGGAAGGCTTGGAATAAAATTCAAACTTCGACCTAAGAAGGTAATAATTTCGTTTAAGCTTAATAAATCAGTTCGAAGTCTTTATACACAATATTTTACATAACCTAATAATAAGAGGGTGTTAGGGCGTACCCTTTTCAGGGTTTAGCATGTTTTCAAAAAAAGAGAATTATAACTCTAACTATCGATTTTAGGGTTTTTAGCCATCTTGAGTTTAAGACCATATTAACATGATTACTTAGAATTATATATGTGTGTCTGGAAATTTAGCAAGTTAGAAACTAAATTTTGAAGTGTGGAAATGCTGCCACCTCTTCGCGAGAGGCAACGTGGGAGACCACAGAAAAATCAATTGCCTTCTGTTGGCGAATTTAACAGGAGGTAAAACCTCTAAATTTAGGATTTTCTAATGTAATAGATGTACTTATGAGTGTTACGTAATGTTATTTATTTAGATTAACGTAATTATGATTTTATAATGTAAGAGTTATGAACTGAAATCCAATTTAAAATGTAGGGTTTAAAATTAGTGTTTTAAACGGATAAGGGTTTGAAATCCAATTTACATAAGAACAACAGGCAGTGGACCCGCGCTTATGCGCGAAGGTCCCGTGTGGCGACCCTCACTTTCTAATACTAATTAGCGGCGGATTTCCGCAACGCAAGCCGCGGAAGACCCGATTTACAAAACCATTTTCCTAAAATAAATATATTACGACGAGACGTAATCTGCATTGTCTAATTTTACAAAGGTCGAAGCCCCCAAAACTATTTACGATAACTAACACATCCTAACATCGCTCCACAGGTCGTCATCCATGTACAGCCTTGCCCTCAAAAGCACGTGGAGTACCGCCGTCAGCTTGCCTTAGTCGAGACATTTCGCAACGTCCGACCTATCGTACCTACAACACACAACATAAGGAATGAGTCACCGAGGCTCAGTAAGCAGAAATCATGCATGTATGCACGTGTTACTCCCCTGCAAAGGCAATCCACGCCGATGCATAACATCACTACGCAAAGGCAATCCACGCCGATGCACATAACATTCCGCAAAGGCGATCCGCGCCAATGCTCCTAGTACTCATACTAGTATCACTCAGGGCCCTCGACGCACTTACTATGCATCACTAAGAGCTCAATATCCTCAATAGGATCGTGACAGCGACCCACGCTGGGTAGCCTACGCTAGGTTTCCCTAGGTCGCACCCTCCCAAGTCGTCCCCTCTGCCATACGGTAGCCTACGCTGGTAGCCTACGCTAGGATTCCCCCTAGGTCGCTCCTTCCAGGTCGCTCCTTCCGCAAACAGGGCAGTTGCCTACGCCAGTTAGCCTACGCTAGCATAGCTAGGTCGCTCCTTCCTGGGTCGCTCCTCCTGCTACATCATAATAACCGGCGTCGTACGCCGTATAGGGTGCCATAGAAGTCGTCCGTGACTCAACTGTGAGTCGACACACCGGCCTATATCGGCGGGTCCTTGTCGCATACAAGCGACATAATAGTATGCACACTCAGTCCCACGACCCTCCCTCATGAGTTCGTGCGTGCACGTGAATATGCATATGCAAGTAAATGTAACATAAACTTACCATATTAAAATACTACAATCAATTCACGAATTCATGAAACCACGTAGGCACGTAATCACGCAATTTAGGCACGCAAAACAAGTTGTGTGTCGTAGTTGGATTTCTACTTACCTGTCGTCCGTCGGTTACCCGTTAATAGCTCATCGATGTTCCTAACCTCGACCTTAGGCACAAAATCATCACATCAGAATATCATCTACATTACTTGAATATCTACATTATAAAATTTCTTATGTATTACATTATTGTATATTTTATACTATTTTTGAAATATCAAAACTGCATTCGAAAGGTAACCGTCTGAAAAGAGTTCGTTAAGTCAAATTAGCTCGTAAAATATCAAGCTATGCCGAAGGTTTTAAATCCCAAAATAACCTTTCAATTTTAAAATATGGGTTGACCCGAAAATATTAGTCAACATACGAAAATACTTTATTTTAAAACTGTTTGGGGGCCGGAAATAATTTTACTTAAACAATTGGGCCTCAAATAGGGCAAAATCCCCAAAGAATTTAAATCGTCGGTCAAACTTACACAAATCCGATCAAGGCCCAAATCTTAAATCGCCCGATCCCACTTTCAAAAGATGGTCAACCCGAAACACTTGCGGTCAACGCTCGAATTCACGAGACTTCCGCCGCATTCGCGGTATCGCCCGATTGGACGCGCGAAGTCCAATTTAAGTTCGCGATTCGCCCGATTGGATGCGCGAAGCCCAATTTAAGCCCGAGAGCCGATTTCTCTCACAGGAATCACCCCGTAGAAATCAACCGGCCCGCGAAACCTAAAGTCGGCCCGCGATGCCCTTCACAGGAATCACCCCGCGAAAGTCCATCGGCCCGCGAAACTGAAATTGGCCCGCGACGTATCTCACAGGAATCACCCTTCAAGTTGGCCCGCGAAAGACTGAAGCCCGCGAAGCTCGAAGCCTTGGCCCGCGAAATACCTATTTTACTCACACATAAAAAAATCCTTTGGGCCCGCGAAAGACTTTCGCGACCCGAAACTCATTAGGCCGATTTTCCCTAGTCGTTCGAAATTCTATTTCACTCATAACTTACAAAATAAAACTGCCCGCGATTTAAAATCGATCAAAACTTAAAATCGCCCGAAACCTAGAATAGGTAGAAACCTTCAAAATTTGATATATTATCAAAATCCCCTTTTGAAACATGCATCGTACACCTAAAAATTATTCTCCCCGATTTCAATAATTCCCCAAAATTTTCCCAAAACTAATATACTATAAAAATCATCCCTAACGTGGAAAAAAAATGGTACATCTTAAAAACAATAAACCTCGTAAATTCGAAAATAAGTTAGGCACTAAAACTCGTATAAAATCACTTATCCTAAAGTGTTACTACGAAGATTCTATAGTCGAAAGCTTCGATCCTAACTCAAAATTCACAAAAGTCTCTAACCCACAAACTACTTAACGACCCAAAAATCATCTCCAAATTCGTGAAGTCCCTTAGCATGCGATCTACCTAGCGATCCGAACACGCCTTTCATTTCACGAAGCCCTCGACCCGTGAACTAATTTCAGCCCGCCTTACACTTCGCGAACGTCTCTAACCCGCAAACTACCGACCCGAAATCGCTCCCCAATTCACGAACTACCCCAACCCGTGAAAAGTAATAAATGGACCGTGAAACTAATCCCCTTTCTCATCGCAAACCTCCTAACCCACGAGAAAAATTTATTGACCTAATAAGCCCCGTCATTCGCCAAACATCTCAGCCCGTGAACCCGAGGTCTACACGTCACCTGAAATTCGCTATTTCCACCCGTAAACTCCTAACACTCACACCTTAAATTCTTCAAAACCCCCAAACGATTTCAGACCCTCATAGCTTCAAAAACAACTCGAAAATACAGATTTTAAACCCATGCTTTGGACTTGAAACGTAGCAATTAAACCCCTAAAATTTCCTACTCCCACTCGTAATACCCAACACTCTAAACATTCGAACCCCCAAATGATTTCAGAACCTCATAGCATCAAAACAACACGAAAATACAGGTTTGAACTCATATTTTTGGGTTGGTTCTAAACGACACCCATAATCGCACAAAATCACATGAAATCTAGCATGGGGAAGAAAGTTCGAGCCAAGCATGGATCGTCAAGTCTGAAATTAATTAAGGGCTTTCACGTGTTGTAAACCAAATTTATCACCTACCTCACTTCCCTAAGCTAGGCTAAATGGTTTGGGTTGAGATGAGCTTGCGAAAATCGTTTCTCCATTTCGCCTTCTTCGCTTCTTCTTCCTTCGGTTTTTCTTCTTTCTCGTCTCTCTCTCTCTCTCTTTCTCTCTCTTTCATTTTCTCCTCATTGACCAACAATAATTGTTTTTAGTTTAAGTGGTATGGGGTAGCATACCTATCACGTGGCTTTCTTCCCCTTTTAACTAGCTTCCATCTTTATTCTATTGGGTTTGACCCAATGTAATTTTGTTGGTTGGGCCTTACTATTTTCAATATCCATTATTACTTGTATTAATTATAATTGGACCAACTTATTATTCACATATACATATATCTTTACTTGGGCCTTCTTAACTCATTTAGCTGGGCTCTAATATTTCTTGGCCTAAATTATTTATTGGACTATTTTCCATTGAGTTAGGCCAACATGAAAATTGACTTGGGTCTTTTTGAATTTATTCACTTGGCTCCTAATATCATTAGCTTTTAAATAAACCTTTTAATCGGGCCGAATTTCTTTATTAATTACGTACTCCTAATTGGGCCTCAAAATGCTCTAACATTAATTTGGATTATTTTATTTATTAAATTCTGTTGAGTTGGGCCAAGATCAATTGGGTCGAATATTAATTTTGCCCAGTTTCTCATTCGGCCTTTGATTCGTTCGGATATTAACTTCATTAATTCATACATCTATCGGATTAATTATATCCTAATTTCCCGTATTTAATTTACGGGTATTACATCCCGTGCGCATAATGCATGGGTCCCATGCTCATGTGCGCGGGACCCGTGCTTATGCGTGAAGGTCCCGTGCGCATAATGCACGGATCCCATGCTCATGTGCGGGGACCCGTGCGCATATTGCTTGGTCCCTAGGGCATAAGTTTGGTCCCGCACATTAGTGTTCCTTTACAATTACTTTTCAATTATTGGTTGGTCAACTATTTGTCTGAAACATGTCAGCTTTAGTTTTAGGTGTCATAATGCCTTGTCAAATCTGATGTGCTTTTCGATTTGTGAAAAGGACAGTCAGTCACGGGTTCTAAAAATCGACTTAGTAACTTATAATGCATATATAAAATTTTGTACATGTTAAAACTTAAATAAAAATTAACCATGACGAAAAATTTGTCGAAAAAAAAATTAATCTTGACAAAAAAAACTCTTTAGGATTTAATGTATGCAAAAAAAATTATACTATTTGGTTAATGTTTTGAATGTGACGTTGTTGAATTACTTGGATGTCACGATAATTTATCAAATTTACATACTAACATCTCGCCTTATGTTGGTGAGTTGGTCAGGATGTAACAATCGAAAAATCGTATCTTATAGTTGCAAAAGACCATACTTTTGCAATTAATGGTATTATATGACGTATTATATTCGTATGGAGGCTGAATCAAACTTCGAAATCATTTAATCCACTGTAAAATTGCGAAAATTATCGTAGGGACCCCGCACATGAGCGCTGTGGTCTGGGGCTCATGAGCAGTGGACATGCGCGGTGGATGCGCGGGACCCGTGAACTTACGCACGGGATCCGTGCTCATGAGTGCGGGGCCCGTGAACTCACTCACGGGACCCGTGAGCATAATTGGACCCGTGCGCGTAAGTTTGGTCCCATGATCAGCAGACCGGACCCTACCATTGCAAGCACGGGTACCCTGCGCTTCGAATTAGGGTACCCTGCGATTCGGAGCTTCAATTGCCGACGGATTCTTCATAAATTAAAAAATTACCTTCACTGTTTGGGATCTCACCTGAAATGCCATGGATTCGGAGCTTGAAATTCGACTGTGAAAAAAGGTGTGAAGAGAAGAGTTGATCGATTTTACAAAGGGCCCGCGAACGTGAAGTGAAAGGGTTAATGGGTGCTTTTTTATTTACTTTTGCCTTTTCAGATTCTACAGTAAACCTCTGTGAAAAGCTGTAATATTCGTTAAGTGTTGTTGATTGCCATTAAAGAAGGGTAAAATAGTCTTTCGCGCAGAGTAAGTAAGGGTACATTGGTCTTTTACAATTTAGGAGGCTATTTTTTTTAACGTTGACTATGTCAAAGGCCTTTTTTTAAATAATCCCAGTTAAAAGGCTAAGCTGTTTTCCGCTAGTTTCCAAAGAGGGAAGCTGTTAAACACTCAAATGAGCAACACAATTATTTTAACAAGAAATAAAAAAGAGCACTTATCGTTAAAATAATCCAAATGCAAATTCAAGTCTCCAAAAGAAATCAATCACACACAAGCACACATGCATATTAGATCAGCGGTTGGAAAAAGATTTGAAGTTTTTATTACATTACAAGAATGAAACTTTTCAACATTTGCAAATGCCTAACTGTTATTTACAATTACATGCATGTTGTGGTTTGAGATTCACGAAAGACCAACTCTTACATGTTTTCAGTCTGCTCCAAATGCCTGCAATACACATGCCTCCGATCATATTCATGAACTATGCTGCAATTAAGTTTAATATATCCCCACATCAAGCTTACAAATACAAGACATAAATATCAGTCAAGAGTTTATGGGTTGTTCGTCCATCTATAGAAACTCCAAAGTTAAGCGTGCTTGACTTGAGGCAATCTAGGGATGGGTGACCCCCTGAGAAGTTTCTCAGGGTGCGTGTGAGCGAGTGGGTTAAATGGTGAAACAATGGGGCCAGACTATCAGTCGGAGTGTGGTGGGCCCAACCCCACTAGTCTCGGTAGGGACCGATGCCATAGTGACACCCGGTATGGGACGAGACGTTACGGATATCTTGGTTTCCAAGAAAATATACGATATAATGAGAACATTTTAAATGACCACATTACCTGCAAGAAGTGTTGTCAAATTGGTGCCATGGCATAGCGGATTTTAGCAGGGCGGCATGTAGAGGCTGCACTCTGGCGGGTTTTCATGGCGGCGCCGTCATTGCGGTGTAGCGGGAATGGCGGTGATAACTTGAAGATGGCGGATTTTAGGGGTTTTATTCGAATGTGGGATGTAATTATTTTCTTCAGGGAATATGAGCTGTAATTTACGGGTTGCCCAATTTTAGGTTGGCACAATTACTTAATAATAAGTGGACTGAATTTAAATTAAAAGACAAAAACAAAAGGAACAAAAAATTCGACCTACTATCCGCCCAAACCCTACGCGTGATTCACCCACCCGCACCGACTAACCCCGTGCCATAGTTGTTAAAGGCGAGAGGCGCAAAGAGGCGATATGTCACTGCCTTGCCTCAGAGGCGAGGCGTAAATAAGGTGGTTGCCTAAAAAATTGAGACGATTATTATTAAATGTATATTTTTTATTTTATTCATGACCACCCACTCTTGTATAAATTGTAATATATACATACCATAACAAGAGTAAATGATTGATTAACACTTATCATAGAAAAATGTTCAATGCATGTAGTACTTAACATAATAATCTAGACAAAATATGAACAAGTTCATAACATGCACATAAAGGGCATGGACAAAAAAAAAAAAAAATAGAACCCCAAGCTTCTAGGACAAAAAGAGAAAGTCAAAGCTTCCTAGACAAAAAAAGAGAGGTCAAAGACTCCAAGCTTTGGAAAAAAAAATTTCTACAAAAGAACAGAAGCCAAAGCATCTATATGTCATCATCAAGTTGCTCATTAACGTAGTCATCTTCATTGTTGCAATCACCATCATTGTTAGGGTGGTATGCCTCCTCCTCTTCTTCTTCAGACTCAACAAAATTAGTCTCTTCATCATCTTCATCAACTAGTCGACGTGCAACCGTGTTAGAAGAAGAAGCAGCTTGTTTGTTCACTTTTGATGATGATGCATTGCTCGCGTTCGATCTATTTCTAAACTCGTACATCGGCTTTTAAACTCCCGAGTGTCGAGAAACATCCCCCCAAATTAAATCATGGTCCCCGAAAACAAGCTCATCCTCTTCATCGATTTGCCCAACTAGCCATTCATTACATTCATCATTCGTCCAATGTAAAGGGATCAATGTTGTCTCTCGCTTCATATCTCCGCCTTAAAGCCTGTTATACTTGATGTAAACTAAGTCATTAAGGCGTTGTTGATTCAACCTGTTTCTCTTTTTAGAATGAATCTGCAAAAAAAAACCCCATAAAAATAAGTCTTGTAATATCATATCATAAAATTTTAATAATAATAATAATAATAACTAACAATAACACAACTCACATGTTCAAACACACTCCAGTTTCTTTCACAACCTGAAGAACTACATGTGAGGCTGAGAACCTTTATAGCAAATGTTTGCAAGCTCTTTGTTGAAGATCCATAAGAGAGCAACCAATCGGCTACAAATAAAAATAACATATGGCACTTTCATGATGAAGTATAACATAAAATAATAAATAATAGCAGAATAAATAAATGGTTCATCTACCTGGTGCTTTTTCATTTACAACTGGGCTTTTGGGCATTCATAAGTTGGTTTCTCTTTCGCTGAGTAATTTTCAGAGGCGACTGCCTCGCTGCAACTCGTACCACCGATTAGGCGACCGCCTCATACCGCCTCTTCAATACACAACGCCTCTATGTGCTTAGAGGCGATTCTCTACCAGCCCGCGCCGACCCACACCACGACGACCACTGTAAGTGTAGCTGTTTTCAATTTCTGTTTTTTTTGTTTTGCATTAATAATTTCATTTATTGACCTTGTGAATAAGTGGAGCATTTGAGTTATGTCTTATAAATGATGTAAGATTGTGGATTGTGCTAGATCTGTACTTTGTTCTTGTGGTAAGAATGATAATTTTTATTTTGATGCGAAAATTGTTTGGTTATTGAATCAGGAAATGGCAGATAAAATCTCTTCAGAGGGTTGTTCTAAATCAACAAATAAAAATGATATTGGGTGGAGAGTTTGCCATGCAGCGAATGAAGGAGATACAAACACCGTCGTTTGTAATAAAGTCAGAAAACAATGAAAGACGGAATAACTAGAGCCAAGAATCACTTGATGGGAAAGTGAGGTGATGTATCGATATGCTTAAAGTGCCCACCCAAAGTCTCGCGGTTCTTTGGAAAAAATAAATATGAGAAGAAATGTCCAATGGATATATATTTTCGAGAGCCTGAGACGCGCATTAAGAGGAAGCAGGACAAGCTAAAACACGCTAGCATAAGAGATGCTTGTGATAAAGAAGCAACGGCCAGAGTCCATCAATACATTGCTCGCTTTTGTCGTTCAATCTTATCAAGTTACAGAGTTTTCAAGACATGGTGGATGCTATGATTCATTTGGGCTTTTGCGTATTCCAAGCTATCACGATTACAGTTTCACTATTGAACAAAGAGCTAGAATATACGAAGAATTTGATGAAAAATCATGAGGCAGAGTGGAAGGTGACCGGTTGCTCTATTATGTCTGATGCTTCGGCTGATAGGAAACAAATATTTATTATTAATTTTTGGTGAATTTGCCGACGGGGACAACGTTTGTCAAGTCCATTGATGCTTCTAACTTTGTGAAGACGGGCAAAAAGACATTTGAATTGCTAGATTCCTTCGTGGAGACGATTGGAAAGAAGAATGTTGTCCAAGTTATCACGAACAATGGGAGCAATTACGTGGCGACAGGAAAGTTGTTGGAGGAAAAAGACATCTTTTTTGGACCCCGTGTGCGGCTAATTGCATTGGTTTGATGCTTGAAGACATCGGCAAACTTCCGTTGATAAATGGAACAATTAAAAAGGGGATCCAACTTGTTGGGTCTATTCCCATTCGAGTACACTTAGTTTGTGGGTACATTTCACGAACAAAAGGGAATTAGTGAGGCATGCGAGAACTCCTTTTGCTACGTCTTTCCTCTCTTTACAGAGAATTCACGAGGAGAAAGCAAAAATGTTTACTTCTGAAATTGGAGCAATAACAAATTGTCGAATGACAACAGTGGTGATTATGCCGAGTTTTTGGAATAATGTGGTCTTTACGGTAAAAGTCATGGCTCCTCTTGTTTGAGTGCTTCGGCTTGCGGATAGCGAAAAAAGACCGACTATATTTATCAAGCTATAGATGCGATCGGACAAAAGAAGCGATTATGAAATCTTTCAATAACAACGAAAGCAAATACAATGATATATTTGAAATCATTGATTAGGGATGGAATTGTCAGCTTCATCGACCATGCATGCGGCCACTCACTTTTTGAATTCACAGTTGTTCTACAACAATCCGCAAATGAAGTTCGACTTGGAGATTCATAATGAGTTTATGGATAAGTCACATTATGTTTATAAGTCACCACCACAACCGTCACCTTCTCCACCACCACCTTATGTCTACAAATCACCACCACCGCCGCCGCCTTATGTTTATAAGTCGCCACCACCACCGTCACCTTCTCCACCACCACCTTGTATCTACAAGTCACCACCTCCTCCCTCACCTTCACCACCACCTTCATCATTTTAGAGACCATTACCTTTCGTGTAAAGTATTGACTCGGACAAAGTCTTCAATAGGGCATCTTTCCCCACAACCAACTTCCTAATGCAATCCATAAACCCATTATAAATCTCCAAGTCGAACTCCATTTTCAGATTGTTGTAGAACAATTACGAATTCAAAAAGTGTGCTGCCACATGCAATGATTGATGAACCTGACAATTCCATCTCCTATCAATGATTTCAAATATATCATTGTATTTGCTTTCGATTGAAAAATTTCATAATCACTTCTTTTGCCCTATCCATAGCTTCATTAATATATCACATTGCTGGTCTTTTTTTCGCTATCCGCAAGCCGAAGCAATCAAACAAGAGGAGCCATGACTTTGAGCGTAACACCACAACGTTCCAAAAACTCGACATAAGCACCACTTTTGTCACCTCCCTTGCCTCAGCGTCATTCGACAATTTGTTCTTGTTCTAATCTTCAACAGTAAACATTCTTCTAAGATTTGCCTTCTCCTCGTGAATTCTCTGTAAAGAGAGAAAAGACGTAGCAAAAGGAGCTACCGCATGCCTCGCTAATTTCCTTTTGTTCGTGAAATGTCTCAACAGACTAAGTGTACTCGAATGAGAATAGATAAACCCAACAAGTTGGATTCTCTTTTTAATTGTTCTATTTCTTAACGAAAGTTTGTTGATGCCTTCAAGCATTAAATAAATGCAATGAGCCACACACGGGGTCCAAGAAAGATGTTTATTTCCTCCAACAACTTGCCTGCCTCCACGTTATTGCTCCCATTGTCTGTGATAATTTGGACAACATTCTCCTCTTCAATCGCCTCCACGAATGAATCGAGCAATTCAAATATCTTTCCGCCCGTCTTCACAAAGTGAGAAGCATCGATAGACTTGACAAACATTGCCCCCGCCGGCGAATTCACCAAAAAATTAATAAAATACATCTTTCTTTCCTATCAGTTCAAGCATCGGACATAATAGAGCAACCAGTCACCTTCCACTCCGCCTCATGATTTTTCATCAAATTCTTCGTATATTCTAACTCTTTGTTCAATAGTGGAACTCTAATCTCGTGATAGCTTGGAACTCGCAAATTTGTACCTAATGAACAAATGGCATCCACCTTGTCTTGAAAACTCTATATCTTGATACGATTCAACGACAAATCAGCTTGATACCAAAAGCGAGCAATGTATTGATGGACTCTGGCCGTTGCTTCTTTGTCACAAGCATCTCTTATAGGGCTTTCAATGGGGCGGGCCGGAGCGGGCTGGCCCGCCGCCCGCTGTTTGGCAGGGCGGGGCGGGGCGGGCCTTCCAAACTGAAGCCCAGCCAGCCACGACAGCGGGCCGCGGGCCTGGCGGGCCAGGCCCGCCCGCCATGAATTTTTTTTTAAATTTTTTTATTTAAACTTTTTAATTAATTAAGAATAATTTATATAATTATGATATTTAAATATACATTAATTATTTATTAATTAATAAATGCATCATTAATTATTTAATTGTAATATTTAAATATACATTAATTATGTATTAATTAATAAATGCATCATTAATTATAAATAAAATCATTAATTAATTCCTCTATTTATATAAATATAAATTTACTTTATTAAAAAAATTAATAAAATAATATGGCGGGCCAGCCCGCCCCGCCCCGCCTAGCCCGCGACCCGCCCAGCCCACCCAGCCCGCCCCATAGGCAGGGCGAGGCGGGCCGGCCCGCGAGCCGCGGGCTATTTTGGCAGCTCTAATCTCTTATACTAGCGTGTTTTAGCTTGTCCTACTTCCTCTTACTAATGGCCGTCTCAGGCTTTCGATAATATACATCCATTGGACATTTCTTCTCATTCTTTTTCCCAAAGAACCGTGAGACTGGATTGGAAAGGAAATCCCATCTTCATCTTCATCGCTATTGCAATATAACCAGTGTTTTAAAACACGCATAGCGCAACGCGTCGCGTTTCAATTCAGATAGCGTGTAGCGTATTGCGTGAGTATTTTGGACAAGCCACCTAAGGTTAAGAAACATAATTTATAACAAATTATTAATGATAAGCGCCTTATTCAACAAGTTTTATATAAAATTTGGGTACATAATATATGTAAAATCCAATGTGTATATCACAAACAATAAAAATATATATAATATATATTAACAAATAATTCATGTGCATGATATTTAATAGAATTGTTATATCTAATTCACTCTCATTTTTGTATCCGCATTAAAAAATATTGAGGAAACCTATACTTAAAATGTAGTATTTAGAAATAATTCTTATGGATATCGAAAATATAAGATAGCATGTCATTTTGATCGCTGTTAAACAAAGAATAAATTAGATAATTTTGTTTTTTATCACATAGATTACAGTAAATAATCACATTTTTTGTTCAAGTAATTAAAAGGTTAGGAAAAAAAATGAAAAACTAAAATAATAATAATATGTTAGTCAAAGCATGAAAGGACGTGATGATAATATCTGGTCTCAATACACGTTGTCGCGTTTTGAAGGAAATTGACGCTAAAGCGCGCATTAATTCGCGCGATACTATGCTTTTTGAAACAGTGAATATAACACATTAGCTGCATTGGCTTTGCTTGCCTTCACTTTTCCCTTTACATATGCCCAAAGTTCTTCTCGAACTTTCTGGTTGGCACTTTAAGCATATCGATACATCACATCGCTTCCCCATCAAGTGATTCTTGGCTCTAGTTATTCCGGATATCATTGTTTCCTGACAGTAATTACAAACGACGATGTTTGTATCTCCTTCATTCGATGCTTGGCAAAAATTCCACCAACTATCACTTTTATTTGTTGATTTAGAACTAACCTTTGAAGAAATTCCATCTGCCATTTCTTGATTCAATAAACAAGCAAGTTTCGCATCAAAACAAAAATTAACATTCTTATCACAAGAACAGAGTTCAAATCTAGCACAACCCACAATCTCACATCATTCATAAGACATAAGCTCAAATGCTCAACTTATTCACAAGGTCAATAATCCAAATTATTTATGCAAAAAAGAAAAAAAAAAACAACAAAAAATGAAAACTGCCGGACACTTGCAGTTGTCGCTGTGGGGTGGGTCGGCGCGGGGTTGGTCGGTGCGGGTGGGTGAATTGCGCAGAGAGCTTGGGCGGATAATACAGGTCGGATTTTTTGTTACTTTTGTTTTTTCTTTTAATTTAAATTCAGTTTTAAATTTAGTAATTGGGCCATCTTAAAAATTGAGCAACCCGCTAACTACAACCCATATTCCTTGAAAAAAAATTACAGTTCAATTCGAATAAAAAACCCTAAAATCCGCCATCTTCACGTTATCACCGCCATTCCCGTCACACCACAATGACCATGGCGCGCCCATAGCACCACCATGAAAACCCGCCAGAAAGCAGCCTGTGCGTGGAGTCCTTGCTAAAATCCGTAACGCCATTATGCCATGGCGCCAATTTGACAACAGTAGTATATAAAATGGTGGCGATATGGTCATCAAACACCAAATTTGCAAAACTAGCAATCAAAATTCTTAGTTTGACATGTAGCGTGTTGGATTATTGTGAACGCAATTGGAGCATCTTCGAGCAGGAGCAGGTAGTTGTTATACACTCCATCTTTTAATGGAATTTAAAAGAAAGTGATTAGTTTTGATACATGATCTTTTTGTAATCATTTGATAGATTCCTTCGAATAAAATTTGGCTCGAACATCAAATAATGCACGATCTAGTGTTTGTCAAGTACAATCAACAATTGGGGAAAAGATTTGATGTTAGAGATGAACTTGACTCAATTTCTCTTAGTCATATTGATGAGTGTAATGATTGGCTAATTGGAGAAATGGATGATGATGTTGATGATGCCGGAAAGATTTGGTGTTTGGTGATGATACCACTTTGAATTGGGAAATAGTGTATGAGGCTTGGGGGGGTTAGAAAGTTATCAAGGTATTAGGCAAAGCCATGAAAAGAAAGGAGCAATCGGTTGGTACTTCGAGTTCCTCGAAGAAACTAGCCTCAAAAGGAAAAGGAAAAGAAAGAATGCTTGTAGATGAAGATGAAGTAGAGTTTCAAGATCGAGGTGAAGAATCCGAAAAAGAAGAGTTTGTTGAATTTGAGGAGTACAAAAAGGAAGAGGAAGAGGGACATGCTCCGTTAGCTAACGATAATTTAGAAAATGATTATATTGGGGTCGATGAGGAGGATGACGCTTAGACTTTGTGTTTTTTACTTTTCATATGTATGCTCGTCTTCAACCTCTTGAAGTTTATTTGCTATTTTGTGAAACTAATGTCTTGTTAAATCAATTATTGGAATGTTTTTAAAATATTGTTTACATTGCTATATATAAATTATACATATATTTTTAGGTCGGCCATGGCTTCCGCCCGCCACGCCATCCGCCATAGGAATATGGCGGGTTTTTGGCTTCCGCCATGGCCCGCCATCGATAACATTACCTACAAGCTCTAAACTTGAAGCAGCGCATCATACTTCAGTTTTATATTTCCACATATCCCTCACGACTTATGACACGTACGGACATGACCTAATACAAGCAATTAACCAAGGCGCAAGAGACTTGTTGGAAATAAAATATTGGGTAAATTGTGTTATAACCACGTGGTTCTACAGGAATTCACGTTGCTACCCTATAGTTTTTTAATTGCGAGAAACTCCCTTGTGTTGTGCTAAACTTAGCACTGTACCCCATGTGGTGTCTAAAACTAGCATCATACCTCCCAATTAGGGGGCGTAAATGATAAGGAGCGCATGATTAGATAAACCACGAGGAGTTTCTATGCAATTTTTAAACTATAAGGGTTTTGATGCATTTTGATTAAAGGCTAAATTGCATATTACCCACCGTGGTTTAAAAAATAAGCACCAAAACCCTTATAGTTTTAAGGGAAATTCCATGTGGTAACCTCGAGTTTTCGACTTTTTCAGTTGGTACCCAAAGCTATTTTTCGATTCCGGCTGGTAACCTCGAGGTTTCGACTTTTCCAGTTGGTACCCAAAGCTTGTTTTTTATTCCGGCTGGTACCCCAGAGGTTTTATGAAATGTAATTTGGTACCCCTGAATTACCAAAACTGGATTTAAAATACTTAAAATAATTACAAATTCAAAAATAAATTATTTTTATTTTAAAAAAATTAATTATCAAAAATAATATATAGTTGGGAAAAGTTATAAATATTTTTAAAACAGAAAAATATATTCTCATGCATTGGATGAAAGCCTAAGGCATTGGATGAACAACAATTCTAATTTCTTGTCGGAAAATTAGGCATGTTGAAGTTTCCGTAATATGTGCTTTACGTGCTCCTATGTGCTTTCATATGTCCTATGTGTTTTCACTATTAAATGCTATATCTTGCGTGAAAATAAATAAAAAAAAAATTGTTAAATAAAGTTATCCTAATAAAATAAAATCCAAAAATATTATACATATACTTATAATATTAGGGGAATGACGATATCTTTAGGATGCTCGATCTCATCACGTATAGATTTCCCTGACATGCGACTGATTAATTGCTTAATTTTGTCAGTCTAAGTCGCATTTCAATGTCTAAAGTTCTTTAGTTGATTCCACTAGACACAAAGCCACTGTATATTAGTGAGGTTTCTAGCCTTTTATTTCTTTCGACGGATCTATTCTTGAGCGAGTCAAACAATAATTGCATGTCTTAACTTGTGATTCTTGGCCTCATCCTCGTCTTGCGTTTGATCATTAGGAAAATGATTAGGGCAATTAGGAAATTCCTCACTCGGCCAAATATATAAGTTTCAATCCTTTAACATAGCCTGTTGTCATCCATTTTGAGCCTTCTCCGAATTCCTTTTCTTCATTTGAAAACCCTTAAGCCTTCAACCGACTATATAAGCTTTCAGCGGGATGTTCAGTCGAGAAAAGGAGGGGGAGGAAAATGAGACGACAAAGAAAAAGGTGACAAAAGAAGGTGGAAAACGCACACGAGGAATGCTCAACGCCCAAAAAGCAGTCCAAAAAAACCTGCCTCTCGAAAATCAAAATTCCAAATCATCAGAAGGGGGCATGGATCTTGCTGTGAACGTCTCCCTTGATAATCTCGTACGCTCGTCAGAACAGCTGGAAGAGGAGCACCTTGAAGTGAACTTCTCCAACGATAATCCGGTCTTATATCGGGAAACGAGAAGAGGAGCACGGCCTTGGGTTCGAATTCCATAACTGTGAACTTCTTCAAATTGATAATCTCTGAAACTCTCTAGGGATTAAGAGAAAAGGAGCACGGTATCGGCCCGAGAACCAACAAGAAGAACTTTTCCTTAAATAATCTCTCAGCCTCGTAGAGAAGCGGAGCTTCAGCTTGAGCAAATGTAGACTGATACGAAAAAATTAAAGGATGAGAATGACAAAGATACGAGAAAATGCCGAAAGAAAGAGAACGACGAAGAAATGGAAGACGACAAAAATATCACTTTTCCCAAAAGTTTCCTTCCATTCTATGTCAGAGCCAAAATTATAATCCTTCAAAGTCCCTTTGATTCCAAATCGACGGTCTTTCACATAGATGAAATGATTAAAAGCGCCTCGATCATAGGTAAATGGACTTAATATTACTTGTGTTGACTTGCTTGATATAAATATAATAATCCCAAGGTAAAAATAAATGAGCGCTAGAGTGAACCCAGTGAGAGTTGTCGAAATGGATCATACTTTGAACTTAGGACTATAGTTTGCTGACGTGATTTGACGGCATATGATCATGACAAGTGTCTTGTGAAATTTTAGACGTGATAATGATCGAAGCAAATAATCTGACCTCATACTATAAATAATACTAAAAATTATATAGATAAATGATAATTTATTCTTGAAAATTTTCTTTTTATTATATGTTATGAAAAATTATATATATATATATATTCGCACATTCTGATATGCAATTTTATTTGCATTTACACTGAATTGATTAAATGCGATATATTGTTCTTGCTCACACCCTCGGGCGTAAGTATGATTACATGATTAGGGGACCATGTATCTAAGCTACATTGATCAAAATTGCGCGGTTTGAATGTTTGCTACTTAGATTGATTTCATCGCTTATATGATTAAATCAATTAAGGTGCATTATTTGAGGGGGAGCATGTTCAAAATAATATGCCTTGAGCTCCAAATATTTTTGATGATTTTCTGTAAGTGTTGCAGATAATTGACAATGATGATTCCTTGCTACAATACACTTCGACGAAGAGGACTTCACGAATTTTCATGAATTGAAGCTTACGGCATTGATAAAAAAATTCAGGGGGAGCCTTTATTAAAATTACACGTTGATTAACTCTAACATTCTGGACATCTTGTTCTAAGTAATGCAGATTTTTCAGAAATCGGATTTGGAGCCAGATGTCACTGGTCAGAATTTCAGGGAGTTAATTGCATTCTAATTTTACTTCATGGGGAGTAAATATGTGATTTTAAGTCAAATAGGGTCAATCTAAAAATATAAGAATACTTACCATCGATAACTGGATAGAAAATGTAATTTTCGATTATTAGTTTATCGATCGTAAACAGTAATGAGCTTAGAAATTGATAAGCATCGATAACATCTAATCGGCCCACTTGAATGAAAATCAATGTTAGCAGTCGAAAAACCATATCTCACACAAAACCCTCATAACAGTGTCGATTAAAATTTCTCGAGCGAAAAACTCAAAAACGAAAGACGAACTCAAAATCTCACTCAATATCTTTAATTCTTACACAGTTTTCGTCTTTCAAAGGTAGATTCTGCATCCCTTAGGTGTTTGCGTCTGAGTAATTTCAGTTTGCATCTGCATTCTGTAATTTTTCGCCGGATTTTATGCTAGATTTACAGTGTCTTTAACTGTGAAGCCTCGAAGGCTATTTTCCAGCGATTTAGACGTGTTTCTGTGGTTAAGATAGGTTTAGATTTGCGAGTTAAGATGGACTTTAGGTTTACAGTCACTCTAATGGTGTAGATTTTTGATCCTATGCGTTTTAGAGCAAAAATTTAAGTCTCGACTAAACTAGGTTTTTGAATGTTTAAGCAGTCGAAGAACTTTCTCGATCGCAAACAGTTTCAATCGTATTTTGAGCTACTGTTTGCACAGTAAAAGATTTTCAATCGCTAAAATTTTAACTTGGTCACTAAGATAACTGACGTAGGTTGCAAAATCACTTACCATCGAGAAATCTAATTTTGATTTTACGCGAGCAAAAAAATTATTAAGAGATAAAATAGATACAAGCCTTTTACAAGGGAATAAGTTACTATCGAAAACAGTACTTTCGATTTCAATTTTATTTCGGTCGCAAATTTTAGCGGTGATAAATTAGTTTTTCGACGCTACAATTTCTCGATCGTAAAAATGCAGCGATAATTTTGTTCGATCGAAAATTTACTCAGCGATTAAATTAGGTTTCTCGCTGACTACTTTCTCGATCGACAAACTTCGCAGAATCTATTTTTAAAATCGAAAGACTTTCACGCTCGACAAAATCACGACGAAAAATTTTATTCAAGCGCGAAAAATTTCTCGATCATAAAATTACACGGAAATTGATTTTCTCGATCGTAAATTTACACGAATATTTTTCTCGATCGTAAAATTTCTCGGCTACAGTACCACGTTTTCAGTCCAAACACTTAGAAACATTTCTCTAATTTTTTCACTGTAGCAGACCTCAGCGAATAGAATTTTCGATCGCAAAATTGAACGGAGACTTGAAATTCAAAACTAACACTTAGGAAATTAAAATTGATTTCTCAATTCTCGAGCGCAAATTTTAGCGGAGTGAATAGTGGTTTTCAACACTTAGGAGTATTTTTCGACAGAAATGTTATTTGCCTTATGTATGAATGTCGAAATTTCATCATGACGTTAATCTTCACTTCGTATAACCTATGTGCAACATACATATCTCCAATTTCAAAATTTTATCAAACTTGTTATAAATTGATAACAAATATAATTTGATATTATAATTCATTTCAACTAAATTATTTTTGAACTAATGAGCTTTCTTACTTCTTATCATTTCAGATGGATCGCTACCCTGCCTATAATCACATCTACGACAAAACTCTGTATCTCACGGACATGATACAAACTATCAACTCGATCTGATGACATTTCGATGTCCAGACGAGATCATATTCTCAATACTCCAAGGCCATCACCTTTGTCACGCACTTACGGTGACAGCCTCGGTGCCGATGGTCTATCTCCAACAGTTCTGGGGACGCATTAAGAGTGTCGTAGTTGAAGGAGCTTACAGTTCACTATGGTGATCGGGACGAGGCATATCAGCACGAACAAGAACGACTTTGGGGTCGCCCTCGACTCCCTTTCAGCCACAACTACGATCCTTTACCAACAGATGCTAAGTTGGTGCAAGGTTTCATCCAAATGTAACATCGTCCGCCGCTCACAAAACTCGCGCAAGTACAGAGCAACAAGATTTCTCATCCATGGAAGACACATTTTGGAATCATTAACAAGTGTCTATCACCGAAGCACGCGGGCTTCGACAAAGGCAACGACAATATTCTACGGATATTTCACGGATTTGCATTCTTGTGGAATTACGATTTTGCTCACTGATCTGGAACGATCTAGCAGAACAGATCAGACAAAAAGAGAACAAATACTCCAAGAATGTGCCGTATGCGAGGTGGTTCTCAGTCATCAACAAACTCATGGAGATACACGAGAACATTGCTCGCTTGCCTCCTGGAGGAAACTACCTGCCACCACAACTCAAATTCTTTCACCACCCAAAGCTCACGGATTTAGATCAACCGTCGATGGCAATTCCGCTTGAGCTGCTTCGTCTTGCCGACCCCTAGGGAGACGTTTATAAGCTAACTGCCGGGAGAATCATATCACAAAGCAGATGATTCGAGGGCCCCCGATAGACTTCAATGTGAGCCCTTCCCAACAACAACGCCCAAGCCCTGAGGTTGCGATGATCGATGCAGTGGCCCAGGAGCTTGAACAGGAGCCTTCAACCCAAGAAGCTCAACTACCAGACCTTGAAGCCACGATCATCGACGAAGTGGCCCACGAGCTGGAAGTTGAAGCTCACGTTCAGGAGCTCCAAGCGGAAGTCCCATCATTGTTGGAGTGTTCCAAGGATCTATTGAGGAGATCCTGCAACAGGAAGGATAGCCCGAAGCAGAAATGGGGCCCAACTCACCTCCATTGGTTCCAACGTCAGAAATTGAGGCTGATATCAATGATTCAACCCAACGAGCCTCTGGTGACAGAACAAGCCCGTGAGGATGTTGCACATGGATTATCACCTCACACGGCCACCTCATCAGACACTGAGTCAGATGAGGAAATTCGTTTGATAAGACGGACTCCAAGGCGAATGAGTATACCATTCGAGTCCATTTTCACAACTGTCACCACCGCATCAGACACAGCGCCGCTTATCACTCCACGTGCTGAGGACCCTCCTTTGCTCAATCTTGAGCCGCAGCACGATATTCCTGTGTCTGGTTCGCAGGTTCAATCAGAACCAGCCCCAACATCCATAGGTGAGAATCTTCAAGATTCGAATCAAGGATTGGATGGAAGTCTCGGACGTCACAACCTCAAGTGACTACGAGCCAGCCTAAGGAGCCGGTGTTAGCTCAAGGGCTATCAACAGGTATTCGGCATTTACTAGCTTCTCGCGAATCCATTCCGTCCCTATCAACAGGCGACATCAGTTGACCTGGACCATCTACGGAGGCTCATTCCACCCCGTTCGTGACGAAAGCTCGTCTACAGGCAACTTTATCCTCGACTCTATCAGCTTTCAAGGAACGATTTATGGAGAGAGTTCACGCAGCCATAGAGATATCCCAACGAGATACCGGGAAAGCACCTGAGGCCCAGCCGTCCGGACGAACCTCACAACTTACCCTCACACCCACTCAACCCACACAACCCTTACCAATCGCCACACCTATCCTCTCACACAACCTCATAAACCCTACAACCGTACCCATCAGCGAACTTCACTCCATTTTAGTCGCCCGACTACTTGAACTAACCACACGAATGTCGGAAGAAGAAGATCTCTTCTACCGTCTCGTAGACCGTCCTGACCCGAACGAATCATGCCGAGGTCAAGGCTCCGGCTCCAGACGCAGACATGATGACCCAGCCGATCAAGGCCGTCGTGCAGGGGAGAAGAGGCCTAGGATACAAACGAGAAGTCAGAGACGGAGCTCGGGCGCGACGCAGACAAGCGCTGGTGTCGCTGAAACCTCACAACCAACTACCAAAACAACCACCACCATGTACCGCACCACCCAAACTCTAACCCCGATCGAACCACCATCTTTTCACCTAAGGACGCCTCTATTTACACCACCACAAACAGTCACAAGCTCCTTCCTTCTGCAAGAAGAAGCAAGTGCCGCAATGCTCGTGGCCTTGGTAGCTACTCAGGCCACTCCCAATCGGGACCATCTGGACATGGTGTCAATCCACACGAGTTCCTCGACAGATACATATTCGAATGACAGTGGATGACCCATACCATGCCCGATGACGGTCAAAGACAACGACTCAAGGACGTTCGATATTTCCTACGACAAGCCTCGGTGGACCTAGTTCTGATAGAAGGCGAAGAAATTCAGGAAGGAGAAGACCATGAACAAATTCCCTCAAGGCTTTCGGAATCGGTTGTGCTACGAGCGGATTCCCCTACAAGACAAATGCCAGTGACCGTTCAAATCGACACGTCGTGAGAAAACATAAGGATTGAAATCCCATTCCTAGGAAGAGTTCGTAAGAGAATTTGGAGGTCACCGAACAAAATTAAGGAGTTGAACGAGTTCGAGCTCAGAGGGATCCCTCACTGGGATCACCAAAAGAGAATGACCGATCTCTGGATGCTAACCCATCTTGACCAGATGTGAGGCTGTGCATGTCAAAAGGACAAGCGAAGAGTCATTACAAGAGGGTATCACATATATGTCAGCTAGCGTCTACTGTGCTAAAGGAGGTCTTCCAACACCATTCTACGTCATAGAGCGAGTAGACAGAACTCGAGAAGAGCTAAGCGAGAGCGACCTACCTTACCTCCCTGCCAAGGAGGTATACTATCTCTACCAGCTATACGTAGAAAAGTACAAGGGTACTCAAGGCTTCATCAAGAAAGAAGGACTCGAGGGACTGTACCGGCTCATGGTGCGCCAAGTCAAATACTTCGCCATACACGACCTTCAGATGGCTCTAGAGAGCAACATGAAGAAGGGTAACTTGACCGCTCCTCTCAACAAAGGACCTGGGATGGAAGGGCTTCACACGCACACTATCTTCAGATGGCTCTAGAGAGCAACTTAAAGAAGGGTAACTTCGCCGCACACGACCTTCACGTGCACATTAGCTCAGTCTTAGGAATCACCTACCACAATCCGATTGCAAGGAAGAATAGGTTGATGCTGAAGACTGAAGTTAATAAGTTTTGTGATGGGACGCTCAAGGTCATCAGGAAGAACATAGAGACGAGATTGGAAGAATCAACATACAGACTATGCTGACACTTCACAGGTTCGTGAGAGAGCAACCAATCCTGATGGAACTTCTTATAGTCATAGAGGAGCGATTGGAGCTGAGGAATACTCTAAGGAACTTCGAGTATGCACTGGGCTTGCGCAGGTCGTACTTTGGCCGACGAGGACAAATAGCTCGGAAAGGCAATCAAGCATAAAGGGGGAGAATGTAGAATATCAGTTTTAGTTGTGCTTTGATTTCATTAGCTGTCCTTGTCATTAGGGGTTTTATTTGTAGTTGTCCTTAGATCAGGACTTAAATTGTATATACCAAGTATGTTTGGTATGATACTTGTACACACATTGTGCTTAATAGAGAACTTTAGTCAATTGATCCAATTCCAGAGAGAGAAAGTCAGAAAACATTCTCTCACTACACGTATTATCTCTCAAAGTTCTTCAACGAAGGTTTTCGATCGAAATTCTATTTTCTATAATTTTAATCGATTTTCTTATGATTGAAGTCTAGGAACGTAGAGTTGATAATCTAGGGCCTAACATGAACAGTATTGCGAGTAATACAATGGTCATTGTGCGTTGTTTTAATGGCGAGGTCGTAGGTTCAGGCCTATTTCAGACTTTTCTGGTTCTTTTTTGTTTTTATTGGTTTAATTACTTTTTTATTCTTGTAATTCTTTTCTTCTCTTTTTTTTTTTAAAGTTATTTTAACGCACTTCAGTTTTCTATTATGCACTTCAGTTTTCTATTATTACTCTTTTTAGTTCTTTTCATTTTTATTTTTTTTATTCTTATCGAGTTACTTTTTTGTTATTTTGACACTTTTCCTTTTCGTCTTAATTCTTCTCTTTAATGTTATTTTTTATTCACACATTAATACATATTCGTTAGTATATATGATTTAACTTTTTTGTTATCTTTTCCAATACCTTATAGTCAATTGATATTAGGGTTAATTATGATCCAGGCCCCAAAGATGTTTTAAAATAGGGTAGACCTGTCAGGAAAAATTAGTTTTAAGGACCCAATTTCTCCATTACCACTTCATTGTTCCGCAGTACTACTTCATTGTTATGCAGTATCACTTTATTATTCTGCGGTACCACTTCATTGTTCTGCATTACACTTCATTTGTTCCGCAATACCACTTCATTTTTATGCCAAATGACTCGCTGATATAAAAAATCAGTGCAGAATCTCTAAAACTCCCCCTAAAGGCAAAAAGATACGCAACCAAAAATTCAGTATGGTTAGAGCAAAAATAATAGAATAGTTATCACGATATTCAAAATACTAAAAATTAGTACGTAGGTAAATCTGCAAAACACAAACATTCGACGTGCAATCAAACACGCAATCATACCAGAGAAGCAAATCAGCATGCACAAAAGCATAAAACTCTCTCAGACATGCAAAAACTAATAAGGGTCAGAAATTCAAGCGCATTCTCCTGTTTAGCTTCTTTCTATTTCATTTGTAGCTCCCCTGTTGAAATTCCCTTAGCACTACCAACAAGGTTTAGACTTCACTAGGTGAGATGTTGATGACGATGTGGAGCCAACAGCTGGGTCAACATTCTCAGACTCGAAAATGGGTCAGTTCGCAATAGACATTCAAGATTAAAAGTATCAATCCAGAGCAGTATAAATTTTGAAATCTATAATGGTCTTTCTCGAATTTGCAGAGATTGCATATATTATGAAGTAGGATTTGTGTAAGTGGAAGATATCAAGGAGCCGAGCCAAGTCCACATAAGTTCTGAGTTTCCAACGGTAAAACGGTCATACTGCATAAATGCATCGTGGAATAAGTGAAAACCAAAAAATAACCGTTGGAGATCTAAATAAAATAATATTAAATAGCTTTCTATCATGAGATATTCGAATAAGCCTAAGCTGTTTAATGTAAGTGGAGCTAAATAAAGTATATCACACACGAACTATCAGGAGCAAGTCATGATTCAGCGAAACATACCAAGTCAAAAATTATAGTAGGAGCGAGCGATACCAACCGATGAGAGAACGTTGATGAGCTCATGAGACAAGCGTAGCAGGTTGTTCTTCGAGATATACTAATGCAATCTGAGAGATATAGATAGTACACACAAGACTCTGACACGTGCAATCCTAAAGCTAAAACATATAAACGAAAACACAAAGAAATAGCATGATGAAACTGACAGTTACATATGTTGCCCCAACATAAGACTCAACATCTTAATCTGAATTTGCAGACTTTTCTGTTCGACACCTTCAACTCAATTTCCTTTCATTTTCTGCCCTTTTCACCTTAGGTTGATCTGAATTATCGTGCACTGCCCTTATTACTGAAACATCTAGGTTTGGCTTTTTTTTTCGCAAAGAATACATCATCACCGCGAATAACGCGTACCTAGGGATACTTATTACCAAAACCTGTATCTTGAAAATGGTTTATGAGCATGGTTCATTTCATAAAACGGTCAAGGTGAGTCGAATCATTTCACTAACAGAGAGAACATTAAATCAAATATCAAAGCATTAACAATCAAGTTCGACATATGCTATGTTGATCCAAACGTTGGACCAACATTCACGCTGATGCAGAGCTATGTATTTTTTCAGGTCCGAAAACCTTTCAAAATCAAGTGCTTTCATAAATATCAGCTAATTGATGCTTAATATCTATATGCTCTATTCTAATTAACTCTTTTTTACCATATCTCTCAGAAAATGATGCCTAATATCTATATGCTTGGTATGCGAATGTTGAATAGGATTCTTAGAATATTGATAGCACTTAGATTATCACAATACATGAGCAAGGACTCACTCTCTAAGCCAGAATCACTTAACATGCTATTCAGCCAAATAAGCTTAGTACAACAACTACCCGCAGGTACATATTCAGACTCTGCCGTAGAAAGTGACCCACAATTTTGTTTATTACTATACCAAGACACAAGACTATTACCTAAGAAGAAACAGCAGCCACTTGTACTCTTGAGATCATCTTCGTCACCTTCCCAATCAGCATCGCTACATCCTACAAGATTCTTGTTAGTATCTTTCGAGAACCATAACCCTAAACTATACGAACCACTCACTTATCTTAATATTCTCTTAACAACATTTAAATGGGAAATTTTTGGCTCAGCCTGAGATCTAGCACAAACACAAACACTGTACATAATATCTGGTCTACTCGCTGAAAGATATAAAAGACTGACCATCATGGAACGAGACAATGTGGGGTCAACATTCTGTCCAATATCATCTTTACTTACCTTATGTGTTGAACCCATCGGTGTTTTCATTACCTTGACAGTATCTAGCCCGAATTTCTTCATTGTCTTCTTCGCATACTTCTCCTGGACATGAAAATGCCGTCGTTGCTTTGCATAATCTCCAAGCCTGAGAAAAATGTTAGCTCACCAATCATACTCATTTCTAAAGTAGAATTCATAGCATGTACGAATTGGTCTAACATGGATTGAGAACTAGAGCAAAAACAATATCATCTACATAAATCTGGGCTATCAAAAAATTAGAACCAACTCTTTTTACAAAGAGTGTCCGATCGGCTTCTCCTCGCACGGACCCAAATTCAAGTATGAACATTGTCAACCTACCATACCAAGCTCGAGGTGCTTGCTTCAGGCCATACATCACTTTCTCGTTGTATATGGAGTTCATGCATACAGTTCTTGCAAAGCTGACTTGTGCTAATCAATTTAGCCACAAGCCCGTCGACGTGTAAAATGCTGCTTAGCTTCGGGAAGTCGAGCACATTCAAATTGCCACGACCGAGAATCCTCCCTTCCGCACCACCTCCGAACGTCACAGATCCACTGCTCAAGGGGATATATTAAATATGGTACTCTTTGGTAACCGTCATGTGGCGTGAAGATCCACTATCGTAGTACCATGAACCTCATTGCATTTATATACGGATTTCTCTACCCAAACTTTCTTAGGTGTCAAAACAGCAGTATGTTCACCAGAATTTGAAGGAGCATCAACTGAAATTTCTCCAGACAACTTTTCAACACTGATTTCTTAATGTTGAGTGGAATGTTCGGCGACAACTGTTAGGAATATATTTTGTAGCATCCTTTAATTTATGTAATCTTGGGTTATTATGTTTATTTAGTGGGTTGTAGTAGTTTGGGGTGACTTATGATATTAAGTCATAGTTTTGTATTGGGCTTTAATATACCAAATAATTGTGGTATATAAAGCCCCACTTACCCTAATTAGGGTTTCATCAAAAGAATTAAAAAGGTATGCCACCTTGTACTTTTCCTTAGAAAAACACACACTAACATGCACTCAAGGTGTTCATCACGAATTTTACATTCAAACCTTTCTTTTGATCCTTGTTTGGTAATAAAAGGGCCAACAAGTGGTATCAGAGCCTAACGCAGATCAATATCTTCCATTTGAATCCAGTTTTGCTCGATTCCGACGTGATTTGAAGAAGTGTTTTTGCTTGAAAACTCATTTTCGATTTGTTTTAGTTTTTAGGTGTTTTTAAATCGTTTTTTCTTGCCCCTAAGACGTTAGAAAACCGATATTGAGTACATTTATACACTTTCACGTCGATTTCTGTCAAGTTTGAGTAGGATTTGAGCAAAAAACGAGTCTGAAAATCTGGGTTTTTACTGAACTGTTCATCAGTAACCGATAGAACAGTACCTTTGAGTTTGAAGGTTTTGGCCGAAACTCACTATGAGAAGCCTCGATTGATTTGAGTTTCGGGCAGTTTCTCGCCAAATTCACAGTTTCGCCGATAATTTCTCGGCGAAAGTCCAATTGATATCGTCCGAAAGTCGATTCGGGGCAATTTTTCACTAATTTCACAGTTTCGATCGATACAACTCTCGGCGAAAGCCCAATCCATCTCGTCCGAAAGACTACAGTACCCAGTTTCACAGTTTCGATCGATACAACTCTCGGCGAAAGCCCAATCTATTTCGCTCGAAAGTCTACAGTACTAAATTGCTAAGTTTCGCCTGACTCATATCTCGGCGAAAGTCCAATTTATTCACTGTTTCGCCCGAAACTCAATCATCCACTTAGCCAATTTCAATCTTAGACAATCGAAACGATTTATTCCAATCGAAATCGAAATTCCTGTTTCGATCGAAACTTTCCTTATCTTAGCTTTTTCGCCCAATTCACATATTGTCGCTCGAATTTAGCCTTTGGGATCTATACTGCACGATTCACACCTTCGCCCAATTCTAGAACTCAAAACTCAATTTCAATTGCCCGATTCTCAACACTTAGGACCAATCGATATAAAATTAGAATCGCTCAAGCATTCAAAATTGGGTAGACCAAAATTTTAATCTTATATAACTCCAATCGTCCGATCCTCAAGCAGTACACAAAATTCATCAATTTTTTTAATTGCGACAGAATTCATTAAGAGAATTTACCTACTTAGACTCGACATTCGAAACCATTCAAACTTGACTATATCTCTTTCAAAACTAAAGCGTTTCATTTCGCAGATATATCATGCGTTAACGATCATTACGAAACACAATCATGGACGGTCTTGCTATTGGATCTGAACGATTCATCAATTTCATAGAAATCAAGGAAGCAGACCTCGTGAACGACATGATTTCCTTCATTTTCGAAGAACCTGCTCAATTCTGGACCACCATCCCTGCTCAACCCGATGTTGTTCCTCCAATTCCAGAGAGGAGAACTCCTAAGGACCCTAGTCGATACAATGATGCTGAGAGAGCACGAGCCAGAGAATCAAGCTTGCCTGACACTACGTATTTCAGGCCCTACCAAATGATGTCTACAAGCAAGTCGACGCAATGGTCACTGCAAAGGAAATTTAGGATGAAGTTTGCAAAATGATGGTTGGGATAGAAGCTAGCAACCTATCTAAGAAGTCCAGCATTCTCACTGTCTATGACTCCTTCAAAGCTAAGGAGGGGGAGGAACTTCGAGATGTTAACCTTCGTTTCCCGACCATCATCAACAATATGAGAAAAATCAACACCCAACGCTCCAATCTCGAACACAACATCAAGTTCCTTTCCACACTTCAACCTGAGTGGGGACGGATTGCAGTTCTGGTTAAGCAACAGAACAAAGATCTGGACGCGATGGATATACACTCCCTACACGATAATCTCTCACAATACTCTCAGTATGCCAAAGAAATCAAGAACGAAGGGAAAAGAAATGTCGACATGGAATTGCACTCGTGACCTCTAAGTCAAACAACAGGAGCTCGAAAGGAAAGCAGGTCGTACAATCTGATACCTTTGACAATGCCGAATCTGACCAAGAATCCGAGGACGAACTCGAATCAATCAGAAAGAAACTGGCTATTATCTCAGATACGGTCAATAAGATGAGCGCCAAGAAATCATCTACTACCTTCGACAAACAACGAACCTCGAGCGAGAAATAGAAGTACATTGCCCCTGAAGAGGCTAAAACTAAAAAGTCTGAAGTAGTAAAGAAGTGCTTCAACTGTGGCAAGCCGGGTCACTTTGCTTCTGAATGCTTCAGACCTAAGAAGAAAAAACACTGAATACTACAAGAAAAAATTTCAGCTCTCACAGCGCAAGGAGGCGGGAATTGTCTTGGTTGCTGAAGAAGAGGAATGGCTGGAGGACACGTCTGACGAGGAGGAAGAAGAAATGGCCTCCATGGTGAAAAGCATTGATGATAACTCTGACGAGGATGAGCTAGCCATCGGGTCAGACAGGAAGGATGTCTCATCATCCGACCTGGAGGTATACACTCCATCTCTAAATGATTTTTCTAAACTTGGAAGTAGGATAGCCGAACTCTCCATGCATCGTAAAGATTACTCAGAACTCCAAAGCAATTTTAACAAAAATTATGCCTTATTAAACAAACAACAGGAAGAGATATACATTCTTAATGAATCCTTGAACCTGTCTGAAACTAAAGTAGAGACTTTAGAAGATCTTATAGAAAGCAAGGAAAAACAAATTAGCGATATGTGTAGAAGCTTGAAAGACAGCGAGGAAGAACGCGTAAATGTACTGTCTCAATACGAACTAATAACAAACGAACGTGTTCGTCTACACAAGAAAATCAAGGAATTAGAGGACATCAACACCAAAAGAGGTCAAAGTGAATGAACCATGTTCCTTAGCCAACCTAAAGACGTAGAATTCTATGATACCCGCGAAGGATTGGGATTTGAGCCCACCACTAACCCTGAAACAGATAAAGTACTTTCTCTGTACAACATTAAACGCCTTGGGTTAAGCATAGAACAACTAAGGCCCTTCGTAGGAACGAGAGAGGTGGCTAAATCTGACAAACAGAAACGGATGAATAAAGAATGGGCTCAAATCGCGTGTGACTACACCGAACTCAATAATAGCTACAAAACTAGAGAGATAACACCCTCTGATGATTACATGTCACCATTTGGACCCGGAATTCAGAAAGGCACTGACGAACATGCTAAACCTATTTATTCATTTATCTACATTCCAGAGATTATACGCAAAATAGGTGCCTTGACAGCCTCTCTAGAATCGGAAAAGAAAGCCCACGAAGAAGAGAGAACTATCTTGTTGAGCAAAATTTATACTCTTGAAAATTTTCCTGACGTTTACAAACCTTCCACCTCTCGTCCTGTTCCAGAATCCTCTACATATAAATGCAAGCAAACTACAAAGAAAATTCCTTTATCTCACATAAATTTTGTATCACATGTACCCACAGACAAAGGCGTGAGATCCAAGGAAGCGAAGAAGGTTCGATCTGGCTCAGCAAAGAAGACAACAGTTCCTGAAAAAAGAAGAGACCAGTCTCCAACCTTTCTTCTCATGTTTCGAAATCTTTTGCATTTCCAAAAGTGACTTCTTGTAATGTCGCAGAACGTGTTTCTTTATTTCATGCCTTAAAATCAAAATTCTGTCATGTAAACAATGATGTACTTTCGCATCCTCGTGACAGTCATTTCAGCAAAAACGCTTCCACGTCACATAGCACTCGTTCTAAGGGCATATCTCCCACGCCGTCCAATCATACTATCAAATCTAAAGTAAAGAAACACACCACCTCCAAGACCAAGCCGAACAAGAAATTAAGTCAAAAACAGATTTGGATTCCGAAATCCCAACTGCATCCTGTTGGAAATCGTCATGCTTGGATTCTTAAACCAGTTATCCAACGATCCAGCAAAGAACTAAACTAGCAACGAATAAATTAGCATCTACACCTGCTATCAAAGAAGGGCCCATCTATAAATGGGTACCGAAGCTTACTTGATTCTTTTTGCAGGTCCGTCATGTGTGGTACTTAGATTCAGGTTGCTCCTCACACATGACCGAAAACAAAGAGCTGTTGAGCAACTTCTCTGAAGGATTTCTCGGAAAGGTCTACTTTGGAAACGGACAATCTGCATCCATGCTAGGAACAGGTGATCTCATCCATGACAGGCTGACCATCAAAGGGGGATCCTACGTCGAAGGACTGAGCTACAATTTATTCAGCATTGGACGTTTCTGTGACAAAGGCTACAAGGTGAACTTCGAGACCAGGAAATGTAGTGTCACAGATAACAATGGAAGAGAGCTACTCACTGGCCACAGGAAGACGAATCTCTACTCCATTGACCTCAAGACTGTCCGACCGACGTGCCTCATCTCTCGAGCGTCTCTACATCAGAACGATCTCTGGCATCATCGACTTTTCCATCTCAACTTCAAAGACCTTAACAAATTGCGATCAGAAAACTTGGTCAAAGGACTTCCCTCGTTCAGATATAACAAAGAACATCTTTGCTCGGCATGTGAAATGGGAAAGATAAGGAAAGCATCTCACCGAACCAAACACATAGCCTCAACTTCCAAACCTCTTGAACTCATTCATATGGATCTGTGTGGACCTATGTGCACTCTGACCGTCAATGGACGAAGATATGTGCTGGTTATTGTGGATGATTTCTCGCGCTACACATGGACCAAATTTCTCAGAACCAAGGATGAAACTCCAGGACTAATCATTGAGTTTATCAAAACCGCTCAAAACCTCTACCAACTAAGTGTACAATCATCAGAACGGACAATGGGACAGAATTCAAGAACAGAAAACTCAGTGACTTCTATGCATCACTTGGAATCACCCAACAGTTCGCAGTGGCGAAAACACCTCAACAAAACGGGGTAGTTGAGCGCAAGAACAGAACCTTAGTTGAAGCAACTCGTACACTCCTCATTCACTCTGGACTACCTCACTTCTTGTGGGCCGAAGCAATGAATACAACCTGCTTCACGCATAATCGTGGGTCCCTTCACAAGAGGGTCAGTAGGACTCCCTACGAGTTGATAAATCGCAGAGTGCCGAACGTATCTTTCCTAAGAGTCTTTGGATGCAAGTGCTACGTAGCAAACGATCGTGAAAATAGAGGGAAACTCGACCCAAAGGCATTTGAAGGAATACTGGTGGGATACTCGACAACATCAAAAGCCTATCGAGTATACCTCAAGGAGAAAAGATCTGTTATGGAAAGCATTAATGTAACGTTTGACGAAGTAGACCGAGTAGTTTCTGCACAAATCAGTCCAGAACCAGGACTTTTACGAGAGTTGACAAAGGATCAACCAAGCACCTCCTCTGTGGGCGAAACCTCAAAATCAAATACATTGAGTGACATGGAACTCGATCTCTTATTCGAGGATCTCTTCTCTAAGCCGTCACCACCCACTGCTCCAACAAATTCTGCAGCACCAGGAAGTAAAGATCCTGCAGAGACTAGCAATGACAATCCCCTTCCTACGATGGAAGATCTTCACCTTGATGACGACAGTGAACTCCCAACTGATACAGAGCTCATCTCCAGTTCAGCCGCTGAAACACCACAGCACTCTGATTCAACAATTAAAATTTCTTCAGGAGAGTCAGTAATACCACAACCTGGAGAAGAAACGGAACATCAGGCTGATCAGAGTGCAGAAACCATACACGATACAAATGCGGTTGGATCATCACAACCTAGTAGAAGAAAGTGGACCCGAGCACACCTAAACTCACAAATAATTGGGGACCCTTCCACTGGTGTAACCACTCGAGCACCAACAATAAATGAAAGCCTCTATTCATGCTTTCTCAGTCAAAAGGAGCCCAGCAAAGTAGCTGAAGCACTCGCCGACCCAGATTGGATAATCGCAATGCAGGAGAAAATCAATCAGTTTGAGAGGTTGAAAGTTTGGAACCTAGTAGCTAGACCGGCTGGGAAAACAATCATAGGGACTAAATGGGTGTTTAAGAACAAAAAGGACGAACAAGGAGTTGTTATCTGGAATAAAGCAAGGCTGCTAGCAAAACGTTACAATCAACAGGAAGGAATCGACTATGATGAGACATATGCTCCAGTCGCAAGAATTGAAGCCATCAGGATTTTCTTAGCTTTCGCTGCACACAAGAACTTCACAGTCTACCAGATGGATGTCAAAACTGCATTCCTCAACGGAATACTAAAAGAAGAAGTTTTTGTATCTCAGCATGAAGGTTTTGTAAACGAACAACTCCTAGACCACGTCTACGGACTCGATCAAGCTCTCTATGGACTTAAACAAGCTCCCAGAGCCTGGTACGAGGTCCTCTCGGATTTTCTCATCTCCTCTGGTTTCACAAAAGTGAAGATAGATACGACTCTGTTTATCAAGAAAGACGACTCAGACATTATGTTAGTGCAGATTTACGTCGACGACATCATATTTGGGTCGACAGACTCAAGAATGTGCAGGAACTTTGGGGATCTAATGAAGCAGAAATTTGAAATGAGCATGATGGGCGAACTAAGTTTTTTCTCAGGCCTTCAGGTTAAGCAGCTTCACGATGGAATCTTCATCAGTCAATCCAAGTACATTCACGACATACTCAAGAAGTACAACTTGGACAACTCAAATGCTGCCACCACTCCCATGTCTACCTCATGCAAACTTGATGCAGATTCATCAGGAAAAACTGTTAACCAGACGATTTATCGAGGCATGATAGGATCCCTGCTCTATCTTACGTCCAGTCGGCCTGACATCATGTTCGCCACGTGTCTCTGTGCTCGCTTTCAAGCTGATCCAAAGGAGTCTCACATGCTCGCTGTCAAGAGACTTTTCAAATACCTCAGGGGAACACCAAATCTAGGTCTATGGTACCCGATGGATCAAGCTTCGAACTCGTAGGATACACCGACGCTGATTACGCGGGATGCAAGCTGGACATAAAGAGCACTTCTGGAGCCGCTCAATTTCTCGGGGGTAAACTCGTAAGCTGGTCGTCTCGAAAGCAAACTTGTGTCTCAACTTCGACAGCAGAGGCAGAATATGTCGCTGCTGCGAGTTGCTGCTCACAAATTTTGTGGATGAGAACCCAGCTGCGAGATTTTGGCATAACGTTAAATCGTATTCCAATTTTTAGTGACTCTGAAAGTGCTATAGCTATAACAAGTAATCCAGTACATCACTCACGCACAAAACATATAGACATTAGATATCACTTTATCAAGGAACATGTGGAACAAGGTACAATCGAAATGCATTTTGTTCACACAGATCTTCAACTTGCCGACTTATTTACTAAGACATTGGATGAAAAGCGATTCCAATTCTTGGTATCTAGGTTAGGCAGGTTGAACCACAAGACATGATCGATGGTCCCTACATGAACCTGATATTGTGTAAATAGGTCATTTAACATTCTCTATATGTTTTCATATGAATGTGAAAAAAAAAATTCTACTATCGTATCTAGGGGGAGTCTAATAAAAACTTTATGCATGGATCTAGGGGGAGTCTCTAAGAATTATGCACTAATATAGGGGGAGTCATTGAACACTTCGCACAAATTGAGGGGGAGTTGTTATGATCTCTTATCAAATTTAATTTCAAATTCGCACTAAGGGTTAAACTTATGAAATAATAATATTTATAAACTTAAGACAATGTTTCTCGGCGAAACTCAAAGTTTGTTTATAATTGAAACATACAATTCTTTGAAATGCTTTCTCGGCGAAACTGACCATCGCCCGAAACTCAGCTCAAATTCGATCGAAACTGAATTTTCAATTAATTCAAAACTTTTCTCGGCGAAACTGCATATCGCCCGAAACTCCTTTAAATTGATTTAACAATCGCACGACGCAAGTTTGGATCGAAACTGCATTTTAAATCCTTTTATAATTTTCTCGGCGAAACTGACTTTCGCCTAAAACACGCTTCAATTGAAATTGAAATTTGCCTAAATACTTTTCTAATTTTTTCGGCGAAACTGATTCTCGCCCAAAATGCGTTTCGATCGAAACTGAAGTGAATTGAATTGATCGAAACTTAAATTTAATCCTAAATTAGTTTCGATCGAAACTCATCTCATATTTATATAGCGTTTCGCCCGAAACACTGTTCTTCTTCATTGATTTCCCAAATTCACTTTCAAAACTCTCTGCAATTCACACGAATCTCATCACAGTCACTCACGAACTCTTTCTTTTCCGAATATTGCAGCTTCAACTCCATTATTGGCAAGGAAAAACATAAAATCTGGAGTCTATGACTGATATCGTTTTTATTTTTGCAGGATTCGCAGATTAGGGTTTAAGTGATTTCGCTTGAATCGCTGCTCTAATGCGTTTCGATTCAGTTTCTCATTCGCCCGAAACCCATTTCCAGATTCAATTTCACGTTTAAATCGGCTGAAACTGTCAATTTTTAATTGTCCTGTGATTTAAGTCATGCAGTTCATGACTTTCGATCGAAACTAACTGTTGCAATTTTAATTTGATTCAATCGCCCAATTTAGGCCTCTCGGCCGAAACTGATTTTACCAATTTAAAATGACTTCAATTGTTTGACTTTGACCTTCGGCCGAAACTGTCTAATGAAAACTGACTTTCGATCGAAAATCTAAATTGAATTGATCGATTGAATTCCACTTTCGACCGAAACTCGACCTTTTAATTTGATTATGAATTGAATCGCACGATACATGTTCTCTAAGTCCTAACATGTTCACAACGTGTTAGCAAAATTTGCAAAATCTCTAAGTCATAATGGTTGGTTCCCACTAATCCCTTGCTCTTATCTTACAGATATCCTAAAATGGTGCGACTGATCGATGAAGTTTTCGCTTCAAAGGACTGGGCACAGAGGCCACCAAATAATTTCCAACTTGACTTTGACAATATCTCGTGCCCAGATCCTATTATTGTTAAAATCCTAGCAAACCACCCTCTAAAAACCGCCCTAAATATCACCGAGGTTGTCCCTGAGGTCTACGTCCAACAAATTTGGTCCACCCTTCAGAAACCAACAAATAACCCAAAAATAACCAGTCTTTCCGCCATAATCGACAACACCATAGTTGTCTTTACCCCAACCATTCTCCGTTCCATACTAAACCTCCCACACTCACTCCTATATGATCCCCATCCATGTAACGATGACCTAATCAGGGACTTCCTATCATGGGCCACAAACCTAACGCCCAAAACTCCATCCACCTCCCTAACTTCACGGCCAAAGACATCCCTGGACCTTGGAGGACCCTGTTTCTGATCGTTAACAAATGCCTCTCGCCGAAGAACGCAGGGTCCGACAAATGCAACCGCAACATCATGCTCATCTTCCATGGGATCGTCTTCAATAGGAACTACGATGTCGCCCAACTAATCTGGACGGACATCCTTGATCAACTCAGAAGGCGAGGTCTCAGATCCACGAAGCCGCTGCTTCCTTACCTACGGTGGCTACCTGTCATCGTCCAACATTTCGTGGATCTTCATCCCGAAATCGAGCGCCGACCCAGAGACGAGGGCTATCAATCTCCGAAGCTCATCAAAATACAATCGACTGAGAGCAAGATCGATCAGGAGGCCATGATCATACCAGAACACCTACTACGCCTCCTCGATCCAAATGAGCCGGAGCTCCTCAAATACCTACGCGCCAACAACCTTGATGACCCTAACCCAGGGACAAGCCAACCCCCACAGCCAAATGTAGGTTTAGGAAGCTCTTCATCCCCGAAGCAACAAAAGAGAAAATCCAAAGGGGATGACAGAGGCAGTCAACAGGAACGGCGTACAAAACAAAAACACGACCGTATTCCTCAGCCAACTAGTCCACAAACAAGTCGGGCCGAACCCATAGGTACAGGGGATGACTTTGTCTTCCCCCGAGTAGAAGTCGCGACATCGGGTCCAATCGCGCTGATATGGAGCAAACCCAATCAAAGGTATTTTTATATATGGGGGCTCTGAATACTTAGTTAGCGGTAGATCGGTTACTATGCTATTTGTTAGGTGCACGAGGGTCGTTGATGCTGGGACGTAAACAGAAAGAACACAGGGGTCTACGTGGTTCGAATCCTTTCGGATTCGACGTCCACGGGGCGCTGGGAACTATCCTTCACTAAGTAGCAACACATTACACACTCATATAATCCTTAGTTCACTCTTGAAATATGGAAAACACGTCTAAAATATCTAAAGAGGAAATACTATGCGAGTGTTTCTGTAGAGAGATGATTCTTATGGAAAATGTGCTAAGTCCTCCCTTTATAGCAGTTCCCTGCCGCCTGTTGGAAGCTATGTTCCAGCTTTTCCGGGGGACGTACGACCTAAGGACTGCAGGAGAAAATGACGGATTGCTTGATGGATTGACCTCTGCGGCGGCTACAGTAGGGCACCCAGTAGTATCTTCCTCTAGTAGGGCGACACGTGCCCCTGTATTCCTTTTCTCTCTTTCCTGTTGTACCTTTATCTGGGTATCCGAGGGTTCTTCTTCCTTTGTCCAGTCCATGTTAGTGCCCGTCAGCTCCTTACAGCTGCTTCTTCCCAGATTTATATTTTACCATGGGCTCTTATGTTCGATGGGCTTTTTTGGGCCTTTCCTTTTTTTTTTGTTTTTCTCGGCCCATCTTAGTTAGACCATATCAACCACTCCCCTACTCTAATTTATTTTTGGGGACAAAAGTGAATTAGAGTAAACAAATTAGACCTTACCTTCCCTTGGGGCTCTCCTGTCTTAATTTCTTGAAAGGACGTGTCCTTTACTACTCTTTTTCAGTACCTCGGGAACCGCTTCTTTTTTAAGGGTGGCTTCTGGAAGCTCCTTAGGTTATTTTTCTGAAGGGTTACTTCGATACGGCACAGGTGCGTCTCTCTCTTTCTCCATTTCTATTTCATCTTCATCTCTCGTGGTTATGGCTTCTTCAACCTCAGATTCGGAAAAACTCGGTTTTCCCCTGCTCCGTCCCACCAATCGATTTCTTCTGATTCGTCGCCTGCGTCTCTCTCTTCGCAGCCCTCTTCCCAACCAGTCGCCTGCGCTGTCGCGCCGCGACCGACTAATCGTCCGTGTACTCGCTCTGCTACTCTTCTTCGATGGCCTCTGTTCATGTAGGTGGGGCCGATTCCGCGGGTTCGCCGGCCGATTCTCGGAGTTTGGTGGTGTTTTCCGGATCGTCGCCTCCCCCTAACCCTAAATCCGTTCCTTCTTCTTCCTTGCGAACTCCTCTCAGTGTTTTTAAGGCTTCCACATGCGTGCCGGCGAATTTGAACGGCATGGTGGAGGGGGGTTTTGTTTTCGAGGGTTTCGCCGTGAAAATGGCGTCTCCTGATCAGAGGGCTGACCTCCCGCCTCCCTCGTGTCTGGCGTTTTGGGAGGCCCAGATTAGGGCTGGGCTGCGCTTCCCCATTCCCCTTTTTCTTTATGAGGTGCCGAGGGCCTTTAAGGTTCCGTTAAACCAATTCCAGCCTTCGGCCATTCGTCTTCTTGTGGCCTTTTTCGTGGTGGTGCGAGCCGCCGGAGGCGTCCCGTCGCCTGACTTGGTGCTTTCCCAGTTTTCGCTCAAACTTCATGGTGCCTTCTTCTACCTCTCCTCCATTTCTTCTCGTATGGGAGGTGAGACTCACTTCTTTGGCAAGAATCACAAAATGGACAAGGACTGGCAGGGACCTTACTTCTTTGTGGAGTCCCCGAGCGGTTCGTGGGATTTTCCCTGTGGTAAGTGGGTAACTGGTGCACTTCCTCGCGACCAGGGAAAGTGCTCAAAAAGGAATTCGAAGGCTTTGGCCTCTCTAAACGCCCATGCTGAGGAGCATGGTCCTCTGAACCCTTTCTTTTTGGCCAAGTTTCCTGGTGTTCTGTATCACTTTGGGTTCTCACCCCTTCCTGCTAACTTTTCACTCGAGGGTATTTTATAGTTTCTGTTGCGCTCTTTATCATTCCTCCAGAGTTATTATTGTATTGATTCTCTGTTTGTGGGCTTGGTGGTACAGGGATGACAGGTTCATGGCTTAATCTGCTAGCGAGCGTAGGGGAGCGGAACGCTCCACCTCCTCCTGGGGTCGAGGGTTCTGTCTCGGCTTCGGTTCCTCCCTTGCTCTTGGGTGCTCAGGACTTCCGCGTGGAGGTTCAGCAGTTTGCCTCCAAGGGTGTGGGAACTTCCGAGCTGCCCCAGGCTGTTGATGTTCCTAAAACGAAGCGAAAGGCCGGCTCTTTGGAAAAACCAGCCAAGAAGTCCAAGAAAAAACAGGTTCTTTCAGAATCTGAGGGAGGTGAGGATCGGGCTGAGGCTCCTTCTGGGGACTCCGTGGCCAGAGTTTGGATGGCAGCGTTAAGCAACTTGGTCCCCATAGAAGACAGGGAGGTGTTCGCCAATAGATCCCCCGCAGAGAATGAGGCAGAACTTGCCTATCATCTTTCCAAGGTATGCCTTTGGTCGCTCTTAGTGGACGCTTTTGTCTCGTTTTTAGAGTTTCTTCGAGTAGCCTATACCTTCTCTGTTTTCTGGTCTTAGGATTTCCTTTTCGTGGTATCTAGGTGATAGGTCTGGTGTCTGTGAAGCCTTCTGAGAATCCGTTGGTGCCGGAGTTGGAGGGACGCATCAAGTCCCTCCAGGAGCAGTTAGAGCAAGTTCAGGCCAGTTTGGCCGCCCGTGAAAAAACAGTCGAAGAGATTCAGGCCAGTCTGGCCGCCCGTGAAAAAACAGTCGAAGAGGTTCAGGCCAGTCTGGCCGCCCGTGAAAAAACAGTCGAAGAGGTTCAGGCCAAGTTCCAAAATGAGAAGGAAGGGCTGGAGGAGGAGAAGACAGCGCTGGCCAAGCGGTATGAGGAGCTGCTTAAGTCTTCAGAGAAGGAGAGAGAAGACCATGTGGCCCTTCTGAAGCTGCGTGAGGAGGAGCTCCAGAGTTCCTTTGCCAAGGAGAGAGCGAAGTCGGATGAAGATTTCGTCCGCATAACGGAGGTCCATGGGCCGGTCGAGCTGGAGGCCATGAAGGCGGAGGGCGCTCAGATTTGTCAGCGCCACCTCTTATCGACCGCGGCCGGACAGAAGTTCCTAGAAGATCTGGCGGAGGATTGGCGCCTGGCCTATCTGAGTGATCCCGTTTCACTTAGGGATTTCGTCCCCTTCATGCAGCACTATTTCTTGGGTGGCCATCATGCAGGATCCGAAGGCGTTGAAGTGGTTACCGCCCTTAAGAGCCTTCCTCCCCCCATCCTTCAAAGGGGACCCAATGGCGGAGGAGAACCCCTTATTCTGGCGCCCTTCTGCCGAGAAGCACATGGCAGTTCTCGCCCAGGCCGATATCTCCGATCTCCCTGGCGTCGTTTTCTATCCTCACGTGGATTCTTCTGTTTAGTTTTCTTTTCTTTGTGTTGTGTAATGGACCTTTTTCCTTTTATGCTTTTGCGGACAGTTGTTTTTCTAGTGGGGGAGCTTAACTCCCCTGCTTTCGTATGCTTTTGCTGAGGTCCCCCTTTTCCTTGTAACGTAGGACCTCTTTTATTAAGGATCTTTTTCCATCCGTGCTTTTCTTTGTTGAATGTAGTCGTACTTCACCAGCACCTCGTTAAATTCGTGAGCCAAGTACAAATTATACACGCCTTTGGTTGTAAGGACCGTCATCCTTATTCGAAGGTGTCACATAGGCGCTAGGCTCTCTTTGTCCGTAGCGAATTCTGTAATGTAAGCCCGAAGGTCTTAAAAAGTGGGGGACTATCCCACCGTTTTACCCTGGTTATAGCGCCAGCTACGCTAAGGTACCTATACACGTCGCATGCCTTACTGGGGACCTTTGATGTCCTGTACGCCACAGCTCGTCAGCGGTGGTATCTTGTACGCCCTCACGGGCATCTTTCACGTTGCAGACCTGTGGCCTTTGATGTCGGGTACGCCCTCACGGGCATCGTTTCACGTCGCGAGCTGTTAGCCCTTGATGTCGTTGTACACCGCAGGTCCGTCGACCCTTGGCATCCATTGTAAGTACACTTTGTTATGACAAAAGGTTTATATTCCGCTGGGGAGGTACGCCTCGTTAAAACCTTACCTGGGCAAAACCTCCCTTTGAGGCAAAATCCCAGATGAAGGAAGAAGAGTACGTCCCCTCCCTTTCTTACATAGTAGTGTTACACATAAAACTTTTTTAAGTTAGAGACGTTCCAAGGACGGGGCAAGGACCTCCCCTTGGCATCTTCTAGCTCGTAGGCTCCACCTCCAAGCACCCTCGTCACGCGATAGGGCCCTTCCCAGGGAGCTTCCATCTTCTTCAGGGGTCGTAGGACATCGGCCCTCCTCAGTACTAGATCCCCCTGTTGAAATCCCCTTGGTCGGATTCTCCTATCGTACATTGCCTTCACGCGGCTCTTATATCCTTCGGTCCTTACGTGGGCCTCTTCTCGTATTCCTTCGATGAGGCCCAGGTCCTCCCTTCTTAATTGCGCGTTCTCCTCTTCGTCATATGTCATCAGGTGGTGTGTCTCGATGCCAATTTCAGCAGGTATTACTGCGGCCGAACCGTACACTAGCTCAAATGGCGTTTCTCCTGTTGCCTCGCGAGGGCTCGTTCGGTAAGCCCAAAGGACGACATCCAGCGCCTCTACCCATTTGTTCCCATATTGCTCGAGTCGGGCCTTGATCCCCCTGAGGATGGTTCGATTGGAGACTTCGGCCTGCCCATTTGCTTGGGGATGTCCCACCGCCACGAACCTCTGAGTCACTTTCATGCCTTCACAGAATTGTCGCGTCTTGGCCCCGCAGAATTGGGTTCCGTTATCTGAAATGAGGATCCTGGGAGCCCCATAGCGGCAGCAGATGTTTTTCCATAGGAATTCGATCACCCTTTCTTTGTCTATTCGCGCCACTGCCTTAGCTTCGATCCATTTACTGAAGTAGTCTACTGCCACAATAACAAACTTCTTTTGTGCTTTCCCTCGAGGAAATGGGCCGACTATATCGATCCCCCATTTATCGAAAGGACATGGAGATTGCATCGTCCCCAAGGTTTCAGCAAGGACGTGGATTCTGGGACCATACATCTGGCAATTACTGCATCTTCTGACCAGGTCCTTGGCGTCTTTGACGATGTTGGGCCAGAAATATCCGGCCCTGACTACTCTCCTACTGAGGGATTTATATCCTGCATGGTCCCCCGCATATCCTTCGTGTATTTCTTCGAGTATCTTCCTGCCCTCCTTTTGGGAGAGACACCGAGCGTATGCGTGCGCGAAAGATTTTTTGAAGAGACAATCGCCTATCAGGCAGAACCTCTGTCGGTATCTCCTTATGTCCTTCTGGTTGGAGTTTCTTAGGGTGGCTAAGATAGGGGCCCTCCAATCATCCCCTTCTTCTATGTCTGCCACGAACTCCCCTGCTTCTTCCTTGTCTACGGCAAGGTAGGTAACACCTTCTTCCTTGAGAGGCGGTCCGGAACTTGCTGCTTTCGCTAAATAATCGGCCTTGTGGTTTTCCTCCCTGGGGACCTGCACAATCTCATAGGAATCGAAAACTTTCGTTAGCTCCTCAACCTTTTTACCATATTCGACCATCTTTTCATCTCTCGCCTCATAGTTCCCCCTCACTTGCTGTACCACCAACTGTGAGTCCGAGAATAGGGTAACGTCTCGTGCTCCCAGCTCCTTCGCAATTCGCAGACCATGGATGAGGGCTTCGTACTCTGACTCTTTGTTGGAGGCCTGAAAATGGAAAGTGATGGCAAAGTGGAGCTCCTTTCCCTCACGGTCGATGATGAGAACTCCTGCTCCCGATCTTTGGGAAGTGGCGGACCCATCCATACACTTTCCACCGACGTTTGGGAGGTCCCTTAGTTGTTTCGAGGACGAAGTCCGAGAGGGCCTGGGCCTTTATGGCGGTCCTTCGCTCGAACTCCACATCGTACTCCCCTAGCTCGATGGCCCATTTCACCATCCTTCTTGATAGGTCCGGCTTGTCTAATGTCTGCTTCAGAGGGAAGTTGGTCCGCACGCTCACCTTGTGTGATAGAAAATATGGCCGGAGTCGGCGAGCAGATGTCATCACTGCTAGCGCAGCCTTTTCGACCTCGGAGTATTCCGCATCCAGCAGCACTTTACTTACGAAATAGATGGGCCTCTGGGAGGTCCCTTCCTCTTTTAGCAGGACGGAGCTTATTGCGTGGTCTCCTACGGAGAAATATAGTACCAACACGTCCCCCATCAAGGGCTTAGTCAGAAGCGGGGTGTTGTGAAGGTATTCCTTTAGTTCTTCAAAGGCTTGCTGGCATTCCTTGGTCCACTCGAATTGCTTGTTCTTTCGCAGTACCTTGAAGAAGGGTAGGCTCCTTTTGGCCGAGTGGGAGATAAATCGACTAAGGGCTGCCAACCGCCCCGTGAGCCTCTGGACTTCCTTGACGCCCTGGGGAGGTTGCATCTCCAAGATAGCTTTTACTTTTGCGGGGTTTACCTCAATACCTCGTTGGGTCACCATATAGCCCAGGAACTTTCCCGATCTTACTCCGAATGCACATTTTTCGGGATTCAGCTTCATGCCGCTTCCTCTAATTGCTTCGAACGCCTCCTCCAGGTCCCTGGTATGATCAGTGAGGTGTATGGACTTCACGAGCATATCATCTACGTACACCTCCATGTTCCGGCCTAACTGCTGCTTGAAGACCTTATCCATCATCCTTTGGTACGTGGCTCCCGCGTTTTTAAGTCCGAAGGGCATTCGCACGTACCCGTATGTTCCCCCTGGTGTCACAAAACAAACTTTATCAAAGTCATTTGAATCAAGACTTACCTGGTGATAGCCCTGGTAGGCGTCCATCATGCTGAGGACCTCACACCCTGAAGTGGAGTCCACAAGCTGGTCTATTCTGGGAAGCGGGTAATGGTCCTTGGGACAGGCCTTGTTGAGGTCCCTAAAATCGATACACATTCTCCACTGCCCATTTCCCTTCTTTACTAGAACAGCATTAGCCAACCAAGTGGGGAACTGGATCTCCTGGATGTGGCCCGCTTGAAGCAATTTGTCGACTTCTTCCTTCAAGGTCTGCGCCCTTTCAGCCCCGCAAAATCGGAGTCTCTGCTTAATGGGTTTGGTGCCAGGTAGGACGTTTAGATGATGTTTGGCTATATCAGGGCGGATGCCTGTCATATCCTTCGGGGAAAATGCGAATAAGTCCGCGTTCCTCTGCATTCATCCAACAAGCTCCTTCGTGGCTTGCTCCCCTAGATGTGTCCCAATTTTGGTAGTCCTCCCTGGTTGATCAGGGTACAGCTCTACGTTGACTAGCTCCTCATCTGGTTCGGGCTGCAAGCTCGTAGGTCCCCCTCCTTCGACCCTGATCCTCTTGTCTCGATCGCTTCCTTCTCTAACGCCCTCTTTTCCCTTGGTCACTGCCTTAACTTCATTGGCGTAGCATCGGCGGGAACTTTGCTGATCCCCCAATATCTCTCCGACATGCTCCCCTACGGGGAACTTAATTTTCAAATGGTAGGTAGAGGGGATTGCTCTGAACTCGTTGATGGCAGGTCGTCCCAGAATGACATTGTAAGAGGAGGAGATGTCAACCACAAGGAAGTTGATCGTTTTCACAACCCGAACGGGGTCTCTTCCCATTCCGACAGGTAACGTTATTTCTCCCAGGGGCTGTATCCCAGGTCCCCCGAATCCGTACAAGGCCGTGGAAACGGGTCGCAGCTCTACTCCCAGGTCCATTTTTCTGAAACAGTCTAGGAATAGGATGTCAGCTGAGCTCCCCCCGTCTATAAAGACTCGGGACACGTCGTATCCGACGATGTCGGTGGTGATGACCAAGGCATCGTTATGTGGTCTTGTGATGTGTTCTTCATCCGTCGGCCCGAATTGTACGTTCGCGATGGCCTCCGTGTGCCCTACTAATCCCCAGGGCCGGGGTTCCTCAGTTGTCATGGCATAAAACTTCCTAGCTCGATTAGAATCCCCACTACTGGGACCTCCGATAATAATTAGGATGGGGGTCCTGGGCTGTCCTGGAGGACCTTTGTCTGCCGGAGGTGGCAGCGGTTTACCCTTGTTCGGCGTAGGTCCCCCCTCTTCCTTTTCGTTCTTCCGGGGGATGGGCTCAGGTCCCCGCTTAACAAACTCCTTCAAATGTCCCGCCTGTATGAGTCTCTCTATCTTGTCCTTCAGGTGATAGCAATTGTTAGTATGGTGCCCGTATTCATTATGGTAACTACAATATAAGTTAGAGTAAGGTCTAGAGGGTCCTGAGGATCCAGCGAGGGGCTTTCTTAAGGCTGGGTGTCGTCCCGCTACCGCTAAGACCTCCTCAGGATTAGCACGCAGTGGAGTGAACCTCCGTGGGGCCCTAGCCGAAGATCCCCAAGGCTCTTTGTGAGGCGGACGCAGAGGTGGCCTCGCATGTCCTTGGCTTCTCACGGCCCCTTCCTTCTTTGGCGTGGTTATCTGCTTTTCCTCTTGCGCCTTGGCCATCTTACTCTCTTCCAAGTTAATATACTTGTCTGCCCTCAGCAATAGGTCCTCGAAAGTCGGCGGTGGTCTCTTGGAGAGGGAAGCGAAGAAGTCCCCATCTCGAAGTCCGTTTATCAGGGCACTGACCTTAACGGAAGGCGTAGCCGTCGGTACCTCCAAAGCTGCAATGTTGAACCTGCTTATGTATGCCCGCAGGCTCTCATTCTCCCCTTTCCGTACTTGGAAGAGCGACATGTCGGATTTAGGTTGCTTTCGGGCGCTGGCGAACTGAGTAATGAATATCAGCTGAAATTATTCAAAAGATTTGATAGATCCCGGTGCTAACTGGCTGAACCATTGTTGGGCTGCCCTTACTAAGGTGGTTAAGAACACTCTGCATTTGACTCCATCCGAGAAATCATGGAGCAGGATGGTGTTCTGAAAACGCAGGACGTGTTCCACGGGGTCTGTCGTCCCATCGTATTCGTACGGCAACTGTTTGAAGTTAGATGAGACCTCCCCCACCAGTAACTCCTTTGCAAAAGGTGTCCCCGCTACTAATCCTTCTCCTATCCTTGGCGGCATGGTTCTGCTTCTGACACCGTCCACTACCTGCTTAAGGTCCGCCAGTTGGTCCCTCAGCTATATCTCTCTTTTGGTCCAAGTTTCCCCTTTTTCCTCTGGGCGTAGCGTGACCTTTTTCCTTCTTTTAGAGCCTTCGGCCCCCTTAGCGTGGTCCGGGGCTTTGCTAACGGACTCGTCAGAGATCAGCGTAGGAGTTCCTACATCCCTTTCTGGCTGTTCCGCCTTTTTTGGCTCCTCTTCCTTCTCCCGAACCTGTTCCGCAGCTCCCCACGTCCCACAGGCTGCTTGGGGGGTTCTTCTTCCTTCCTAGATTCATTCTCCGATCCGGACAATCGCTTGCTATGTTCAGAGGGCGTCGCCTGAGGCTGCGGCTGCGTCTCGTTTTCCCCAGTTACTTCTGTGAACTTACCGTCTACTTGCTCAGTCTCGACACGGGACTGGGCCCTTTTCCGTTGTCTCCTTTTCTTCCTTCTCTCTGCCAGGGTGCTACTAACAGTGTTGCGCACCAAGAGGTCTAACTGCGGCAGTCAAGGTGATTGGTGTCTCTGGCGATATTACAACAGGAGTAGGTGCCGGGGTGGCGTCCTGCCCTGCCGTATCGCCCCCTGCCACCTCCCTGAATCGCGGGTCCAAGTTTTTCGGTATGGAGGAGTCTCCTTCCATCAGCGTCCTCACGTTCCTTGTCTTATCCCTGTAACACAAAAATAAAAAACATACGAGAAATTTTTCAACACAACCTCGTACCTTGCTCAAGAAATTCCTCACGCCTTTAACTCCGAATTTTCCACAGACGGCGCCATTTGATATGGGGCAAACCCAATCAAAGGTATTTTTATGTATGGGGGCTCTGAATACTTAGTTAGCGGTAGATCGGTTACTATGCTATTTGTTAGGTGTACGAGGGTCGTTGATGCTGGGACGTAAACAGAAAGAACACAGGGGTTTACGTGGTTCGAATCCTTTCGGATTCTACGTCCACGGGGCGCTGGGAATTATCCTTCACTAAGTAGCAACACATTACACACTCATATAATCCTTACCTTCACTCTTGAAATATGGAAAACACGTCTAATATATCTAAAGAAGAAATACTATACGAGTGTTTCTGTAGAGAGATGATTCTTATGGAAAATTTGCTAAGTCCTCCCTTTATAGCAGTTCCCCGCCGCCTGTTGGAAGCTATGTTCCAGCTTTTCCGGGGGACGTACGACCTAAGGACTGTAGGAGAAAATGACGGATTGCTTGATGGATAGACCTCTGCGGCGGCTACAGTAGGGCACCCAGTAGTATCTTCCTCTAGTAGGGCGACACGTGCCCCTGTATTCCTTTTCTCTCTTTCCTGTTGTACCTTTATCTGGGTATCCGAGGGTTCTTCTTCCTTTGTCCAGTCCATGTTAGTGCCCGTCAGCTCCTTACAGCTCCTTCTTCCCAGATTTATATTTTAGCATGGACTCTTATTTTCAATGGGCTTTTTGGGCCTTTCCTTTTTTTTTGTTTTTCTCGGCCCATCTTAGTTAGACCATATCACGCGCAAACTACCCTCCCAAGCCACTCAATCATCTCCTAACAGATGATTCTTTCACATACTCACTAGGTGCCATGTCATTCATCACCACCTCGCTCGGAGGGGGTTGATGTAACAAGCAGTCCTCAGCCTCAGACTGCACCTTCCTTGATCACATCTAGTCTAGTGCCCTCACCATCCATAATTTTTCCACTTTCTAGGACACTATCATTAGTTTCTGCACCTATAGATCTTAGTGATCTAAACAGAACGCTCCATGATGTCTCCGTACTAGAGTCTAATACGGAACAGAGCGGAAGTCCCAACGTAGTGAACATCACTGCAGCTACGACCTTGGGCCATCAATATGAGTCTGTCTCAGCATTGATGTCAACGATGAGCCTACATGGCCTCGGTCTTTCAAGTCCTGGGCAAACGGGCGGCACATCAGTACCCTCTACTGATGTTGTGACGACGGAATGACGGAGGCAAGGCTGGAAGATCGACTCGCAGAGCTCAGGAAAGATCTCGAGGACACAATCATGACCCAAGTCTACAGCGCCATTGGGACATCCTCTCGAGATAAAGGCAAAGCTCCCGTCACCGAAGAAGCACCCTCACAAGCCGATCCCTCTACTGACGCCGACGGAGGGCCGTGGAACGTTCCTATCACGAAACTCATCGACGTCCTGCTGGCCCGACTCCGCACTGCACCAAAGCTAACGGAGTATGAAGCGGCGGTCCTCAGACGGCTTGAGCTACCTTTCACACCGACAAACCCAAGCGAGGCCCAGTCATCACCTCAACGACGTGACGACCCTAACGGTGGGGGTCGTCCCGAGGGGGAGACGAGACGAGGAATAGGGCCTCAACCTCTGCCGTCACAGCCTAGATCCACCCAAACACCCACAAGAACAAAGCCACCTACACCCACACAAACAAAAAAATCTACCCGAACTACCACTAAAACAACCCAACAACCCTCCTCACCAACTATGAGCCTCTCACCTCCTCTTCCCACAAGCCAAGACAGCCCCTTGATATATCCATCCTCTGCCATCCTATCCCTGCAGACCAACGAACCAATCCAACAAACCGAAGAATTGTACAATCCACACAGCGCCGTGGAAAACTACATATTCAACGAGGATTGGATAACCAAACCGCTGGACCCAGCCATGGCTAGAGGGTTGATGGAAAATGCCAGATACTTCTTGATGAAGGCAAACGTCGGCCTGGCCCTAATCGACGACGCCGAACTCGAGGAAGGTGAAGACTATGAAGCAGACATTCCAGAACTTCCCGAGCTACTCCGACACACCGTCATCGACGAGGAATGTCCACCAATGAAGACGAAGACAAAAGAAGTGGTGGAATTGCCATGGGAGAATGTCAAAGTAACTGCCCCATATCAAGAAGAGATTCGAAGGAGAATCTGGAGGAAGGAGGCTAGAATCAAGAAGCTCGACAAGCTTGAGCTTAGAGGACTGAGCCACCTCTCGAGACCTAACGCAGTCCAGTATCTGCTTTCGTCGAATTTTGATGTTCAGAGGACAAGGGGGTGACGTAGACACTCTGAGAAGAGAAGAGGCAAATGAGCCTAGAATTAGAGAAATTCTGGGAGTTCGCAAAGTGAGGTTTCCTGATATGGACATGCCTGTCTACATGGTACGGCGAGAAAATGAAAATTATATATAATTGAATGAAGCCGACCTCGCCTACATCAGAGGAGAAGATGTTGAGACAATAGTAAGGGACTTCAGAAGGCTTGGAGCTCTCAAGACGCCAGAACTCAGACTTCGCTACTATGCACTGAAGAGATTCATTCTACGCCAAGTCAAGTTCAACGCAACCCATGATCTTCAAACGGCAGTTGAGAGCAACATGAAGTGGGTGAATCTGACGAAGCCCTCCTTTGAGGTCCCAGATCCAAGTTATGGTGAAGGGCACATTATAAATGAAGACGATGATCCATCAGTCGTCTACATCAACTTCAAAGGAGAGAAGAGGCTAATGAAGACGTCAGAGATTCACAAGTTCAGCGACGGAAGCTTACTGATCATCAGGAACAAGCTCAGAAGGATACTCGAGCAGCTAAAGGAAGAAGAATACGAAGTTCAAGAGAAGTACGGAAGGTTGATCGAGACCATCTCTGCAAAGATTCCTTTCGAAGAAGGTTGCGTTCGTTCGAGTACTTTTTAAGGCTAAGGAAGTCTCCCTACCATGTACAGAAACCCAAGAAGAAGACAACTCCAAGGATGCCAAAGCGAAAAGGATGCTAAGGGGGAGATTGTTAGGAACATATTTTGTAGCATCCTTTAATTTATGTAATCTTGGGTTATTATGTTTATTTAGTGGGTTGTAGTAATTTGGGGTGACTTATTAAGTCATAGTTTTGTATTGGGCATTAATATACCAAATAATTATGGTATATAAAGCCCCACTTACCCTAATTAGGGTTTTATCAAAAGAATAAAAAAGGTATGCCACCTAGTATTTTTCCTTAGAAAAACACACACTAACATGCACTCAAGGTGTTCATCACGATTTTTACATTCAAACCTTTCTTTCGATCCTTGTTTGGTAATAAAAGGGCCAACAACAACTCAGTCAACATAGATTTTTGCGAAATCTCCCCCTTCAATTTCCAACAGAACGGTTTGCTATGACTAAGCTGCATGCAATGATGACATTTATATGATCCATACTTTGCTTACTGGCAGCATGCTTCGAATTATCCTTAACAAAGACAATCTTAGATCGATCGTTAGAAACAGGATTAGGCACATCAAGAGTAGACTGTGAATTGAATCCTACACATTGTTTATCAAAAATACCTAATGACAGTACCTCATCAAGGGTCGATTTACCTTTGTTCATCTTCTTAAACGTTTCATGAGCTTCATCGACTTGCTTCTGAAGTTTATCGATCTCTTTGTCTTTTCTTGTCAACACGGCTTCCATCTTATTCATCCCTTCAACAAGACTCTCGATCATCTTTTCGCTTTTATCGTTTTCCACCATCAAGATATTCACCATCTTCATCAGGTCAGAGTTCCGTCTTTTCCTTAAAAAACTCAACGGACAACAATTTGAAGGCATCATTCATCTGGACTTCATCACGAACGTCAGTTAGTATAACTACATCATCAGAACTCACATACCCATCAAAAACAGTTTGAGTCATCGTAATAAAAAATTATATATTTCTCAGATCTTGAGTCCGATGTTGGCTCAACATCAGCTACCGTAGTTAACCCGATATGATGATTTTCGTCTTCTTTGTTGTCTGAGAATAAGATGGTTACTGATGATTACTTACTCCTTTGCACGCGTTTGTTCGTCTTCATCGTCAGAAAGGTCCACCCAAAGAGCTTTTCCGCACTTGCCAAGGGTGTTAGCACATAGGATTGCGTAATGCCTGACCCTTGGCATGCATGGCTGTTAGGAATTAATTATAGTGTCGTCTAATTACTTAATTCTTGGGTTTATATTTTGTTATTTAGTGGGTTATTAGTCGTTAGGGGAGACATATGATATTTTGTAAGTTAGGTGACTGGGCTTTAATATACCAATTACTTGTGGTATATAAAGCCCATGCTTACCCTAATTAGGGTTTATCGAAAGAAGTTCAAAGTAAGCTAGCTTGTACTTTTCCTTGTAAAAACACATACTCACACACACTACAAGGTGTTCTTCATGTTTATGCATATAAGTCACTCTTTGATCCTTGTTTGGTAATATTAGGACCAACAAATGGTATTAGAAGCCTAGCGTGGATCAATATCTTTGATTTGAATCCAGTTCCATTCGATTTCGACGTGATTAGGAAGATTTTGCTTGAAAACTCATTTTTGGTTTCTTCTCTGTTTTTTGGGTGTTTTCAAATCATTTTCACTGATTTCTTTCTTCTAAGACATTAGAAAACTGACTATGAGTATTTTTCTGGTCTTCACGTCGATTTCCGTCAAGTTTGAGTAGGATTTGAGCACAAACGAGTCTAAAAATCTGTTTTTTCTAGGTCTGTTCTATCGCACAATACTAAGAAATTTGAAGGTCTCGGTCGATACATATTCACTGTGCTGAGTTCTGCCGATCAAAGTCTCGGCGATTTAGGCCTCTCTGGCCTTATCGCCCGATTCTTTGTTCCTGTAGACAAATCGCTGAATGCCACACTTGACGAGTTCGCGAAAGACCTTGAAGATACAATCATGACCAGAGTGTACGATGCACTTGGTACATCAACTCGCGACAAAGGCAAAGCCCTCGTCATCGAAGAAGAACCTACTCAACCTGATTCGAACGCTGATACTGACGCCGACCCATGGAAGTTCCAATGAAAGATCCATCACATTCTGCTGGCCCGACTCCGCAGTGCACCCAAACTCAGCGCAGAGGAACATGAGATCAAACGAATACTCGAGGTTCCGTTCACCTGCCGAGGCGAGGCTGAGGCGTCAAATCGACCACGTGACGACCCAGAAGATGAGAGCCATCCCGAGGCGGAGAAGATGCAAGACAGCGTGCCTCAGCCTCAACAGCAGCAGGCAACCGTGACGAAACACCCACCCGAACCAAATCACCTACACCTACCGGAACCAAAATATCTACCCAAACTACTACCAACACAACCCAACAGGCTTCCTCATCTCAAAGAGAAGCATCCTTACCAGCTATGAGCCTTTCACTTCTCCATCCCACTAGCCAAAGAAGCCCCTTCGATTTCTCTATCATCTCCCATCCATCCCACAAACCAAAGAAGCCCTTCGATTTCTCTGTCATCTCCCATCCATCCCACAAGCCAAAGAAGCCCTTCGATTTCTCCATAATCACCAATCTTATCCCTTCAAACAGATGATACAATCCCATATGATGAAGAACTGTACAATCCACACAATGCCGTAGAAAAATACATCTTCAACGAAGATTGGATAACCAAGCTGATGGATTCGGACATGGCCAAAGGCTTAATGGAAAATGCCAGATTCTTTCTGATGAAGGCAAACATAAGCCTGACCCTAATCGACGGTGACGAACTCGAGGAAGGTGAAGACTACGAAGCTGAAATTCCAGAACTTTCCGAGCTGCTCCAACACACCATCGTTGATGAGGAATGCCCACCATCGAAGTCGAAGATAGGAGAAGAGCTGAAATTGTCAAAAATGCCAAGGTGATTGCTCCATTTGAAAAAGAGATTCAAAGGAGAATTTGGAGGAAGGAGGATAGGATCAGAAGATGAACGAGCTTGAGCTTAGAGGTCTAGCTCATCTCCCAAGACCAAAAGCCGTTTAGTACCTGCTCTCTCTTTGCGGAATTTGGATGCTCAAAGGAAAAGGAAGTGATGTGGATACTCTCAGAAGAGAAGAAGCGAAAAAACCCAGAATCAGAGAATTTTGGGAGTTCGAAAGCTGCGATTTGCAGAATAGACATTCCCATCTACATTCAAAAGGTGCGATTTGCGATCTGCGATTTGCAGAATAGACATTCCCATCTACATGGTAGGCGAGAAGATGAATCCTACGAAGAACTGAATGAAGCCGACCTCACCTACATTAGAGGTGAAGATGTTGGACAGATAGTGGGAGACTTCAGAACGCTTGGAGCACTTAAGACTCCATAACTCAGGTTGGGTTATGCCGCATTGAAAAGGTTCATGCTGCGCCAAATCAAATTCAATGCAACTCATGACCTCCAAACGGTGCTAGAGAGCAACCTAAAAAAGGTGAATCTTACGAAACCCTCCTTTGAACTCCCCAAGTCAGACTGCTACGGTGAAGGCCATATCTTTGTAGGAGAAGGTCCCTCAGTGGTCTACGTAAATCATAAGGGAGAGAAGAGGCTTATAAGGACTTCAGAGATTCCCAAGTTCTGCGATGGAACCCTCCTTATTATACGAAACAAGCTAAGAAGAATCACCGGGGAGTTAAGATTCGAAGAATATGAAGTCCGAGAAAAGTACCACAAACTAATCGACACCATCTCTACTCGAATATCCTTTTGTAAAAGGCTTCGATCATATGAATTCATCTTAGGACTCAGAAGGTCTTCTTATACGCTGGTGAAACCAAAGAAAAAGAAGACACAGAAGACGCCAACAAGACGAAGAGGACACTAGGAGATTGTTAGAATTAATTATAGTGTACTCTAATTACTAAAGTCTCGGGTTTATAGTTTGTCATTTAGTGGATTATTAGTAGTTTGGGGAGAGATGTGATATTTTGTGTAAGTTAGATAACTGTGCTTTAATATACCAATTACTTATGGTATATAAAGCTCATACTTACCCTAATTAGGGTTTATCAAAAGAAGTTCAAAGTAAGCCACCTTCTACATTTCCTTATAAACCACACACTCACACACACTGCAAGGGGTTCTTCACGTTTATGCATATAATCCTTGTTTGGTAATATAAGAGCCAATAATAGTATCTCACAGATTCCCATTTGATATTCTTTTTCTCCATCTGGTTGCTTTTGAAGAACGGAGGGGCAGAGAACGGTTCTTAATCATTCTGGCCTTTCTTGAATGTTGGGCCAACATTTGGTTCAATATTCTTCTTCATAAACTTCTTCAACTGCTTCACGAGCATTGCCGTATTCTCATCATCGTCAGAGTCATCCTCAGTTTGAAACATAGAGGGCTGGCTGAATAGAGCAAGGGTTTTTGCCGCGGGAAGCACTCTTTAGGACATTGAGGTTGGTCGTAGTTTTGCATGATGTTCATCAAGGAGTTGAAATCCATCGTAGCCAGATTGTGTGCTTCCTCGACCGCCGCTACCTTCAAGTTACACTTTTCTGTTAGAGAACGAATTGCTTTAGAGTTTATTACCTTATTTTACATCGGGTCTCCCAAGCTAGCACATTCGCTTGAAATGGTCAGAAGCTTACCAAAGTACGTGGTGATGTCCTCGTCTTCATTTATGCTGAGATTCTTGAATTAATTGTGAAGGAGTCGAAGTTTGGTCTCTTTATGCTTGCATCTCCCTCACAGTACCGTTGAAGCATCTCCCACGCATTTTGAGCCGTTGTGTAGTTCTGAATAATTCCTGAACATGAAGATGTCGACTGAAGAGAAGATCGCATAAGGGCTTTATCATTGAAATTTGCTGCACTTGTAAATTGACCATTCATCGACTGATTTGTCCACGACTTCGCCATCAGCGTCTGGAGCAGATCAAGGTGGAGTATATCCATTTAACATAGCATCCCACGCACACGTATCTATCGACTTGATGCACTGGCGCACGCGAACTTTCCAATATGTTTAGTTTGATCCGTCTAACACGAGAACCTTGCCAAAATAATTTGAGCTTAAAACATCCATAGAAAAGGGTAAAAATGCTTAGTTGTGTCAAGTCGAGGCTCTGATACCACTTTGAAGTGGTCCCAACATGGATGTATACTACGTTATAAAACTGGTGACCTAAATGTTGACTCTAATAATGTGACACTCGGGCCATGGAGACGAGGGTGAGCTCGTCTACTCGGATGTATGGGAATACAGTCCGAGGTGCAAACCATAGGGAGGGGTACATGAACGAATCGATCCGACACCCGAATGAGAGGGGATCCTGAGACTGACAATGTATGGGCGTGTCAGGCTAAGATTTGTATAAGAGAAGTGATAGTACTACTCATATCACCAAGTCGACCTACCTTTTTCGGAGTCCATCTATAGAAACTCTGAAGTTAAGCGTGCTTGACTTGGGGCAATATAGGGATGGGTGACCCCTGGGAGGTTTCTCAAGGTGTGTGTGAGCGAGTGCACGAAGCACGCTAAAGGTTAAATGGTGATACAGTGGGGTCAGACTATCAGTTGGAGTGTGGTGGGCCCAACCCCACTAGTCTTGTTAGGAACCGATGCTACAGTAACACCCGATATAGGATGGGAATGTTATAAATGTTGAGGGAACACTGAACCTCACATAGTTTTGCACAACGGAAGTAACTACGAACTTAGTAATGAAAAACGACACACGAGATCAAAATTGTGCAGCAAGTTGTAAAACTTGCTGCGAGCCTCATGGCAAAATTCCACTATTAAAAATAGATTACAAAAAGAACAAGCCTAGAAAAACGAATCTTGCAATCCTAAACAAATCTTACGATCCTACCAAACTACAAAGTAGTAAGACTTTTGCAAACTGAAAATACTAGGCTAAAACAGATGAACGCTCTCTCGTTCTTTTAGACCTCATTTGCGCAAGTTCTCTCGTGTGTTTCGCTCGTTGTCGCACAAAAGTTACTCCGTAAAAGCTCTCAAAAGTTTCTCGTGCAAAGCTATGGCAGCTCGAAATTCTCCTTTATGTATAGGCCTTGGATCCCTTTTGAATTGGTAAAAGATCTCTTGAGAATCTCCTAAAATATCTCCTCGAAGATCTCCCAAAATATAGTACATATTTGAGTTCGAATTTTCACAAGTTATTGGCTGATCTCATACCTTCTATTTATGGTAGATGTAATCTCGAATCTGCATATCATATATTGTTGGTAAGTGCATCACTTATTTTGGGAGACAATTTTTTTTCATATCTTCGACATTAACAGTGAAACAGTTAAAATCAATTCACTCAAAGAGAATATGAGCTCTTGAAAATGAAGGATGGTGAAAGCGTAAAGGAGTACTCAGTAAGTTACTTGATCTAGTAAATAAGATCTGGATGCTTGGAGAGAATGTTGAGGAAGTGGTGGACAATATAATGGTTAGCCTCTCGGAAAAATTCAAAGCGAACGTGACGGCAATCGAAGAGTCGTGCAATCTCATGAACCTTAGCGTGGCTGAAATTATAATCAAGCTACACGCGCATGAGCAAAGATCACTCATGAGACTCGTTGATGGATTATCCACGGAAGGGGCTATGCAAGCAAGACACAAAGGAAATTTATAGAAGAAATACAACATGATGAATTCGGAGCAAAAGATCGACAAAGGAAAAGCTCCGATGACTTCGAAAGGTTCTAAAAATAAGGTGAGATTTTCACCTTGTAGTACATGTGGGAGGACCAATCATGAAGAGAAATATTGTTGGCCCAAAGGAAACCACAAATCCAATGTCGGTTTTGCAAAAAATATGGCCATATTGAGAAATATTGTCGTTCGAAGGCGAAAAATAATCAACCGAAAAAAGGGCAGCAACTAAATTACACAGAAGAAGAGGAGGAAGAAGCTAAAGTCAGCTTATTTATGGCCATTCAAGAGGAAAAATCAAGTGAGAAACTTACTTGGTACGTTGATAGCGGGTGTACGAGTCATATGGCGAAAGATAAGGCTATTTTCAAAATTTAGACAACTCGACCCATACGAAGGTGAAGCTTAGAAATGGTGCTGTAGTTCAAGCTCAAGAAGGATCCTTCCAACAAAGTGAGCTATTAGACGGATTCACAATGTCCTTTATATACCTTCGTTGACGCAAAATTTGCTCAGTGTAGCACAAATGATGGAAAATGATTGTTCTCTGTTCTTCAAGAAGAAATGCTGCTACATATATCATTCTCAAAATAATATTGTTGCTGAGACGCCTATGGTTGGGTAACATTTCGGATAAATTGGAGTTTTGTTGGTGAACGTGCGAAAATGGCAAAAGTTGTCGATTCTAGTCTGGCATAAACGACATGGGCACTGCAATTTCGATTCTTTGCTCTTGCTTTATAAAAAGGAGATTGGTTTAGAAATCAGACGGAGTGTGTGCCTCATGTCAAATGAGAAAGCAACATAGACTACCTTTTCCGCATTCTTCGACTTGGAGGGCGCAAAGTAAGCTTGAGCTGATACACACAGATTTGTGTGGTCCTATGAAAACGGAATCTCTGAGTGGCAACAAAAACTTTATCTTATTTATTGATGATTGTAAGAGGATGACTTGGATTTATTTTGTACGATTCAAGTCTCAAGTTCTTGGAACTTCAAGAAGATGGTCGAAGTCCAGAGTGGATGAAAAATTAAAGCTCTGTGATCCGATAATGGCATGGAGTTCAACTCAAATGCCTTCAACCAGTTTTGTGAAGATGAACGTATACATCATCACTTACTACGTCTTATACTCCGGACCAAAACGGCATCGTCGAGAGGAAAAATAGTGTCATAGAGATGGTGCGGTGTCTTTGGAAATCTACCAAATAAATTTTGGGTTGAGGCTGCATAAACTTTCGTTTATCTACAAAACATACTGCCGACGAGCGCGCTAAAAGATATGACGCTGATTGAGAAATAGAATGGAGTCAAACCCTCCGTAAATCAAATAAAAATTTTCGGCTCATGTTGTTTCTATCACATTCCTATTCAAAGAAGGAGCAAGCTTGATGTCAAGTCGAAGGTTGCTATTTTCTTGGGTAAGCATCAAAATCTAAGGGATACCATATATACGACATGAAGGAGAACAATATAATTATCAGCCGGTGGATGAAAATTCTTTTTGGGATTGGGAAGAAGGCAAAATAAAGCATGAAAATCCTCCGTTGCAACTTAATATGGCTACTGAAATTTTAGATAAAAAAAAAGCCGAGCATCAACGAGAGGTAAATGAAGACGTAGACGATGAACCGATAAAAGGAAAGACGAGGTCACTTGCTGAAATTTGCGAAAAAAGCAACATCGCTATTGTTGAACCATCTAGCTATCACGAAACTGCAAAACTTGAAGCTGGATTCAAGTTATGAAAGAATAAATTTATGCGATCAACAAGAACGAGACATGGGAGTAGTCAAGAGACCAAATGGCCAAAATATCTTAGGTGTAAAATGGGTCTACTAGGCAAAGATGAATCCCAGTGGATCCTTGAACAAGCTTAAAGCAAGACTTGTTGTGAAGGGATATGCACAACAACATGGTGTCTACTTCAATGATATGTTTGCACCGGTGCTAGACACGATACTATAAGATTGCTAATTGCACTTACGGCTCAACACAAGTGAAGCTTTTCACCTTGCTGTAAACTCGACATTTCTAAATGGAGAGCTCGAGGATGAAATTTACGTGGACAGCCTTCGGGATACGAAGTGAAAATAAAGAAGATCAAATGTGCAAGCTACACAAAGGCACTCTATGGTAAGCAAGCTCTGAGGGCATGGTATAGCAAGATAGATACTTATTATTCCGGTTTCGGGAGGAGTTATGTTGAAGCTACTCTTTATACAAGGAAGAGCGGCGATGGGAAAATATTGATTATTTCTTTATACGTTGATGATTTACTCGTAACCGGATCAACGGCGATGAAATGAGCACCTTCAATACTGAAATGGAAAAAAATGTTCGAGATGTCTGATTTGGGAGAGATGCATTATTTTCTCGGGATGGAAATTCAGCAAAGTACGAGTGGTACTTTTATTTTTCAGCAAAACTATGTTACATGGCTATTAAAAGTTCAAGATGGAGCGTTGCAAACCTGTTTCAACCATTTAGTCGCTCATGAGAAACTAACTAAAGACGATGCGGGGGAAGTTGTTGATTGCGCTGCTTATCGAAGTCTGTAGGAAGGTACTTTATATCTGATGATTACAAGGCCATACTTGATGTTTGGAAGCAATTTTTTATCAGATTCATGCAAGAACCGAAAGAGAAGCATATGACCGCAACAAAACGCGTTCTCAGGTATGTCAAAAGTACTATTGATTATGGTGTTTAGTTTAACCTGTGAAAATGGAGTGCACAAGGTTTTTTCGATAGTTACTGGGATGGATGTTATGATGACTCAAAGAGCACCTTGGGCTACATATTTAATCTCAGTTCTGGCGTGTTTTCCTTGGAGCTCAAAGAAGCAGGAAGTAGTAGCTCAATCATCCGCTGAAGCTGAACATATTGCAGCTGCTAGTGCGGCAAATCAAGCAATTTGGCTAAGAAACTTGATGGAATATTTGAGCATGAAACAATCTGAGGGCGACAGTGGTATGGGTTGATAATAAATCTGCGATTTCTATGGCGAAAATCCTGTTTTCCATGGCCGATCTAAGCACATAAAGGTTACGTTTCATGCATTGCGAGAAGCTGAAGCAAGCAATGAGATCAAGCTATTTCATTGTAACTCTAACGAGCAAGCTGCTGATGTTTTAACCAAGCCATTGCAGAAAGGAACATTTGAATATCAAATGCTCATACTTGGAGTATTTAAGAACAAACTTAAGGAGTGTTAAAAACTAAGTTTTTTTAATTGTTTATGGGTGTCATAGTCAAAATGTTGCTATCATTTACCTAATTTCACATGGTGTGGCTTTATGTATTATTGTCTTTATGTAATAATAATATAATGTGCAAAATATTTCAATTGTTATCTAATATTTTATTTAACGAAACTTTATTATTATCTATATAGTATATAAATATGGATAGGATTATCAATACGTAACTAAGACTTTTTATTAAGTTCTATATACATATCATTACAATGAAGGAACCTATTTATAGGAGAAGATATAGCTAATGTAATAAATGTATTAAATGATATCCACTAACTTCTAACTACTAACAATATTCATAATACTCCCCCTTGGATGTCATTTAATGATAGGTCCTTCAAAATTTAATGGTATAGCTGCCTCATTAAAAACCTTACTGGAAAACCACATGGGAAAAACCACAGTTAAGGGAAAAAGAGTGCAACCATATCTACTCCCCCTGATAATAATATTACTTCAAATCTCGAAGTCTTCGAACTCCAATTGAATGTACCAATTTTCTAAATATTATAGGAGGAAGCGCTTTCGTAAATAAATCTGCGAGATTTTCGCTAGAGCGCACTTGTTGTACATCAATATCACCATTTTTCTTTAAATCGTGTGTAAAGAAAAATTTTGGTAAAATATGTTTGTGCTATCACCTTTGATATATCCGTCTTTAATTGGACAATGCATGCCGCATTATCTTCATATAATGTTGTCGGGGGTAGTTTCTACGATAATAAACTGCAAGTTTGCTGTATATGCTGCATCACGATGGTACCAAAACACATTCTCGGCTAGCTTCATAAATAGCTAGATTTTCCGCATGATTAGATGATGTAGCCGTTAAACTTTGCTTAACTGATCGCCATGAAATGGCAGTTCCACCGTATGTAAATAAATAACCGGTTTGCGATCGAGCAGTATGTGGATCAGATATATCCAGCTTCTGCATAACCAGATAAGTCTTCTTTCATCTCATTAGAATAGAATAGTCCCAGATCAGTTGATCCCCTAACGTATCGAAAAATCCTTTTAACTCCATTCCAATGTCTATGAGTCGGTGAAGAACTGTATCTTGCCTATAATTTATAGCAAATGCTATATCTGGTCGAGTATGACCCGTAAGATACATAAGTGCTCCAATAGCACTGAGATATGGTACTTCAAGACCAAGCAATTCTTCATTATATTCGCATGGTCTAAACGGGTCTTTATTCACGTCTAAAGATCGGAAAATCATTGGAGTATCTAACGGATGAGCTTCATCTATATAAAATCTTTTCAATACTCTTTTTGTATATGTTAGGTCCTAGATAATCAACTCCTATGATCCTAAGCTTCAATCCTAAGCAATTCGACTTGAATGATTATCATTAAGATTCGATCGAAAAACTTGTTGAAGAACACTAGAGAGAATTTCGATTAGTGAGAGAAAATACTTGTTGTTTCTGTCTCTAGAAATTGGATTGGCAGCCTTTCGAATCAATTAACTAATTTTCTCTATTAAGCTCATTGTTTGTACATCTATTTATACCAAACATACTTGGCATAAATTACAAACCAAGTCCTAAACTAAGGACTAATACAATCAACGCCCCTAATTACAAACAGCTAATTAAATCAATGCACAACTTATATTGATAGTCTACAATCCCCCCCTTTGTGCTTGATTTCTCTTCCGCGCTGTCTGTCCTCGTCGAGTAGTATGACCTGTGCAAGCCCAGCGCATACTCAAAATTCCTGAGCATGTTCCTCAGCTCCAGTCGCTCCTCAATATCATCCAGTAGTTCCATTAGGACTGGCTGTTCTCTCACGTACCTATAGATCCTCAGCATTGTCTCTCTGTTGATTTTTCCAACCGTTTCTATATATTTTGCCTGATGACCTTGAGCGTCCCATCACATAATTTTTGTACTTCAGTCTTCAACAACAACCTAGTCTTATTGGCGATCGGGTTATGGTAGGTGATGCAAAGGACTGAGCTGATGTGCATGTGATTATTGGGAAGCGCTTCGATCTCAGGTCCCTTGTTGAGCGGTGCGATCATGTTGACCTTCTTCATGTTACTCTCCAGAGCCATCTGAAGGCCGTGTGCGGCGAAGTACTTGACTTGGCGCATCATGAACCGGTAGAGTCCCTCGAGACCTTCTTTTTTGATGAAGCCTTGAGGACCTTTGTACTTCTCCACATATAGCTGGTATAGGTTGTACACCTCTTCAACGGGGAGATATAGTAGGTCGCTCTCGCTCAGTTCTTCTCGAGTTCTATCTACTCGCTCGATGGAGTAGTGAGGTGTTGGAAGACCGCCTTTTGCACAGTAGAAGCTGAGTAGCTGTCATATCGAGGATAACTCCTTGAAGTGACTCTTCAGTCGTTCCTTCTGGATCCCCAGCCTCACATCTGATCCTAGTTGGGTCAATATCGAAAGGTAAGTCTCTACTGATCCCAGTGAGAGATCCCTCGTAGCTCGAACCCATTCGGCTTCTTGACCTTATTCGGCGACCTCCAAATCTGTTCACGAACTTCTTCAAGGAAAGGGATTTCGATTCTGATATTTTCCTATGGCGTGTCGATTCGAACGGTCCCTGGCATTTGTCTTATGGGGGAAGCCGCTCATTGCGCAATTAGTTCGGGAAGCCCTGTGGGGTCTTGTTCGTGATCTTCTCCTTTCGGAAGCTCTTCGTCTTCTAGCAAAACGAGGTCCACCAAAGCTTGCTGTAGGAACTGCCGAACGTCCTTAAGTCGTTGTCTCTTATGCTCCTCGGGCATGGAATGGGTTATCCACTGTCCGTCAAATATTTACTTGTCAAGGAACTCATGCGGATTGACGTCGTGTCCTGATGAACCCGGTCTGGAGCTATTAAGGGCGTAGCTTGGGTCTGTGCCAAGGCCACGAGCATAGCGCCACTTGCTTCTTCTTCCGAAAGCAAGGGGCTTGTGAGGTTCATTGGTGTGGGCGGAGGCATACTTAGGCTGAAGGATGGTGGGTCTATATGGGCTAGAGTGGTGGTGCGGTGCGTGGTATGGGTTGTTTCGGTAGTTTGGGTGGTGGTTTGGGTTTGTCCGGCTCCAGCGCTTGTCTGAGTTGTGCCTGCGCCTTGTCCTTGACCTTCGCCTTGCCCACTTGATGAGGTCCTAGGCCGTTTCTCCCCTCATGACGATCCTGATCGTCTGGATCGTCATGTCGACGCCGAGTGTGGGAGCTTTGACCTTGTCATGTTTGAGTGGGTGGCTCAGGGTCGCCTGTAGAGGGATTCTTCCTGAGGCATTCTGGTGAGAAGGCCGATGAGGCGGGCGAGAATAATATCATGGAGCTGGGTGATGGGAATGGTATATGGATTGATGAGGATCGAGGAGTCTGCGAGTGGGTTCGGTGGGAGTGGGTTGTGGGGTTGGGTGTGTTGGTGCTGGGCCCTCTGAGACGGATGATTTCCTAGTGTCACGCTGGGACGTCTCGATGGCAGCGAGCACACTCTCCATCATTTTGTCTTCGAGCGATTTGATGGCTGCAGAGAGCGCGGACTGGAACTGGGCTTCAGTCACGAACTGGATGGACACGTCCGTCGATGATGGACCAGGTCGACTGATGTCGCCTGTTAGCAACCCTTGAGCAGACACCGACTCCTCAGGTTGGCTCGTAGTCACTTGAGGTTGTGACTGTTCAAGGCTTCCACCCAATCCTTGAGTCGAATCTTGAAGATTCTCCTCTATGGGTGTTTTGGCAGGCTCGGTTTAGACCTACGAATGAGACATCGGTAGGCTGTGTTGCAGCTCAAGATTGAGCAAAGAAGTGGCCGCAGCACTTGAAGAGATTATCGTCGTGATGTCTGATGTGGCGGTGATGGTGGTGAAGAGGGACTCGGGTTGTATGCTTAATCTTCTCGGAGTCCGTCTTATTAATCTAATCTCCTCATCGGACTCCGTATCGGATGAGGTGGCTGTGTGAGGAGAATGTTCATGCTCAACGTCCTCACGAGCCTGTTCCGCCACCTGTGAAAGTGAGCTTCGCCCCATTTCGGCCTCGGGCTGTGCTTCTTGTTGAAGAACCTCCTCAATGGGCTCTTCGAGCACGCCAACATGGACGGGCACTTCCATATGAAGCTCCTGATTTTGTTCTTCAGCTTCCATTTCTAGAGCCACTTCATCGGTCATCGTGACATCAGGATCTAGATGAGCTTCTTGGACTGAGGGCTCCTGCTCAAGCTTCTGGGCCACTGCATCAATCATCGTGTCCTCAGGGCTTTGTTGTTGGTGAGGGCTAACTGCGAAATCTGTCAGGGACCCTCTGATCACCTGTTCCGTCAGATGATTCTCCCGGCAGAACCATTGGTATTCGGCTCTCGTGGGGTTAACTCGAACGGTATGGCCATTGACGGCTGGTCCAAGTCCGTTAGTTTCGGGTTGTGGAAAAATTTCAGCCGCGGTGTTTGGTAATTTCCTCCAGGAGGTAGACGAGGGATGTTCTGCTCGTGCAACTCCATGTATTGTTGGATGATGACGGAGAACCACCGGGCGTACGGCACATTCTTTGATCATTTGTTCTCCTTCTGTCGGATTTGCTCGGCGAGGTCATTCCATATCAATTGAGCAAAGTCATAGTTGCGAGAGAAGGCGATTCATGGAAAATCCTCAGAATGTTGCCGTTGCCTTTGTCGAAGCCTGCATGCTTCAGGGATAGACATTTGTTGATGATTCCAAACAAAGTCTTCCAAGTGTGTGGGATCCCATTTCTCTGAACTTGAGCAAGCTTGGTCAGCGGCGGACGGTATCCCATCTGAAGAAAGTCACGCACGAGCTCTGCGTTTGTAGGAAGGGGTCGTAGTTTGGGTTGTAGGGGAGGTCGAGGATAAGACCGGAGTCATTCTTGTTCATATTAATGTGCCTCGTCCATATCACCGTCGTGAAGCTGTATGCCCCTTCAACGATGTGGCTCTTAATCATCCCCCAGAATTGTTGGAGGTACACCATCGGCACTGAGGCCGTCACCGTGAGAGCATACCACAGGAGATGACCTTGTAGTATAGACACCATGATATCGTCCGCGGACACCTAAAGGTGGTCACTTCGAGTTGGAAATTGGTGTCGTGTACGTTGAGGTATAAGGCCTTCTCGTATTTGTGATTGTAAGTAGGATAATGATCCATCTGAAATACAAATAAAAAAATGTAAAGGAGTAGTTCAAGATTTTTAATTTGAGTCGAAATTAGAATCATCAAACAAGAATGATGTATCAAGTCATAACATGTTTGAAAATATGCGTAATTGATAATATGAAGTTTGCACATAGATCATACAAAGTGAATTTTGAATAGATAATTTTATTTCGACATACGTATGTTAGTCTCATAGAGGTTTAGTCGAAATTTTTCTAAGTGTTGTAAGCAGTATTCACTCCGTGTTTTTTATCGCGCGAGAATTAAAGTTCTCAATTGAATTGCCTTAGTGCAAATTTTAAATGCAATTCTCCGATTTAATTTGCGATCGAAAAATTTTATTCGCTATTAAAAGCTACAGTGAAAAGGACGTAGGAAATTTTTTAAGTTTTTGAACTTAAGATACGATACTGTAGCCGATAAATTTTACGATCGAGAAAAATTTCCGTGTAAATTTACTATCGAGAAATGAGATTTCGGAGTAAATTTACGATCGACAAATTTTCCGCAGTGAAAGTTATCGAGCGAGAAAGTATTTCGATTTTAAAATAGTTTTTCGCTATGGAATTTTACGATCGAGAAATTGATAGCGAGAAACTTGGTGACTCGCCGAGAAAACTTTCGATCGATAAAAATCATCACTGTGCATGTTTGCGATCGAGAAATTTTATCGTCGAAAAATTAGTTTTATCTCCGCTAAAATTCTCGACCGAGAATGAAACTGAAATCGAAATTACTGTTTGCGATTGTAAGTTTTGCGCTCGAAACTTATTTTGCACCAATTATATCTATTTCTTTCAGTAATCTTTTCACTCGCATAAAATCCAAATTCAATTTCTCTATTGTAATTATTTTTCAATCTACGTTATCTTTCTTAACGACTAAGTCAAAAGTTTAGCGATCGAAAAACTTTTACAGTGCAAACAGTAGAACAATTGTAATTCAATTGACATTGTTTGCGAGCAAAAAAGTTCTTCGACGACTTCAAATGGTAAAATCCCAGATTTAGTCGTTCCTTCAATCGAATTCAAATAACGCAGAAAATCAAAATAATCTCCCTTAAGACGATCAAGAAACTTCAAAACTATCTTAATCTGCAGTTTGTAACCTAGATTATACTAACATATTGGTCTTTAAACACTGCAAATTAGCATTCGAGTTCTCAGAATATGAACAGACGAGAAACGAACGTAGAATCATGCGAAATATTTCAAAATACAGATGCACATGAAGTTTAAATACACGATAATCCCTAAAAGAAGTCAAATTTACCTTCTAAAGATGAAAATCAGAGGAAAAATCGAAAGATTTGAAGGGTTTTGACGTTCGTCTTTTGAGAGAAAAAGCTTCTTTTTTTTTTCGCACGAAAATTTGGTTGTTGAATTTTTGCGATCGAGGGTTTTAGCGTGTATTTAGGGATTTTCAACTGCCAGTAATGATTTTGTTCAATTGGGCTGATTAGACGTTTTACGATACTTAACAATTTCTAGGCCCATAACTGTTTACGATCGAGAAACTTACGATCGAGAAATTGTCTTTGGTTGCTATTTAATTTTCGCTCGAGAAGCTGCGAATGAAAATTGCAAAATTCGCCCGAATTTCTCGATGGTAAGTTTTTCTATGTATTTCAGATTGATCCTAAGTTTACGAGTAAATCACATAATTGCTCCCCCAATGTAGGAAAATAAATGCAATTAACTCCCTGTAATTCTGGTTGATGACATCTGGTCCGTCTTCACATTTTATAAATCTACAATGCTTAAGCAACAGATGTCGAAAATATTAGAGTTAATTTTGGAAGCAAATTTGTTTTTATTTGATTCCCTTAAAAAAATATTTTTGAGATAAATTGGTTAAATTCAAATTCATAAAACACGTTACTGATCCAAATATTTAACCAACCAACATTTGAACCACTGCCGAGTACTCCAAGTCGAGATAAACTCGTGAAATCCTCCTCTTGCAACACTTAGAGGAAGATCATCAAAATAATTTGGAATTCAAGGCATAACTTTTGTAAATGCTCCCCCTCAAATGATGCACCAAAAATTGATTAATCACTAAAGCACATGGAATCAATTTTCAGGTAATGCGCAAAAGAAATTTCGCTTAGATACATGGTCCCCTAATCATGTATTCAAAATGTTGCGCGAGGGTATGAGCATAAACAAGTAAAATCGCATTTAAACATTTCAGTGTAAATGCAAATTACCATTGCATATCAGAATGAACGATTTATAGTTCATATGTATAATTTTTTTTTTGTAAGCATATTAATATTATTAATATTATTGGGTCAGATTATTTTGCTACGATCATTGTCACGCCTAAAGTTTCATACGACACTTGAAAAGATCATATGCCGTCAAGTCCCGTCGTCAAACTAAAGAGTCCTAAGTTCATAGAATGATCCATTTCAACAACTCTCACTAGGTTCACTCTAGCACTCAATTCTTGGGGTTTTTATATTTATATCACTCAAGTCAACACAAGCAATATTAAGTCAATTTACCTGTGATCGAGGCGTTTTTAATCATTTCACCTATGCGAAAGACCGTCGTTTTGGAATCATAGAGACTATAAAGGGTTTTAGTTTGGCTCTTGACTTAGAAGGAAGGGATAATTTTGGAATTGTGGACTTAAGGATCTTCTTCCTTTACTACGTCGATCTCCTTCTTTTGGCGTTTTTCTCTTATCGTTTGTTATTCTCATCCTTCATTAATCTTTTCTTCATCTCAGTCTGCACTTGCTCAAGCTTGAAGCTCCACTTCTCTACGAGGCTGAGAGATTATCTAGGGCGAAGTTCTTCTTGTTTGTTCTTGGGCCAATACCGCGCTCATTTTCTCTTAATCCCTAGTGAGGTTTCAGAGATTATCGATTTGAAGAAGTTCCCAGTTGTGGAATTCGAAGCCAAGGCCGTGCTCCTCTTCTCGTTGTCTCGATATAACACCGGATTATCGTTGGAGAAGTTCACTTCGTGGTGCTCCTCTTTCCAGCCGTTCTGACGAGTGTACGAGATTATCGATGGAGAAGTTCACAACAAGATCCATGCCCCTTTTAATGATTTCTAGAAGATTTCAAAAAATAGGAAGGCATGTTCTTTCGAACTATATTATTTCTGTGCGTTGAGCATTCCTCGTGTGCGTTGTCCACCTTTTGTCAACTTTTTCTTTGTCACATCATTTTCTCCACCTCCTTTTCTCGACCATCCCTTCGAAAACTTAGTTGTTCAGTTGAAGGCTCAAATGATTTTCAAGTGAAGAAAATGATATCGGAGAAAGCTCAAAATGGATGACAAAAGGCAATTTTAAAGGATTGGAATTTTCTATATGTAAGGCCAAGTGAGGAGTTTCCTAAGTGCTCTAATCATTTTCCTACGAAATTAACGCAAGGAGAGTATTAAGACAAGAATCACTAGTTAAGACAAGCAATTAATGTGTGACTCACTCAATGATAGATCCATAGAAAGGCAAAAAAGGCCAGAATCCTCACTTATGTAAAAGTGGCTTGTGTCTAGTGGAACAAACTAATGACCTTTAGACACAAAATGCGACTTAAACTGACCAATTTAAGCAAAAAATCAGTCTCATGTCAGTGAAATCTATTCGTGACGTAGACCGAGCATCCTAGAGGTATCGTCATGCCCCTAATATTATACTTATATGTATAATATTTTTGTAATTTTGAATTATTTTAGTAATATTATATTTTTATTTAAAAATGTAATATTTCACGCCAAATATAGCAGTTTTAAGTATAGAAAACGCATAGCATAGAACATGTGAGGGCATGTAAAATCACATAGTGCACAAATTACGGAAGGTTCAACATGCCTAATTTTCCGACAAGGAATTGGAACCGTTTTTCATCCAATGCCTTGGTGAAAATGTCAGCTAGTTGATATTCCGTGTTCACAAAATACATGTCAATGGTGCCTTTTTCTACGTGATCTTTGATGAAGTGATATCGTATGTCTATGTGTTTTGTGCGTGAGCGGTGAACAGGATTGCACATATTCGCAATGGCACTTTGGCTATCGCTATAAAATGGGTATATTAGTTAGATTGTACCCATAATCGCGAAGCTGAGTCCGCATCCATAATATCTGCGAGCAACAGCTGGCGGTCGCGGCATATTCTGCTTCAGCCGTTGATGTTGAAACGCAGTTCTGCTTTTTGGATGACCAGCAAACCAGCTTTTTGCCTAGAAATTGAGCGCTACCGGATGTGCTTTTCCTGTCCATTCGGCAACCTGCATAGTCAACATCAGTGTAGCCAATTAGTTTGAAATTCGTACCTTTAGGATACCACAATCCTAAGGTAGATGTGCCCTTGAGGTAGCACAAGATTCGCTTCACCGCAAGCATGTGAGATTCCTTAGGGTCGGTTGAAAACGGGCACATAAACATGTGGCAAACATGATGTTCGGACGGCTTGATGTGAGATATAGAAGAGACCCAACGATGCTGCGATAAAGGGTGACATAGGAGTGCTGAGGGGCTTACTCTGATCTTGATGGAACTTTTTCAGATTATCCTTAATGTATTTTGTCTGACTGATGAAAATCCCATCATCGAGTTGTCTGATTTGAAGCCCTAAGAAGAATTGCATTTCTCCCATGTGACTCATTTCAAACTTCCTCTTCATTAAATCTCCAAATTTCTTGCAAAGCCGTGGATTTGTTAATCCGAAAATGATGTCATCTACGTATACTTGGACGACCATCAGATCTTTGTCTTGCCATTTGATGAAGAGCGTAGTATCGATGGTTCCTAGAATGAATCCAGACTTCACGAGGAATTCACTCAGGACATCATACCAAGCACATGGGGCTTGCTTTAGTCTGTAAAGAGCTTTATCCAATCGATAGACGTGGTCGGGATGTGCTTGATCAACAAAGCCTTCTAGTTGAGCGACATAGACTTCCTCTTTCAACACGCCGTTAAAAAAGGCGGTCTTAACATCCATTTGGTAGACTTTGAAGTCTTTATGAGCCGCATAAGCCAGAAAGAGACTAATGACTTCGATTCGGGCAACAGGAGCATATGTCTCGTCGTAGTCAATTCCTTCCTGTTGGTTATAGCCCTTCGCAACCAATCTCGCTTTATTCTTGACCACTTCTCCATCTTCATTCTTTTTGTTCTTAAATACCCATTTTGTTCCGATGAATGTTTTCCCATGTGGACACGGTACTAGGGTCCACCCTTGAAGGCGTTCAAATTGATTAATTTCATCTTGCATAGCAATAACCCAATCCGAATCCTTAAGCGCATCGGCTACCTTAGTTGGCTCATTTTGGCTTAAGAAGCAGCTGAAGAGACTGTGTTGATGAAGTGTCCGTACTCCACTCGAAGGATCACCAATAATCTGATCGACTGGATGTGCTTGACTCCATTTTCGCTCATGTGGTAGAGCAGAACTAGACGCATCGGCCATTTGTGGACCTAGACTGCCAATGATTTCAGATTGTTCATTAGGTTGAGGTAAGTCAGATTCTGCACTTGGATTGAGTGTTTCTGATGAGACTTCCTCATTGACTGTTATAGGCTCTTCAGTGATCTGTGGCAATTCTGAATCGGGTGAGGTAGGGACATTTGAAGAGCCTGGTATGTCGGCCTCGTTGAGTGGAAATCCACCAAAGGTGTAGCAATGACGGTTTCTGGCCGATATACGGGCTCAAAGAGAGAGTCCGGGTCTTCCAACGCAAGTTTCGGAGCTTCTTCAGACGTTGAATCCATAGTTGTTGCCATCTTTTGTTGGTTTTGTGCCAAAACACCAGTGTATACGGATTCTGAACTGTCATATTCAGAAGCCATCGGGTTTGGCACGGGTCCTGAACTGAGGTGTTCATGAGCCATCTCTGCCACTTCGTGGAAAGTGACATTATAGCTTTCTTTGATTGATCGATTGGACTTGATGTAAACTCAGTATGCCTTTGATGTTGATGAATACCCAACGATGCGGCTTCGAATGCTTTAGTGTCGAACTTAGCGTGTTGCTCTCTGTCGTTCGCCACAAAGCACTTGAACCCGAAGACCTTGAAGAATGAGATATTGGGTACTCGCTTGTTTATTATTTCGTACGGAGTCTTATCGAAGCGGTTGTGAACCACCGTCCTGTTCGGAGTGAAACAGGCGGTATTTACTGCTTCAGCACAAAGGAAGTGTGGGAGGCCAGAATGAATCAGCATTGTACGGCAGCCTCCACTAGAGTCATGTTCTTCCTTTCAACAACCCCGTTCTATTTCAAACAGCTGTCGAAGGCTGCACGGACGTCAGGTTGAGCGTGTAAAGATTTGATTTCCGAAATCCTTGGAGGAGTTTTTTGTCCTGACTATCCAATATTTTGCACAGATCAGCACGGAAAACCCCTGGAATCCTTTGTCACAGAATTGGCCTATGCTGAACAAGTTATGGCGGAGGCCTTCGACGTAAGAGACATATTTTATCGTCAGATTTTCCAGAATGATGTCCCCAAATCCTAGTATGGGGGCTGAGTCGTTGGTTCCGAATCTGACTTTTCCATTCGGTCGGTCTTTGTAGTTGCTCAGCAGCTCTTGTATCCCCGTCATGTGTGTGGAGCAACCAGAGTCGAGGTACCACACATGATGGATCTGCAAAAACAATTAGAGCGCTTTAGGTACCCACTTATAAATGGGTCCTCGCAGATTAGCAGATTTAGGTGTTGCTTCAGATTTGGTTCCTAAATTATTGTTAGTAGGAGCTTTAGCGACCCAAGTCATCTTTGAAGAAGTTGATTTGGGCTTGCCCTTTATAAAAGACTTGGCCTTTACGGTTTTCGTCTTTTTTGGCGGAGATTTAGGAACCCATTTGGGTTGAACCTTACATTGAAGATTAATTTCAGCGCGGACAAATGCTTTAGTAGGCTTGAGCATGGAAAAGATCTTTTCATTGGATAGCCACCTAAGGTGTTTGGGGGATTCGATCTTAACGGGATAGCTTACGTGAGAACAAGCATGTTAGCGCCATGCTTTCTTTATAGCTGGATCTTGTTTCCTACGGGTAATCCTAGAAGCGTTTGTCCTAGAATGATTTTTCTTTATTTCTGAAGTAGAGCCTGTTTCGAAATTTGTACTTCTCAATATGGTCGGTTTTAAGGAGCAGGTAGAAGCAATTATTTTAAGAGTGGAAATAGCTCTTTTATTTCTACGAGTGTCATTTATTTTTACAGAAGGAGATAAATTCTTAAAGGCAGTCAACTCTATGGGCTCCTTCTCTATTTTTAGTTTAGACACTCTCGCCTTCGACTCTAGTGCTGGCTCTACGCTCCCTGTAGACGTAAGCAAAGCAGGATTACAGTTAGAATTTTTCTGTTTATTTCTAATTTTCTGATTTTTCGAAGGCGCTTTTTCTTTCTTCACGCTTTTCAGAATGATGTTTTCTTTTGGAGGAGATGCGTGAGAAATGGCTTTTGAGATGGAGGAAGCTTTGAGATTTTCCATCTCTTTTGGAATTCTGTCTTTTCAGCTTCAAAATTCTCTCTTTCTTTATCTAAGGCAGCTCATAATTCCTCTATCTGCTTCACAATAGGAGGTTTGTAGAGAGAATTTTTAGAATGTATGATTTTAGCTTCCTCGATATCCGTTTGAGGCTCATGAGGTATAACTAAATCACAGACAGGCGTCAAGGGTATTTTCCTAGATTTGTTGCTGAAGATATAAATGTGCATAAGAGGGGGGGTGAATTAGGCTTATAAAATTTTATGCTTCTTTTCACAAATCCTTAGTGTGGTGACTCAGTATGCCTAATAATAATGTGACGAGTATGCATGTTATATCCTCGTACCGTCGGATGTGTTTCGGGTCTGTCTCACAGTGATAACGAAATAACTGAAAAGTAAATGCGAGACATGATTTTTATAGAGGTTATATCCCCAACTGGGGTTTACTCATCTCCTTGGGATTTGCTTCCCAAGAGTTTAACCAATCACTATAATGCACCGTAGCTGGATACAAAACTGATTGGTTAGCCCAATACACAACCGAAACAAGTCGAACACTAGACACTACTAGGTTACCGCACGCCGAGTTTTGTTCCTCGGAATCTCCTTGATCCCGACAGACACAGCTCGCTACCGAAGGGCCCCCGGACTTGTCCTTCCCTTCCCGTGTGCGTAAACGTCGACCTTGCCTCCTTGGTATTGCTCACGTCCGAAGACAACACGTCCGAAAACAGAATATATGGCAGGGGATGATGGAATATCGAATATATCACTCGCTCAGTGATGGATACGCAAGTTAACGCTCAGTAAGGCAGAAAGCTATCGCAAGTGAATTGGCTCAGGAATCTCTTAGTATCTCTCTGCTCAAAAATCTCTCGTAGGCTTAAATTCGCAAATTCTCTGTTCTTCGAAAATCTAAAGTGCAGCTCATATATAATCCTTTTCTAATAGCACTTCACATGGAAAGTCATATCAAACAATAATCACCAAATCAAGCATAGTTTCCATGTAGCTTTCGAGTCAATCATACCACATAAATCATGCTTCTAATAAATCATCACAACGGTCATATAGCACATTAAAGCATGATTATATTCCATATAAAAGCTCAATTTCATTCTCAAGCATATTCAACCACTTCGCATATATTTTCCATATCGAAACTTTCCATAAGTGATTCCCTGCTATCAGTTCCTAGTAACGAGTCAATCCAGATTTACTTTCCAAGTATGTCACACAAGATAGCAAGACATCAGCACGTTTTCCATGTACAGCTCATAGCATTTAATCAATATATTTACCATGTTTAGCACACAAGTCAGATCAGAGCTTACTTAAATCGATTTATCACATCATGGCACAACTTTCCTTATTTCAGAGATATCACCCGTTATACCACATACCATATAAGAGCACTTTATCCATAAGGTTAATCAAATAAAACCTTTCCTAAATAAAAATAATCCAATCAGCATAAGGAAAGATATTAATTCAATATTGCACATTAAATGCAGTGGAAAGCATGCAAGAATCGTATAAGTAATTTTCGTCCAGGAATAAACAAGTATCAACGGATATATCACTTTCCATATATAAACAGCATATTTTCCTTTTATAACTCAGTAGGATATCTCATGCATTATTTCCATATATAGCACAGAACGATATATCCTATCTCATGGACTGTCTATAACATGCGATCACCTAGTTCCATCAAATCATCACAAAATCACACGCAATTCAAATATTCAACACTTTAATAATTATCAGCTCATTAGCAATGCATGGTTGAACATTATCATGAACTTAGACATTTTATTTGTTCCAAATCGAATTGCTTATTTTATAGACCTAATGTCATTACAATTACATCGTTCATCAAAACTCTCTAACATATATGGACCAAAAAGGTCAACATTCTCCCCCTTTTTGATGATGACATGTAATTGATGCAGCACGGAAGCAAGTAAGCATATTCGATTACGCAAGTCCTAGCGCATATGTCTAAGTGTTCCATAATCACAAAGCAGAGCATACGATATTTCCTAATCACATGTGATACCCATTTGCTCCCCCTGCCTATGGGCAGTTATCTCTATGACTAAGATATATCATGATCAGATTTTGCTCCCCCTGTCTAAGTGCGGATATATCCTATCTATTTCTATGTTATATCTTGAGTACAAAATTTCGAAATTTACCCGTGAGTGTGCTCCCCCTGCCTAAGTGCGCACTTTCCAAGCATGGTTCAAGCAATCATGTAATCATCGCAGCAGGCACTTAGCACAGTCAATTCGCACATTCAAGTATCAGAGTATAAGATCAGCACATGATATATCCATAGATCAGAGCAAAGATGTTAAACACAGGAGATATATCATAAAAACAGCAAATATATTAGGGTTCAACAAACTTTCCTACATACCAAAAACACTTAGACTTAGACGTAAAATGCCTAAAACTTACCTTACTACTCCCCCTTCATTATCAAAAAGGTGGGAGGGACACTTAGGAACTAAACGATACTGGCAGAGCGGAATAACCTAGGGGCAACTAGGAGCAGAATGGAACTAGAGGGGCAGCCTACTGGCTTGAAGATGTTTCAGAATCGGCGTGCTTAGGAAAGGACTTCTTGACGAGATTCGAGAGCTTGGATAGTTTCAGTGTTAGCTCGGTATACTGCTCTTTGAGCTTGCGGAAGCGCTTCTGATTATCTGCCTTGATATCAGAAATATCGCGGCGCAACACTGAGATTCCTGCCTTCCCTACGCTCAGCTCATCCTCGTAGTCATCGTCCTCGTCGCTTTTGACCTTCGCTTTCCCATTCGTAGCCGACCGTTTCTGGGCGCTATCCACTGATCTGTTCTCTTTGGCCTTGAACCAGCCCTGACCCTTAGTGTGGTTAATCCCCATGCGTTTCAGAGTCACAAGATCCACAATGTGGATGGCCGTATCTTCCCATGCCGGCGGCATCTGGACTTGTTCACACTCAAGGAAGTGCGTGAGCAACATCCCGTAAGGCAAAGCCTTGTCTTTGTTTTCAACAGCTTGGATCATGTGCTTCAGGATCACATACCCGAGGTTGAACTTGCGATTCTGGGATATCATGTACACGGCAAAAGTGCTCATGAAATTCATAGTGGTAGAGTGGCCGCCACTTCCGATTTTGGCACTCCACAAGGTCATGTTCAGCAGCTTATGAAGGAAGAAGAAATCTATGGGAAGTTGATTGAGAGCTTCTCCGTCTGAAAAGCGGGGCTCAGTACGGGTATTCCAGAGTTTCCGAAGGACATCACTGGAGTCGAAGCCATCAGCATGGCATCAGTCGTTCATGTCGTAGTGGCAGAAGGGTTCATCAGGAACTCCAAGCATCTCGTTGATCTTCTTCGTGGTCCAGTGGATTCTGCCTCCCAGCACATAGGAGCGGACATTGATGTGTCCCTCATACTCATCGTAGTCAAAATTTGCGTAGAAGAGCTTCACAGCTTCTGGGTAGTAAGGCTTGTTGATACTCAGGAATTTCTCCCATCCGTAGTCTTTCAGCCAGGTGATAACAGTTCCAACAGGCAACTTGTCGAATGCGACGCCTCGACCACGAGCGATATCACGGTTGCTGAAGCTTTTGTAGACGGTTCGGTTACTTTCTTCTAGGAACAGGGCTTCAACTGGGATCTCAGTTGGGTTGGACAGATCAATAGAAGGGATATCAGAAGTTTTAGTGCTTGGTTTTGGAGACGGCGAGGCTCTATCAAGTGGGAAGGAGATTTCTGGGTTTCCTTTGGCGTTGGGCTTCTAGAGCGGGATTTCTGGGTTTCGTCATGAATTTCTTCAGCATTCTCTTTACTCGAAATAGATTTTTCAGGCTCGGGTGATTTCACAGGGGTTGTTTTCTTGCCTTTCTTCTTCTTCTTCTTGGGAACCTTAGAGGGAGATGGTCCTTTCTCAACTGATTTGTCTTTTGAATGAGTTTTTCGAACAGGGGTGGTTGATGGTGAAACTAGCGTGGATGAGTCTGGAGCGGCATCGGATAAGTCTTCGTCTGACGTAGGTTCCTTTCGCTTACGGCTGGATGATTTGGGAAGAGCAGTTTTGGATCCGGAAGTTCTAGCCATTGATGAGGGTTTGAAGGTCGAGAGAAGTTTGAAGAAGATGATTGAATGATGAAAGTTGAAGAACGGTTTGGATCTTTTGAAGGAATGGGGTCGGTTTATTTTTGGAAGAGATAAGGATGGATTTCGAAATTTGAAATTTGAAATTTCAAATTAGAGAGTGGAAAACTGTCAGAAATGTCGGACTGATTTGACGGGATCTCATAATTAAGGAAGGGATGTGACTGGACTGAATAGGAATATATTTTAAATAAATGAGTTCCCTAAAATAACTGAACGGCTTGAAAGATATCTACGAGTTCCTTCCTAAAATAACCTAATCACATTTAAGGGTAGATCCAGAAGATCGGATATTCCTAAAATAAACTAGATGGCTGAAGGAATGTCTGGGAAGAGATAACTACGAATTTCTTCCTGAAATACGAGAATCACACTTAAGGAAAAGATCTATAAGATCCACGGAAATATTCTAAGGGCTGAATGAATATCTTAAGATAGGATAACTACGAATTTCTATCTAAAGTAGAGTAACCTAGAGTAAATGATGGAATTAGGCAGATTTACTAACCATATTTAGCTCGATAATTCCCAATCGATCACGGATGTCGCAGAATCTTGCCTCAATTAGGGGTTTCGTGAAGATATCATCAAGCTGATCATTTGTTCCTACGAATTCCACACTGATATTCCCCTTCTGAACATGGTCTCGTATAAAATGATGTTTAACCTCAATATGCTTAGTACGAGAGTGATGCACGGGATTCTTAGTGATACTAATAGCGCTAGTGCTATCACACATAATAGGAATCTTGTCATAACCTAACCCAAAATCACTAACGGTTTGTTTCATCCAAAGAATTTGTTGACAACAGTTTCCAAAGGCCATATATTCAGCTTCGGTAGTGGAGAGGGCGACAGCATTTTGCTTTCTACTAGACCAAGTTACTAGGGAATTTCCAAGTAATTGGCAAGTTCCACTAGTACTTTTCCTATCTTCCCTACAGCCGGCATAGTCGGCATCGGAATATCCCATTAATGGGAATTCATCCGTATGAGAGTACCATAGACCAAAATTTACAGTACCCTTGATATATCTAAGTATACGCTTAACTGCTGTTAAGTGAGATTCCCTAGGGTCAGACTGATATCTCGAGCACATACCAACAGCAAACATAATATCAGGGCGACTAGCAGTCAAGTAAAGAAGGCTTCCGATCATACCTCGATTTCTGTTTGATCAACTGGTGTACCTGATTCGTCACTGTCTATTTTGGTGGTCTGATGCATGGGAGTGGAAATCGCTTTGGAATCGTTCATCCCGAATTTTATCAGTAGTTCCTTGCTGTACTTCGTCTGGGATACGAAAGTTCCATCGTCAAGTTGCTTTATTTGCAACCCAAGGAAGTAGTTCAGCTCACCCATTAAACTCATCTCAAATTCCTTCTGCATAGACTATTCCTCGCATAGAAGGATATTAGTACTACCAAATATGATATCATCAACGTATATTTGGACCAGTATCATGAGATCACCTTCATACTTAATAAACAGCGTGTTATCAATAGTTTCATTCGTAAATCCTATGTCAATCAAGAACTTACTTAGCCTTTCATACCATGCCCTAGGTGCTTGCTTTAAACCATATAATGTTTTATTCAACTTGAAAACATGGTTTGAAAAATCTTCCCTAGCAAAGCCCGGTGGTTGTTCTACATAAACCTCTTCATTTATAAAGCCATTTAAAAATGCACTTTTTACGTCCATTTGAAAAAGTTTAAAACGTTTAAAGCATGCATATGCAAGTAAAACACGTATAGACTCTAATCTAGCTACCAGAGCAAAAGTTTCATCGAAATCAATACCTTCCTCCTGGGAATAACCTTTTGCAACTAACCTCGCTTTGTTCCTTGTGACATTACCATGTTCGTCAAGTTTGTTGCGGAAGACCCATTTGGTTCCTATGATGGATTTTTCATCCGGTCTCTCTACGAGTGTCCACACTTGGCTCTTTTCGAACTGAGCCAACTCATCTTCCATGCCAGAGACCCAGGATATATCATCCAAGGCTTCATGGACTGTTTTTGGTTCCATCATTGAAAGTAGTACATCATGAGATTCCTCTGTATCCTGATTCCGTACAGTTGCTCGAGTTTTGATTCCAGATCTGATATTTCCTATCACTTGATCTGTTGGATGACTGGAAGCATGTTTCCATTTTCTAGGTTGTAGCTCATCAGCTTTCGGTTCCAGTATCTCTACATTTTCGTCTTCTGGAATATTGTCCTTACTGTCTTCAGTATCCTGTAATTCTGCACCGGGCAAATCTATACCTTCCTCATCAGTAGCATCTGCGTTAGGTATCTCATCAAAAGTAACATGTATGGACTCCTGAACAGTCAGCTTCCTTTTATTATAAACACGATATGCCTTAGAGTGAAGACTGTAACCAAGGAATATCCCTTTATCAACCTTAGAGTCAAATTTTCCTCTCTTATCTCTATCGTTCAAGATAAAACATTTGCATCCAAACACACGAAAGTACTTATATTTGGAGTTCTACCATGCCAGATTTCATAAGAGGTCTTCTTTAATATCGGCCTAAGGAAGACACGGTTATACACATAACAAGCTGTACTAACAGCTTCCGCCCAGAACTGTTTAGGAATATCATATTCATGTAACATAGATCTAGCCATTTCCTGTAATACCCTATTTTTACATTCAACTACGCCATTCTGTTGAGGAGTTATAGGGGCAGAGAAGTTATGACTATATCCGTACTGATCACAGAATGATGCAAATGACTTACTATCAAATTCCAGTCCGTTATCACTGCGTATCCTACATAAGTTTGTTTCTTTTTCATTCAGAAGTCTCTTAACTAGCGATGCAAAGTTATCTAGTGCCTCATTCTTATGTGCAAGAAATATCACCCAAGTATACCTGGAGTAATCATCGACGATAACAAAGGCATGTCTTTTACCTCGCAGAGACATCGTCTGGACAGGACCAAAAAGGTCGAGATGCAGTAATTCTAGAGGTCTGGATGTGGATATCACATTCTTTTCCTTGAACGATGTCTTGGTTTGCTTGCCCATTTGGCATTCCTTGCATGTTTTGTCCTTGACGAATTTTATGTCAGGAACACCTCGCATCAGTGCATTGCTTGTGATGTGAGGCAGTAATTCCATGTTGGCATGTCCTAAGCGTCTATGCCATAACCAGGTGTTATCCTGTGTAACTGCTAAGCACTTGACGTTCTGGTCAGTGATCATCAAGAGTTATGCAATAAATATTCCTATCCCTAGATGCACTAAACAGTACCTTATCGTTGTTTCTAACAATACACTTATCATTTTCAAAAGTTACGGTATGACCCTTTTCACATAATTGACTAATGCTGATGAGATTATGTTCTAGATTCTTAACTAACCATACGTCATCTATAGTAGTATGTAAAGTGTTACCAACAGTTCCAACCCCAATGATCTTAGCTTTAGTGTTGTCGGCGTAGGAGACATATCCTCCATCATAGGCTTTCACCGACACAAACTTGCTGATATCACCTGTCATGTGGTGGGAACACCCACTGTTGAGGTACCACTTGTACTTTTTGCTGGATTCTTCTTTGTACCTGCATGAATCATTTCTTTTCTGAGGTGCCCAACTTCGATCGGGTCCTAAAAGGTCAGTGGTAAAATAACTCATGTTAACACATGATATATCATCTGTCACAGACTGTGATCTCACAAACACAGGCGCGCCAGTGTTAGAACTTTGATTCTTAGGAATCTACTTTGGCCTCCAGATATATCTAGTTTTATCAGCTTTCTTCAAGAAACAGTGGTTAGCATAATGACCGTGACGGCCGCATGAAAACATTTAGGCTTTCTAATATCTTTTGAAGGTGCAGCATGCTTAGGTGTTGTGGAATATCCTATCCTTGTTTTTCCAACATGTCTAGGAAGACTGAGTATCATGTTGAGATTTTGTTGTCCTACAAGAAGTCTATCATTTGTATGAGATTTTTCTTCTAAGAAATCCTTAAGAACAGACATGTCTCTAGATAGATTTTCTTGCTTCCTAAGCTTTTCGCAATTACACAAGACTTTCTCTACCTTAAGAATTTCTAACTTGGCTTTCAGACGCTCATTTTGATCAGTTTGATGCTTCTCTCTAGCTACGTCATCTCGTTGCCTAATCAGACTCTTTACTTGTGAGTTGAGCGAGTTAATCCTTCTTTCTGCGTTTTGAATAATTTCAAACATCTCTTCCTTTTCATCTACTTCAGGAACTGAGGAAGCGTTATCATGAGATTCATCTTGCCTAGCATATAATTCATTTAGAAAGAGAATTTTCTTAATAGTGGATGAAGAAGATACCTGATCATCATCATTGGCCATGTAGGCGAGATCTTCCTCTTCTTCGCTTTCGGCCTCTTCCTAGTTAGTGACCATTGCTTTCTGCTTCTTTACCTTTTTGTCACCATTTTCCATCGGGCAGTTTGAGGCGAAATGGCCTGGCTTGTTGCACTTGAAACATTTTTGCACGTTGTTCCCCGATGATGATATTCCCTTGTTCCTAGGTTGGAACTTGGAGTTTCCCTTGAACTTCCTTCTCATCCGAAACTTTTCAAACCTTCTGGTCAGCATGGCAATCTGCTCCATTAGTTCCTCCTCAGTTTCTTCTTCACCTTCTGAAACGTTTTCTTGATCGGTGTTAAAGGCAATGTTTTGTTGATTTCGGACGGTTGGTTTCTCTTTGATGGAGATCTGAGTCATCTCGTAGGTGGTAAGAGATCCGATTAGTTCTGACACGGAAAGTTCGTCCAAGTCCTTTGCTTCGTAGATGGCAGTTACTTTGGGATTCCATTCTCTTGGAAGAGATCTCAGTATTTTCCGCACTTTCTCACCGTCCGGTATTTTCTTTCCCAACGAGAACATTTGATTGATGATGTTCATGAAACTCGCGTACATATGGCTTATGGTCTCGTTGTCCTCCATTTTGAACAGCTCGTATTGGTGAGTTAAGAGGGCTATTCTTTCTTGTACAACTCGAGTGGTTCCCTCATGTGTGACTTGAAGCATCTCCCACATATCCTTGGCAGATTCGCATGAACTCACATGATTGTATTCTTCTCTTGTAAGCGCGCAGGCGATCATGTTCTTAGCTTTGGAATTCAAGGATATTCCTCGCTTGTCTGTTGCATCATACTCCGAACCTTTCTTTGGAGTTCCATCCGCCTTCTTGGGATTGTAAGGTCCAGTTGTGATGATATCCCATAGGTCATAGTCAGTAGCAAGCAGGAATTCCTTCATACGATTTTTCCATATAGCATAGTTTGTTCCATCGAAGAGTGGTGGCCTAGAATGGGATTGTCCTTCTGCAAAAACATCAAAACTCGTAGAAGCCATTAGATCTTTAACTCAGGCTGTTAGGCCCGTCGTTTGAGTAACCCGCTCTGATACCAAATGAAGATATAAATGTGCCTAAGAGGGGGGTGAATTAGGCTTATAAAATTTTATGCTTCTTTTCACAAATCCTTAGTGTGGTGACTTAGATATGCCTAATAATAATGTGACGAGTATGCCTGTTATATCCTCGTACCGTCGGATGTGTTTCGGGTCTGTCTCACAGTGATAACGAAATAACTTAAAAGTAAATGCGAGACAGGATTTTTATAGAGGTTATATCCCCAACTGGGGTTTACTCCTCTCCTTGGGATTTGCTTCCCAAGAGTTTAACCAATCACTATAATGCACCGTAGCTGGATACAAAACTGATTGGTTAGCCCAATACACAACCGAAACAAGTCGAACACTAGACACTACTAGGTTACCATACGCCGAGTTTCGTTCCTCGGAATCTCCTTGATCCCGACAGACACAGCTCGCTACCGAAGGGCCCCCGGACTTGTCCTTCCCTTCCCGTGTGCGTAAACGTCGACCTTGCCTCCTTGGTATTGCTCACGTCCGAAGACAACACGTCCGAAAACAGAATATATGGCAGGGGATGATGGAATATCGAATATATCACTCGCTCAGTGATGGATACGCAAGTTAACGCTCAGTAAGGCAGAAAGCTATCGCAAGTGAATTGGCTCAGGAATCTCTTAGTATCTCTCTGCTCAAAAATCTCTCGTAGGCTTAAATTCGCAAATTCTCTGTTCTTCGAAAATCTAAAGTGCAGCTCATATATAATCCTTTTCTAATAGCACTTCAGATGGAAACTCATACCAAACAATAATCACCAAATCAAGCATAGTTTCCATGTAGCTTTCGAGTCAATCATACCATATAAATCATGCTTCTAATAAATCATCACAACGGTCATATAGCACATTAAAGCATTATTATATTCCATATAAAAGCTCAATTTCGTTCTCAAGCATATTCAACCACTTCGCATATATTTTTTCATATCGGAACTTTCCATAAGTGATTCCCTGCTATCAGTTCCTAGTAACGAGTCAATCCAGATTTACTTTCCAAGTATGTCACACAAGATAGCAAGGCATCAGCACGTTTTCCATGTACAGCTCATAGCATTTAATCAATATATTTACCATGTTTAGCACACAAGTCAGATCAGAGCTTACTTAAATCGATTTATCACATCATGGCACAACTTTCCTTATTTCAGAGATATCACCCGTTATACCACATACCATATAAGAGCTCTTTATCCATAAGGTTAATCAAATCAAATCTTTCCTAAATATAATAATCCAATCAGCATATGGAAAGATATTAATTCAATATTGCACATTAAATACAGTGGAAAGCATGCAAGAATCATATAAGTGATTTTCGTCCAGGAATAAACAATTATCAACGGATATATCACTTTCCATATATAAACAGCATATCCTTTTATAACTCAGTAGGATATCTCATGCATTATTTCCATATATAGCACAGAACGATATATCCTATCTCATGGACTGTCTATAACATGTGATCACCTAGTTCCATCAAATCATCACAAAATCACACGCAATTCAAATATTCAACACTTTAATAATTTTCAGCTCATTAGCAATGCATGGTTGAACATTATCATGAACTTAGACATTTTATTTGTCCCAAATCGAATTGCTTATTCTGTAGACCTAATGTCATTACAATTACATCGTTCATCAAAACTCTCTAACATATATAGACCAAAAAGATCAACAGTTGTTGTCATTTAGTTCTTTACAGTCGAAGGAGATTTGAGCCCTATGTGTCTCTTTTCTCCTAGCTAATTCTAAAGCTTCCTGATCGTATGCTTCAGTGAAGTGCCTAAGAGTGTCTACCCCTAAGCCCATGTGCTTTATGTCGTAAGCTTCTTTTTTCTTTAAGACACAAGAGTTAGTGAAACCTAAGCCTTCAATGTGATTATAGAATTCTTGTTAGGTCCTACAATTCACAACTCTATGATCCTAGGCATGAATTCTAAGTAATTCGATGATAATGATTGACATTTAGAATCGATCGAAAAACTCAAATGAAGATTGAGAGAGAGAATTCGCGTAGAGTGAGAAAGTTACTATTGTTTCTCTCTCTATAAATTGGATTGCAAGCCTTTCGGATCAATTTCCAAAACTTTCTCTATTCAGCACAATTTGTTTACATGTATTCATACCAAACAAAACTTGGTATAAATATCAAACTAGTCCTAATCTAAGGACTACTATACAAAAGCCCCTAATTACAAGGACAACTAATAAAATCAAGGACAATTAAAACATATACTCTACAATCTCCCCCTTTGTGCTTGATTGCGTTTCCGCGTTGTTTGTCCTCGTCGGGCGTAATACGATCTGCGCAAGCCCAGTGCATGCTCGAAGTTTCTGAGAGTTTCCCTCAGCTTTAGGCACTCCTCGATGTCGTCTAACAACTCCATCAGGAGCGGCTGTTCTCTCACAAACCTGTGGATCCGCAGCATTGTATCTCTATTGATTTTTTCCAACCTCTGCTCGATATTCCTCCTGATGAACTTGAGCGTCCCATCGCAAAACTTATGAATCCCAGCAGCATCATCCTAGTCTTCTTGGCAATTGGATTGTGGTAGGTGATGCCTAGGACTGAGCTGATGTGCACATGATTGCTTGGAATCCCTTCGATCTCAGGTCCTTTGTTGAGTTGTTCGGCCATGTTGACCTTCTTCATGTTGCTCTCCAGAGCCATCTGAAGGTCATGCACTGCAAAGTATTTGACTTGGCGCATCATGAACCGGTAGAGCCCTTCGAGGCCTTCTTTCTTGACGAAGCCTTGAGGACCTTTGTACTTCTCCACGTACAGCTGATAGAGTTTGTATACCTCGTCGGTAGGGAGATACGAAAGGTCACTCTCTCTTAGTTCCTCTCGGGTCTGTCCACTCGCTCAATAACATATATTGGGGTTGGAAGTCCTCCATTGACACAGTAGATGCCGAGAAGCTGGCAAATTTGGGAGAGACTCTTATAATGACTCTTGACTTGTCCTTTAGTCATCCCCAGCCTTACGTCAGGTCCTAGTTGAGTCAACATCCAGAGGTATGTCATCCTCTTCTGCTGATCCCAGTGAGAGATCCCTCTCAGCTCAAACTCGTTCGGCATTTTGATTCTGTCCGGTGACCTCCAAATATTCTCACGGACTTCTTCGAGGAAAGGTATCTCTATTCGGATATTTTCCCATGGCGTGTCGATCCGAACGGTTCCTGGCATTTGTCTTGTGGGGGAAACCGCCCGTTGCGTGATCAGCTCTGAAAGCCCTGTGGGATCTTGTTCATGATCTACACCTTCCTGAAGTTCATCGTCTTCTATCAGCACGAGGTCCACCGAAGCTTGTTGCAAAATTTGTCGAACTTCCTTGAGCCGTTGTACTTGATGCTCCTCGGGCATATAATGGGTCGCCCACTGTTCTTCAAAAATAAATTTGTCGAGATATTCATGTGGGTTGACACCGTGTCCTGAAGGGCCCGGTTGTTCTGGAGCTGTTGAGGGAGTAGCTTGGGTTTGTGCCAGAGCTACGAGCATGGCCGCACTTGCTTCTTCTTCCGGAAGCAAGGGGCTTGAGTAGATCGGTGGTGTGGGCGGAGGCGTCCGTAGGTGAAAGGTTGGTGGGTCAATATAGGTTAAAGTGGTGGTGCGGTGCGTGGTGTGGGTGGTTTGTGTTTGGGTTTGGGTTTGGGTTTCACCTGCTCCAGCGCTTGTTTGCGTTGCACCCGAGCCTTGTCCTTGGCCACTAGTAAATGTCCGTTGCCTCTTCTCCCCCTCATGATGGTCCTATCATCAGGATCGTCATGTCTGCACGTTGGGCGGGAGCTTTGGCCTCGACAAGTTTTAGTCGGTGGCTCAGGATAATCCACCAATCGCCTATAAAGAGATTCTTCGTGCGGCGACCGGATGGAGAGGCCGATCAGGCGGGCGAGTAAGATGTCGTGGAGCTCGGTGATTGGGACGGTATATGGGTTGATGAGGATGGATGAATTATGTAGAGGGTCGGTGAGTGTGGGTTGTGGAGGTGTGAGGTTGCGCTGTGACGAGGTGCCTTCGGAGACAGGTGCTTTCCCGGTGTCTCTGCGGGATGTCTCTATGGCAGCAAGAACTCTCTCCATTATTTTGTCTTCAAGCGATTGAACAGCGGCGGAGAGAGCGGCTTGAAATTGCTCGTTCGTGACAAACGGTGCGAACGCCTCCTTGGATGTACCAGGACAACTGATGTCGCCTGTTATCAACCCTTGAGCATACACCGGCTCCTCAGGTTGGCTCACAGTCACTGGAGGTTGTGACTGTATGAGACTTCCACCCAATCCTCGAGTCGAATCCTGAAGATTCTCCTCTAAGGGTGTTAAGGCAGGCTCGGGTTGGGCCTACGAATCAGACACCGGTAGATGTGGTTGCGGCTCAAGATTGAGCGAAGAAGTGCCGGCAACACTTGTAGAAGTGGTCAGCACAGTATCTGGTGCGGTGGTGACGGCCGCGAACAGGGCTCCATTTGTATACTGAGCCATCTGGGAGTCCTTCTTATCAGGCTAATCTCCTCATCTGACTGTATCGGATGAGGTGGCTGTGTGAGGAGAGGGTTCATGCTCCGTGTCCTCATGAGCCTGTTCTGTCAACAATGAAAGTGAACTTTGCCCCATTTCAGCCTCGGGCTATGCTTCTTGTAGAGGAGCCTCCTCGATAGGCTCTTCAAGCACGCCTACATGTACGGGCACTTCCACTTGTAGTTCGTGTTCAGGAGCCTCGAGCGCCATCTCGGTAGCTACGACGTCTATTAATGAATCATCCACGTCGAGCATTTGCACTTCGACCAGAGGGGGCTCCTGTTCAATCTCCTGAGCGACGTCATCAATCATCGTGTCCTTATGGCTTTGGTGTTGTTGTGGTTGGGGAGGGCTAACTCCAAAATCTGTCGGGGGCCCTCAAATCATCTCCTCGGTGAGGTGATTCTCCCGGCAGTATGTGCGGTATACGTCTTGTCTGGGGTCAGCGAGACGTAGAAGGTTGAGTGGAATGGGCATTGAAGGCTGAGCTAGGTCTACCAGCCTTGGGTTGTGGAAGAACTTGAGCCTTGGTGGCTGATATTTTCCTCCCGGAGGCAGGCGAGGAATGTTCTGCTCGTGCATCTCCATATGTTGGCGGATGATGACGGAGACCATCTCGCATACGCACATTTTTGGACCTTTTGTTCTCTTTTTGTCTGACCTGCTCTGCTAGATCGTTCCATATCAGTTGAGCGAAATCGCAATTCCGCGAGAACACGACTCCGTGAAACATTCGGAGGATGTGGCCGTTGCCTTTGTCGAAGCCTGCGTGGTTCGGGGAATCCCGTTGCTCTGCATCTGAGCTATCTTGGTGAGCGGTGGACGGTACCCCATCTGGAGGAAATCATGCACCAGTTCTGCATCTGACGGAAGGGGGTCGTAGTTTTGGCTGTGAGGGAGGTCGAGCAGAATTATGAACTCGTTCTTGCCCATGCAGATATGTCTTGTCCCTACAACCGTGGTAAAGTGGTATGCCCCATCTAAGATGAGGCTCTTGATCATCCCCCATAACTGCTGGAGGTAGACCATCGGCACTGATGCCGTCACTGTTAGTGCATGCCATAGTGGATGGCCTTGCAGAATGGACACGATAATGTCATCTAGACACGGGAAGGTGTTCAGGTCTAACTGGAAGTTCGTGTCGTGGACGTTGAGATATAAAGCCTTCTCGTAAATGTGGTTGTATGTAGGGTATTGATCCATCTGAAACATAAAAGATATAAAAAGTTCATTAGTATTTTAATTTTAGTCGAAAATTGATTTAATTTCATCAAACTGTAATATTGTATCAAGTCATGACATGTTTGATGAATTTTGAATTGAAATCGTGTAGTATGCATATAGTATGATTGATTTTGGAAAATGTAATGGCATGATAGTAATTTCGAAATAAACATGTAATGCGTGAAAAGAGTTCGAAATTTTTCTAAGTATTTGATCGCGGGAATGTCATTGTTCATGCCGAGGTATTTTTCGCTCGAAAATTTTGATTTTCAAATTGATTTCCTATGCATTGATTTCAATTGAAATAACTCCGCTTAATTTTGCGATCGAAAATTTTCTTCGCTATTTAAAGCTACAATGAAAAAGATTTAGAAATTTGTGTGTGGGTGTATATATACATATAAATATATATATAAATATATATATATATATATAACCTACATATAAATGGATCATTATAACTTAGAATTAATGAAGATTCTCAGTATTACTACAAAAGCTTACGATATCATTTATTTTAAGGTTTTCTATAAATTTAGGGTTTTCGGTATTTTAGGGTTTTCGTGATATTTAGGGTTTTGATAATTTCAGGGTTTTGAGACTTAGAGTTTGGAAATTTCGAAATTAGGTGACTTAGCAAATATACTGATATAATAATATTTTGTGCCCAGATATTCTATCTGTAGGGAATTCACCAGGATTGTGGACTGATTTATCAGGAGGACAGTTAGGTGAATCATTCAGCTACAATGAGTAAACACCTACGTGATATTTATGTGCTTCTATGTGATTAAATGAATTACGTGTTTTACGTACGTCTCACGTGAAAATATGTTTTATGTTATCACGTTTATATGTATGGCATATGCATATCATATCACAGGGGTGAAATATTTACACCGTATTGAGACGGTAACGATTTGAGATATTGATGAGCGGGGTAGACTGAGATGATTGTGATTGTTGACTCGTTGAGGAGTCGAGGTTGGTAGTCATATGACACCTGATGGCAGACAGGCGTGATTGATATGTCTACTCGGACGTGAACGTCCCGAGGTGCAAAACCGTCGTGATTTTATTTTTAGCGGATGGAACGACCTGACAGGGCAGTTGCGTGAACGTCAAAACGCTGTCGGTGTAGGCTACCGCTTACGGAAGAGCGACCTAGTAGGGCAGTTGCGTGAACGTCAAAACGCTGCTAGTGTAAGCTTCCGTTATGTTATAGGCGCGCGAGGTGTCGAGTCTGACCTAGGGCCCTGTGTTGTGTGATTTGAGACAAGATTGTGGGAAAAGAAAGAGTGAACATTGCATGTGAGATATTGGGATCGGGAATGAGCGTTCATGTGCATACATGCATTTTATTCACCTACTGGGCAAATCTCTCAGTGTTTACGTGTTGTAGGTACTGAGTCTGATGCCCACGTGCATCAGGACTGAGGCGGCTGGTGGCGGTGTTCCACGGACTTTTGAGGGCAGAGCGGTACATGGATGAAGACCTGTGGAGCGATAATAGGGTTTTGTTCTTTTGACATTTTGGGGCTACGGCCTTTGTATAGACTTGACTCTGTAGATAACATTTTGTTGTAACATATTTTAGTTTAGGAAAAAGTTTTTGTTAGACGGGCCTTCCGAGGCTTACGTTGCGGAAAATCCGCCACTAATCGTACTTAGAAAACGAGGGTCGTCACAGGTGGTATCATAGCGTAGGCTTTAGATTCTGAAGACTGTCCATGTACCGCCGCTCGAAAGCCTGGAGAACCAGCCTGCCCTGTAAGTTAAATGCTTGATTATGTCACTACATGTTATCTGATATGTGCTTTATGTTGTTTATTATAGATAATAGTTGAAAAATGCCAAGGACACGTAGTGAGCATGTGGGTGAATCCAGCCGTAGGGCTGAACCTGATTCCCCTCCCCCTGAAAGGGACTCTATCCTACGACTGACTGAATTAGTTCAGCGTCAGTCTGATCATATCAATCGCCAACCAGATCAAATCGACGAGCTACTTAATCATCATAGCTCGTCTGAACATCGTCCCTCCCCTCAGCCTGCACGTGTAGAAATTATCGGGGAGCGCTTTCGAAAGATGGATCCCCCAACGTTCGCGGATGCCACCGATCCCGCAATAGCTGAAGATTGGCTACGAACTATAGAAGATATGTTTATATACAGCCGCATACCAGAAGATGAAAGAGTCATGTGTGCTGTTTCAATGTTGAGAGGAAATGCCCGCTTCTGGTGGGACACTGTGAAGGTCTTGGAAGTCCCAGTGGTAATGTCGTGGGAACGATTTAAAGAATGTTACACGGCAAATATTTTACTGCTCATGAACAGGAACGACGGATGCTAGAATTTATGAACCTTAGGCAAGGAGGAATGCATGTGGCTCAATATATCTGCAGATTCGAGGAGTTGTCCCGTTTTGCTCCTCACATGGTGGCGACAAACCTATTGAAGGTGACGAGGTTCATTACGGGCCTCAAACCTGAACTATATCGTGACCTAAGTATTTCGGGAGCCAGACAGATGGAATTTACCCAAGTAGCGGAGCGGGCCATGATAGCGGAGCAGGCTGAGGCTCAGATTTCTGAAGCTCAGGAGGCGAAGAAGAGAAAGGATAGTCAACAAGGACCTGGAAATGACCGTAAACGCCAATTTTTCAAGAAAGGCCAAGGTAACCAAGGAAATTGCCAAGGCCAACAGAATTGGCGCCCGATGCTGAACCAAGGACCCATGAATACTCCGAATAGACCCCCAAATTCCGCACCTCAGTGCAGGCAGTGTGGCCGCTATCATTTTGGAGTATGCTATAGGTCCGGAGCTAACCCAAACCCTCAATGTTTAAGGTGCGGAAACATGGGTCATTATGCTAGGAACTATGATGCACCTTCACCCCGAAACCCAAACCAACCACCGGTTCGACTCCACCTGTACCAGCTCGAGTTTTTACGCTGACTAATGAAGAAGCTAAAGCAAATCCTTCTGTGGTGACGGGTATGTTAACTATCTATAATGTGCCCACTTCTGTGCTAATTGACTCTGGAGCCACACATTCGTTTGTGTCGGCTAAGTATGTGACGAAGGTAGGAATATCCCCACCTCCTCTGAATGCAACTATGTAGTTACTCTACCACATGGGGATCCGACGCATACCAACCAAGTACTGAAAGGATGCGTCGTAGTTATTGAGGGTAGGAACTTGAGTGCCGACCTGATTGTAATTCCGATGAATGACTACGATGTCATCTTCGGAATGGATTGGCTTTCAAGATATGGAGGCATCATAGATTGCAACAAGAAGGTCGTTAAATTTCAGCTGCCTGAAGAAGAAGCATTCACTTTTTCGGGTAAAGCGAATAAGAATAGTATTCGACGAATATCAGCTCTGAAGGCTCAACGACTTTTGAGGTCAGGTTGTGAGTCTTATCTCGTGTATGCGGTGAAGGCAGAGGACTTACCTCAGCCGGAACTAAAAGATGTACCCATAGTCAACGAATACGCTGATGTATTTCCCGATGATCTCCCGGGGTTACCCCCTGATCGAGAAATACAATTCACAATAGATTTGATACCGGGTCAGCCCCAATCTCTAAAGCCCCCTATCGTCTAGCACCGAATGAGTTGAAAGAGTTGAAGGAACAACTAAAGGACTTATTATCCAAAGGGTTTATCCAGCCAAGATTTTCACCGTGGGGCGCACCCGTTCTTTTTGTGCGAAAGAAGGATGGGTCGATGCGACTGTGCATCGACTACTGAGAATTGAACAAGATCACGATCAAGAATAAATATCCCTTACCAAGGATCGGTGATTTATACGATCAGCTACAAGGAGCGACGGTATTCTCGAAAATTGACCTCCGTTCGGGATACCATCAGCTAAAGATTAGGGAGGTAGATGTTCCTAAAACCGCATTCAGTACAAGGTACGGCCATTATGAGGTTTTGGTCATGCCTTTTGGACTGACAAATGCTCCAGCTGCTTTTATGGACCTAATGAACCGAGTCTTTAAAGACTATCTCGAACGGTTTGTTATCGTCTTTATCGACGATATTCTGATCTATTCTAAGACGAGGACGAACACGAAAGTCATTTGCAAACTGTCTTAGGAATCCTGCGAGAGAAACAGCTCTATGCCAAATTCAAGAAGTGTGAATTCTGGCTTGAGCAAGTAGCCTTCTTGGGACACGTGATTTCTGGGAATGGAATCTCTGTGGACCTGAGTAAGATCGAAGCTGTGAATAACTGGACGCGACCTACTACTCCTACTGAGGTCCGGATGGGACTTGCGGGATACTAACGTAAGTTTATAGCGGACTTCTCCAGTATTGCCTCTACATTAACCAATCTGACGAGGAAGAACATTCCATTCAAATGGACTGAAGCATGTGAGCAGACCTTCCAGGAATTGAAGAAACGTCTTACCTCTACCCTGATATTGACAATACCATCGGGAACCGGAGGATTTGCAGTCTACAGCGATGCTTCGAAGAATGGCATGGGCTGCATGCTGATGCAGAACGGAAAGGTGATTGCTTATGCGTCACGACACTTAAAGGAATACGAGAAAAACTACCCAACCCATAACCTAGAACTAGCAGCAGTGTTTTCGCTTTGAAGATCTGGAGACATTATCTCTACGGAGAGAAGTGTGAGATCTTCACAGACCATAAAAGCTTGAAGTATTTCTTCACTCAGAAGGAATTGAATATGCGACAGCGGCGATGGTTAGAACTAGTAAAGGACTACATTGCGTTATCAGCTATCATCCGGGCAAGGCAAACGTAGTCGCAGATGCGCTAAGTCGAAAAGCGGTGAATGGAGAGTTACATCAACTGGGAATAGAGATAGTCAATTTAGGCGAAGTTGAAGCAAAACTAGCAGCATTAATCCTTCAACCCATGAGGGCCATGAGGGCTACATTCTCTTCTTCAGAACTGGACGTGTCCTCGAGACATTGGTCTTGTTCGGCCATGAGAGCTACTCCAGCTTCCTTCTGTTTAGTCAATTGGAGCTTCCTGGAGTAGTAGTTGGCATCTCTCTTCTTTGTAAGAGTGCACCTCTCTGGCAAAGTGACCTGGCTTGCCACAGTTGAAGCATTTGTTAGCCTCTTTTGGGTTCTTGACCTCGGAGCTCTCTGGTGCACGTTCTTGGTTTTTAGAGCTTGTAGTCCGAAGTCTGTTGGCTGAGGTTGAAGACTTCTTCTTGAAGTACTTCTTACTCATCATTTTTCCTAGTAGAGCCAACTGCTTTCCTAGGGCTTTCATGTTTGGCTCGACGTCGGAGTATGACTCTTCTTCCGACTCTGAAGGAGAAGGAGGCCTAACGATCTTTTCTTTTCTTGATTTTGAGCTCCTCTTCTCCGAGACTAAGGCAACAGTGTCTTCGGTTTGTTTGCCCTTCTGCTTCTTGTGAATCTCGCTTATATCATCCTCATGTTGTGCGAGATTGTCAAACACGGCATGGATATCCAACTCCTCTAGATCTTTATTTTGTCGAAATTGAGTGGATATTTTTTCTTCCATTCCGCGGGCACAGAAGACAGAAATCTGATGTTTGTCTCCATATTGGTCTTCGTGATTTCTATCTTTCTCATCTCGTTGAGAAGAGTGAGGTATCTTTGGTAGATCTTATATAGACTCTCCTCTGGCTTTGCTTTGAAGGAGTCGTAAGCAGTGAGCATGTTCGCCTTCTTGGCCTTTATGCCAACTTCCGTCCTCTGCATCATCCTATGCAGTTCATCCCACATTCCTTTAGCCGATGAAAGGCTATCAATCTGTCTATATATGTCGTTGGGGATGCCTGATCGACACGTGGTGTGCTAATGTAAATTGCAAGTGCGACAAGTGATAATATAAAACGAATACCTAATTACTATCACCGACGTGCGATAGGCAGTGGACCTATCGTGTGTAGCGCAGTAAAGTGAGTAGACGAGTATCGAACACAAGGAAAAAATCAAGTACTAGTAGTGACCTATCGACTCGATATTTAGCCTAAATAAAATACGCCGGTGGTGTTACGGACTATCCTAACAGATTACTCCTAAGTCAATGAGAGACTTAAAGAATACGCCTAAACTGGTGAAAACTTTCAGATAATAGAGATGTGCTCGGGATTCGAATCCGGCTAGGTACTATCGATTAAGACAATGAATTCTCGCTCCTACGTGATTCTGACTAGATCGCAGTAATTTCCAACCCGCTCACGAGTTTGCTGTCGCCCTAAACGCTCGCGGGATCTAAGGTTCAGTAATTACTAAAGGCGAGGATCGAGTATTTGCTTTCGCCCTATACTCGAATCCTATCTTTTACGAATGGCCTAATCATTGTTTAGCTGTCGCCCTAAACGATTTTCCACACGATCACTTTAACACATAGACATATTAAAGCGACGAAACAATTTCATAGACAGATATAAAGTCATAAACACGAGTCACGATTAAACATATGTCTTAATTACGAAATATCCTAGCGTTCATCTAATCCCAAACACATAGGGGATTTAGCTACGCATAATTGACGGGAAAACAACGAAAGAAATAAGAAACGAAGAAGAAGAATTCATGATCTCGAATACTGATGATCAGGGATGGTGGCACGGATGAATCTTCGTTCTGCGTTCAATTTGGCGTGATTGCGTCGTTGATACGTCTCCCGCGCTTCTCCAATGGAATTCTGCGTTTCTGGCGTCTGTAATTCGTCTCTTATGAGTTAGGGTTGATATCTGGTGAGAATCCCCCTTTACTGGATCGAAATCGGGCTTTTATAGTGAAATTCGACACGGTCACGGCCTGGGACAAGATAGGTCACGGCCGTGACACTCTCGGGGCAAAAATGAGCTCACTGCCGTTCATCACGGCCTGGTGCAGTAGTGTCACGGCCGTGACCCCCTCAACAGCTTTGCGGCAGTTTCGTATTTCTCTCGGATGGAGGGGTAAACGATGTCCGATTGACCTGAAATTTTAACCATAGATAGAGGACTTGCTAATCTTAATTCTGAACAATGGAATTCTCAATCCGAGGTTTGTATTGAGAGATATGAATTTTCTAATGCTGTTGCTGTTATGGGTCACGGCCTGGTGCAAGAAGTGTCACGGCCGTGACCATCTTCAGTCTAACTCTCTGCTAAGTGTCACGGCCAGGTGCACTATGTGTCACGGCCGTGACCTTCACCAGTTTTCATCGTTTTCGCGCCGTTTTGCCTCGTTTTCGCTCCTTTTCGCCCGAAACTTGTCCTAAAGCCTTATAATACCAAAACAAGCAGAAATAGGGTTAATAAGTGCATTAAATGACTACGAAAACTCTATTATGAGCCAATTACATACTATGATAAATGTACTACGATACGTTTATCAATGCCCTGCATGAGGGTATTCATGGCTACTAGATCAGCCTTAGCTCGAGCCCTCTTCTCGATTGTGTACTCCCTAGGCTCCTTCAGTCGCCTAGACGCGGGAATTTGAGGGGTTGCCGTTTCATCACCGGGGACATGCACCCAAAACTGTGCGGGTCCTTCTTCTAGTGATTTCAGTAAATTCTCGGCTTGATCTTTTAAAGCGATGAAATTGAGGAAGCGGCTTCTCCACACGGTATATTCGCCTCGTTGCAAAATCGGCGGACGTTTGTCATTTCCGAGCGAGTATGCATCCATTTTGTGTTGTAGTAGAGTTGTTAAAGGATCTTCGTTAAGTGTTTTGAACGGAAGATGATGTAATGTGCTTCACAAGTGACAAAGTTCGTTAGTAGCGTTTGATTCGAGAAATAATTCGAGAATTATTTTCGATTCAATCTTTAAAGTTTGATCGAAAATAATTTCGTCGAAATAGAATATAATGTGTACTGTTCTCGTGCGAGAAAGTCTGTCAGCGAAATATTTCCCGAGCGAAGTAAATTGCTCAAAATCGTTCGGTCGAGAAAAATTTCCTGATCGTGAATTTATTTCGATCGTAAAGAAACAATACGTTAGTAAGTTTCTTGACAAGTCAAAATAAATCTGTTGACTGGAAAAGTTTCTCGCGTGTAAATGATTTTCGCCTGGTCAAACGTTAAAGGTCTGACCGAAAAAGTTTTTTTGAGAGAAAGTTTTTACGCATGCAAAGTCAAAATTGGTCTCTCTCAAAAAAGATTTTCGCTGAATAATGCTAGAGAAATATTTCTCACTAAAATCGTTTCTAGTGTTGACGATTCTAGCGCTGACTTCGTATTCCGACCGAGAAAAATTCTCGCGCCAAGTTTCTCGATCGAGAAATTAATCCGATCATAAACCTAGCGAGAAAAATTAGAACGATCGAGAAAAAATTCGCAGAATACGATTAACACAGATTCAAGCAAAAACAAGGAATTAGACGGTGAAATTTCAGGTAATTGCTCGCAATCATTTACTAACTACGCACGAACAAGCAATGAAACACGTTATGAACCAAAGTATGTCGAATTTGATCAAAATCAGAACGTGTTCCTCATGTTCTTCGCAAACAGTAAATCACAGAATTACGTGCGATCATCAGAAACACTTATACAAGCACAGAAACATCAAATTCAAGTCAATTAAGCACAGAATTATGCTATTGGATCGAAAAAAAATTTCGCGCCAAACTGTTCTTCGATGAACAGTAATCAGAAAATGATTTTCGATCCAAATCTAACAATTTTTGATTCAAAACAGAACGAATTTGCTCTGATACCAATTGTTAGGTCTTACGATTAACAACTCTATGATCCTAGGCATGAATTCTAAGTAATTCGATGATAATGATTGACATTAGAATTGATCGAAAAACTCAAATGAAGATTGACAGAGAGAATTATGTTTCTCTAGAAATTGAATTACAAGCCTTTCGGATCAATTTCCAAAACTTTCTCTATTCAGCACAATTTGTTTACATGTATTTATACCAAACAAAACTTGGTATAAATATCAAACTAGTCCTAATCTAAGGACTACTATACAAAAAGCCCCTAATTACAAGGACAACTAATAAAATCAAGCACAATTAAAACATATACTCTACAATTCTATATCCTTGGGCTGATTGAGAAAGATAGTCTGCTCAGAGTGTCCCCTTCGTGTAAGAATATCGTCTAATTTTTTTATTTTAGCGTACAACTTCTTACGTTGTTCTCCCAAGAGAGTAAAGTTATTTTCCACCGTCAATTTGGCGGCACAGGCATCTAGTTCCTTCACAAGTTCACCAACCTTAGTATTAGATTTATCTAATTCGGCTTCTAGATGGGTGATCTTGGAAGTCGCTTAGGTTAATCTACAATTGAGATTAGCTTTCTCATTGAGATTTCTAATCAAGCAATTATAGTTATTTTCTAGCCTGTCTTCTAACTCCTTTTTTAAATCATGTGTCTCTTTTGGAGGATTCTTAATTTGAAGGTCGCTAGTCTTACTAAGTCTTAAGCTCTCAGTTAGCTCCTCTATTTTGTCATTAGAGCTTCTATGTTCTGATTCAAGACTAGTAACTTTCTACTGAGTCTCAACTAGTTGCTTCTCTACTTTCCTGACGCTTTTCTGCTCACGTTTCATGTTAGTGTATGCTAATTGATACGATTCTAACATGGTCAATAACGTGGAAGGAGAAACTACCTCCTGTGAAGATTTGGATGCACGGTCTTCGTCCCTCGTGTTTGAGGTTTCGGCGTCAGAATGTTCGTCTAGGCTGGCCATTAGGGCAAGATTCTCTTCCTCTGAGCTAGACGTCTCCTCGAGCCAATGGTCTTGTTCTGCCATAAGAGCTACTCCAGCTTCCTTTTGTTTTGTGAGTTGAAGCTTCCTGGAGTAGTAATTAGCATCTCTCTTCTTCGGGAGAGTGCATTCTCTTGCAAAGTGACCAGGTTTTCCGCAGTTAAAGCATTTGGTCGGTTCTTTGATCGTCTTGACTTTGGAAGTCTCATGTGCACGTTCTTTGTTCTTCGTGTTTGAGGTCCTAAGTCGATTGGTTGATGATGAGGACTTCTTTTTGAAGTACTGCTTGCTCATCATTTTCCCAATTAACGCCACCTGCTTTCCCAGCACTTTCATGTTAGGCTCCATGTCTGAATCTGATTCGACTTCAGACTCTGAGGGGGTAGGAGGCTTAAGCATCTTTCTTTTCGCAGTTTTGAGCTCCTCTTGTCCGAGACTAGGGCAACTGAGTCATCGATAAGTTTGCTCTTCTGCTCCTTCTGAATCTCGCTGATGTCTTCCTCGTGCTGTGCGAGATTGTCAAACATGGCATGGATATCCAGCTCCTCAAGGTCTTTATTCTGTCGGATATGATTGGATATCTTTTTCCATTCTAAGGGCAGAGAGGAAAGAAATCTGATGTTGGTTTCCATGTTTGTCTTCGTGATTTTGATTTTTCTCAACTCATTCAAGAGGGTGAGATATCTCTGGTAGAGATCGTATAAGCACTCCTCCGGTTTATCTCTGAATGAATCGTAAGTTGTGAGAACGTTTGCCTTCTTGGCCTTGATACCGACTTCAGTTCGTTTCATCATCTTGTGCAGTTCATCCCACATACCCTTGGCGGTTGGAATACTATCGATATGTCGATATATATCATTTGGGATTCCTTGCATAAGGGTGTTCTTGGCTATTAGGTCAGCTTTAGCTCTCACTCTTTCCTCCGCAGTATATTCCCTAGGCTCATTTAGTCGTCTAGAGGCAGGAATTGGAGGGTTTGCAGTGTTGTCACCGGGCACGTTTACCCAGAACTGAGCTGGACCTTCCTCGATTGATGAGAGAAGGTCTTCTGCCTGTTCCTTTAGCTCTATGAAGATTAGAAATCGGCTTCTCCATACGGTATATTCGCCTCTCTTTAGAATCGGGGGACGATTATCGTTTCCAAGTGAGTAGGCATCCATTTTGTCTTTGAGTTGATGTGGGATCTTCGTTTGTTGTTTTGATTATTTGAACTGATGTTACGTGCTTCACAAGTAGCAAATTAGTTAGTAGCGTTCGATATTAAAGCAGTCGAGAATTATTTTCGATTCAATCTTTAAAGTTTGATCAAAAATTAATTCGTCGAGAAAAATTGTCACTGTTACTGTTCTCGTGTGAGAAAGTACGTCAGCGAAAAATTTTACGAGCGAGAGAAGTTCAAAATCTTTCGATCGAGAAAAATTCCTTGATCGTGAATTTATTTCGATCGCAAAGAAACAACACGTATAGTGAGTTTCTCGCTGAGTCAAAATAAATTCGTTGACTGAAGAAGTTTCTCGGACGCAAATGATTTTCGCTTAGTCAAACTTAGAAAGTCTGACCGAAAGAGTTTTTCGACGGTAAGTTTTGCGCATGCAAAGGTCAAATTGGTCTTCGTCGAAAAAGATTTTAGCTTAGTAATGCTCGAGAAATTTTTCTACTGAAGTCGTTCTTGATAAAGATGACTTTAAGTCTGATTTTGTATTCTGATCGAGAAAATTTTCGGGTCGAGTTTTTCGATCGAGAAATTAACCTGATCGAAGAACCAAGCGAGAAAAATTGAAGTTATCGCAAATAATCACAGAATACACTTAACACTGATTCAAGCAAAAACGATGAATTAGACTCTGAGATTGCAGGTAATTGCTCGTAATCAGATGATGAATACGCACGAACACACAATTAAACACGTTACGAAGCAAAACATGTCGAAATTAAGCAAAAATCAGAATGTGTTCAAATTGTTCTTCGCATGAACAGTGACCTTTCAGATTACATTCAATCTGCTAAAATGATGTTCAAACAGCTACGAATCTAATCGTCAAAGTACGACTGACACTACAACGAGCACGGAAACATCAAATTCAAACCAATGAAGCACAGAATTGAGCAAATCATATCGAAATTCAGCTTGCGCGCCAAAACTGTTCTTCGCACGGAACAGTTTCAGAATTAAATTTTCGATCCGAATTCTAACAATTTTTATTCAAAACAGAACGAAACTCTGATACCAATTGTTAGGTCCTAGATTATCAACTCCTATGATCCTAGGCTTCAATCCTAAGCAATTCGACTAGAATGATTATCATTAATATTCGATCGGAAAACTTGTTGAAGAACACTAGAGAGAATTTCTATTAGTGAGAGAAAATACTTGTCGTTTCTCTCTCTAGAAATTGGATTGACAGCCTTTCGGATCAATTGACTATTTTTCTCTATTAAGCTCATTGTTTGTCTATTTATACCAAACATACTTGGTAAATTACAAACTAAGTCCTAAACAATGACTAATACAATCAACGCCCCTAATTACAAGAACAGCTAATTAAATTAAAGCACAACTAATATTGATATTCTACAGTATAAGTTTCCTGATGTACAAATATCCCATTCTTTAAATATTCTATTTGCAGTTCGAGACAAGATTTAGTTTTACCGATCCTTCATTTCGAATTATCTTTTCAAACAACCAATGCATTTCGATAACTCTTCAGGAGTTCCGATTATATTGATAACATCAACATATACTGCAATGATAACAAACTCATTTTTACATCTTCTCGTAAATATGCAGGGGCAAATTTGATCATTTTATACCCCAATAAGTATTCACTTAGTCGATTATAGCACATACGTCTGGATTGCTTCAATCCATGAAGCGATTTATTTAGTTACTTGAGTACTCATCTCGCGGCCCTGAATTTTCAGGTAGTCGAAAACCCGCTGGAAGCTTCATATAAATGTCACTGTCAAGTGAGCCATATAAATAAGCAGTGACAACATCCCATTAGACGCATATCGAGTCCTTCACGTACTACCAGACTAATTATGTAACGAAAAGTTGTTGCGTCCACCACGGAAGAATACGTCTCCTCATAATCAATACCAGGTCTCTGCGAGAAACCTTGTGCGACAAGTCGTGCTTTATATCTCATAATTTCACCGTTTTCATTTTTTTCTGATGAAAACCCATTTATATCCAATCGGCTTTACATTTTCTGGGATGCGGACTACAGGTCCGAAAACTTTTCGCTTCTCAAGTGATTTTAATTCTGCCTCGATTGCATATTTCCATTTTGGCCAATCATTTCTTTGTCTGCATTCGTTCACAGGCCTTGGTTCATGATCCCCATTCTCATTAATCTCATTCATTTCATGTAGCACGTTAAATGAGAACTTATCGTCAACGTTGACTTCATCTCTGTTCCATCTAATTCCATTTTGGGCGTAATTGATCGAGATCTCTTCATTATCATTATTTTCAGTTTGTTCAGGTACCTGAGTTTCTTTCTCATCATCATTTATGCCCATCGATGCGTCTTTAGTCGATAAATCCTCTATTGGACCATTCTTATTATTTGCTCCTTTCCTTTTCCAAGGATTTTTATTTTTGGAACCCGAGGGCCTACCACGCTTCAGCTGTGGTTTAGGCTCAATACTATTCTTTTTTTGTTCTACATGAATATCAATTCTAACAGGAGCATTAACAACTGAAATATGTGACTTTGTCACTCTTTTTGGGTCAGCAAAACTATCAGGCAATTCGTTCGCTAAGCTTTGTAGATGAATTATTTTCTGAACTTCCAGTTCACATTCTTTAGTTCGAGGATCGTAATGATTTAGTGATAATTCCAACTAATATTTGTTTCCAGTTGTCCCTTTTTTCCACCTAATGTCCGAAAATTTTTCATCGAAGTGACAGTCAGCAAATCTGGCCATAAATCGATCTCCAATTAAGGGTTCTAAATATTTTATAATTGATGGAGATTCAAATCAAACATATATTCCCAACCTCCTTTGAGGTCCCATCTTTGTGCGTTGTGGTGGCGCAATTGGAACATATACCGCACATCCAAATATTCTTAGATGGGAAATATCTGGTTCCTGATCATAAACCATTTGCAACGGGGAGATATCATGACAACTTGTTGCCCTGATGCGGATTAGTGCTGATGCATGGCATCCCCAACAAGACGATGGAAGTTTCGACTTCATTAATAATGGCCTTGCAATTAATTGCAAGCGTTTAATCAACGATTCCGCAAGATCTTTGTGTATGGACATGTGGCACAGGGTGCTCGACATCAATACCAATAAACATACAATAATCACTAAATGCCTTGGAAGTAAACTCACCAGCATTATCAAGGCGTATTTTCTTTATCAGATAATCTGGGAAGTGTGCTCTTAATCTAATCAGCTGAGCAAGTAATCTTGCAAATGCCACGCTTCTCGTAGCTAATAAACATACATGGGACCATTTACTTGATGCATCAATTAATACCATGAAATATTTAAATGGTCCACATGATGGATGTATCGGCCCACAAATATTACAATGTATACGCTCCAAAAATGCAATAGGTTCAGTCTTTACTTTCATTTGTGATGGTCAATAATAATAGAGCAAGCAACACATGCTAATTCATTTGATTGAAGAATCTTCTGGTTCCTCAATAAATGTCAACGTGAATTTTTAATTATTTTTTGCATCATAATTGTACCGGGATGGCCCAACCGGTCATGCCAAACATTAAATGTATTGTCATTGTTAAACTTTTGGATAGCATATGAATCAATTGTTCTAAGATATGTAGTATAGCCCTGAATCAAAAGACGGTAATATTTTCAGAATTATCCTTTTATTCAAAATCACTTTTGTAATGTGCAAATATTCAATATCTCCCTTTTGTGCAGTCTCAACATGATATCCGTTATTACGAATCGCTTTAAAACTTAATAAATTCCTTTGAGACTTAGGGGAATATAAGGCATTTTCAATAATCAGCCTTGTTCCTCTAGGGAACAATATATTAGCTCTTTCGGAGCCTTCAATTATATTTGTGCTCCCAGATATAGTTATGACGCTGGCTTCTGTCATATCAATATGCTCGAAATATTTCTTATTTTTCATAATTGTATTAGTGGTTGCATAGACTGCAAGACATAATTCTCCATTGCACATGCTCGTGTCCATCATATAAAATCCTTTACAAACAAGCATATAATTATTAATACATATTATTGAAACAAACAATACATAGCAAACACAGGAATAGAATCACACAGATAATAATTATAGCAAACATAACATTCAAATGATACACACCAAAGCACACAATAATTATGCATAATTTATAAAAACGATAGCAGGTCAAACAAACTTCTTCATTTGAGAGGTTGAGAAAATCGTCGACATCGAAATTAACACCTTCATCATTGACACCAGAAGCTAAAGCAATTTCTCCCTGAACAAAGTTCGTTTCAATTTTCTTTCCTTTACCCTTTGATTCTTGATACAGCTCAACAAGTTATTTGGGCGTACGGCAACTGCGGGACCAATGGCCCAAACCACCGCATCGATAACATTGTTCGTCATTCACTTTTTGTTCAGTTTGCTTCTCATTTTTACTGTCTTTCTTCTTCTGGAGATTTTGATGACCACCACAATAATTATGATAACCACCACCATGATAACTTCGGCCACGACCACGACCTTGACCACGGCCACGTCCACGACCGCGATATCCGCCACGACCACGTCCACGATAATTACCTCGATTATTATCATTATTAACATTGACTGCATTCACTTCAGGGATTGCATCAACACCAGTCGGTCGGGACTCATGATTTTTCATTGGCAACTCATTGTTTTGCTCAGTCAACAGTAAGCAAGAAATAAGATCTGAGTACTTTTCGAATTTTCTCTCTCGATATTGCTGTTGTAGAATAACATTTGATGGATGAACGTGGTGAACGCTTTCTCCAACATAATTGCATCGGTAAAGTTTCTCTACATAATTTCAATGTAGAAGTAATTCTATAAACAGCAGAATTGTATTCGCTTACCGATTTAAAATCTTGCAAGCGTAAATTCACCCATTCATACCTTGCATTTGAGAGAATAACAGTTTTTAGGTGGTTATATCGATCTTCCAAGTTTTTCCACAATTCACCGTTAAGTATTCAATTTTCAGATTTTCATGAATGTGGTGGCGAAGAAAAATCATTGCCTTCGCCTTGCCCTGCTCGAATGTCGTATTAGTCGGTTTGATGGTATCACCCAGTCTTTTCGCTTTCAAATGAATCTCGGCATGTAGTGCCCAAGATAAATAATCCCGGCAGTGATATCAAGTGCAACAATCTCAAGGCTCGCCAAATTTGTCATATTACTATAAAATCCAAAACCAAATTTTAACAATGATAGTATAACAAAATATTACACGCATAACTAATCTTCTTTAGTATCGTCGTCAGTATCTTCTTCAGTATCTTCCTTTGGAAAAAATTCTTACAAAAAACATTGTCAACGTCAAAAGAAGTGCCCACGTAATATTAATACTCATATCCAAATGTTCAACGATCAGATCAGACAACATCCTTCAAAATACAATATATTAGCAATATTAATAAAACACTACAATTATAATAATATTTTGGAAAATTTCGTAAAGTATTATCCACATAGCGCTAACAATCACCGTAAATAAGGTTATAAGCAAAAGATCCATCTTTGTATAAAAGGACATGATTCTATAAAAAATTAAAATCATAATAAGTTAATATATCAATTTAACAAAATATAAATAAAAAAATATGTTAATATATTTTCGTAAAAGTCATTATAAAAAATTTCACTCGCCACGACGGGGATTCGAAATCTGGACCTCTCACCACTTTTAGTGACGATATTCCGCGAAACCATTCACGCTATGACGCTTTGTTATACGGTTAACACATATATATATACATATAAATAGAACATAGACGCACACATTTAAATATATATATACACATAATATATCTATGTACCCGTTTTGTGAAATATATCTCATAATTACGTGGATAGGTTTTATATGTATATATAAATACGAATAAATAATTTATACCTCTTGCTTGGGATGGTGTTTGCGATAGTCTTCGAATGGTTAGAGACTCGTGCTGATAACGTGTTATATAATATTTTGTTTAATGAAACTTTATTATTATCTATATAGTATATAAATAGAGATAGGATTATCAATACGTAACTAAGACTTTTTATTAAGCTCTATATACATATCATTACAATGAAGGAACCTATTTATAGGAGAAGATATAGCTAATGTAATAAATGTGTTTTTCAAACATGTCTCTCTCTCTCTCTCTCTCTCTCTCTCTCTCTCTCTCTCTCTGTGTGTGTGTGTGTGTGTGTGTTTCGTCTTCTTCGATCTATCTTCTATGTCGATGAATTCATGTCAATTTGGATCGAAGGAAATTGGTAAAAATAAAACCGAAGACAATTATTTTTCATTAGTTTTTATTTCATTTTCCTCCCCATTTGGTGAGCAAATAAATTTTCCATGGTTTTAGCTATAAACTTAGTTTAATTTTTTTTCTTTTCTTCTATTTTCCTCATTTATTTCTCTAATTAACTTTTCATTCTTTCCTTTTCATTTCCTAACCAAATTCTTTAAAATAAACACAACCTTAAGGTCTGTCTTTATATGTGTTGATGAGCTTTTAATGGAAGATTCGCAATGAATTGACGCTAGTGAATGATTTGGGACGTATAAAACCATATGCTGGACAAACTAGCAATTACATATGAATTCTGAATAATGTTTCCCACGCGGTCATCCATCAGGTTCTAAAATACACTCAAAACAGAATTTCAAACTATAAATAAAGTGAGAAAACTTTTAGTATTAGGGAATCCATATGAAAAAATAAATGTGTTTTGTAGACAGTATTTCCGATTGTCGTCAACATCACAAATTCAAATAAAGAGAAACATAAGAACGAAATGCTAAAATGGAACCCGAGTTTTTTATAATATGAACCCTCTGTTTGAAGTTATAAACCAAAGAACAATATTAAGTTTATGGCAGTAACCCATTCAACAATGTCAATTCTAAGATAGAGTTGTTCTGTTCTCTCAAGATTCTCCAACATATAATAAATAGTCTTGTGCTCATGTTGGCTTTTCCACTTGAGGCTTCTCAGCACAACTTTTTGAATAGAGACAAAGAAGCTTCCTCCTCTTTTTCGTACGATAAAAGAAGTCCTCGGTACCCAAAACATAAGTAGCCTATGAAACGATATCAACAAAGAGAGTAAGCACGAGCCCACAGTGAATTATTTTCCGGCCAACAGCAGAGAAGCTTTTGTGAAACTTACCTTTGATGTCTCGGAGTTCACCTTAATCTCCACACCATTTTGAAAGATAACCCCTTCCATGGCTTCCAAACTTTCATCAGCTTCATCTACAGCTGAAAATTTTCTTTTTCTCCTGAGGATCGATGCAAAAGCATTTTAAATAAGAGCTGCAAATAAATTTGAATTCGGAATAATTTTTTTCCGTACCTTTTCAGAAATAACCCTGATCTGGTTCTCTCTTGATCTACTGAGAGAAGGTTCTTATGCAAGAAAGCAGAAAAATCAGGCTCGATCAGATTGAGAGCAGCAGGTGGTTCGAGGCTGACATGTTCGTTCTTCATAAGCTGTATAGTCAGGCGCATTGGGGACGAAGAAAACTGTGATACAAGTGCACAGCTAATTTTTCGATGCTGTAATTTTTTTGGACATAGCGAAAATAAACAACATTATAGTAGACAAAAGAAAAACAAAAGAAAAGAAAATAACGGCATACGCATTCAATACGGTAAAGGTTATCATCTGGGAGAAGGAAACGTGCGTTGTCATGGTAAACAGCATTAGCAAAATGTTCACGGTTTCTTGATATCTCGTAGGCATAGAGCTGTCGGAGTTTGCTATCCACCTCATCGGTTGCAATTGATTGTAGCTGTAGCAAGAGACAAGAAAGAATGAAGGCACAAAAATAAACAGAACTTTAGAGGGGGGTACAAAGGATAAGAAAAGATTTAGATAAGCATGAATGAAAATGAAAACTAAGCACAATAACCTGTTTGACAAGTTTGTGTATAAGCTTGTCTAATGTGAAGAGGACATAGGACTGAGCTCCAATGGTAGCACGACATTCATCCTCAAACTTAGCATTATCTGATGAGCCATCCAGCAAACTGTGAAGTGCTTCCTTAAATCTATTCGAACCCATCGATTACAAGTAAATTAACCACTCCCTCGTATGATCTTTTCACCAAAAACTTTACAGGAAAAGATATTCACCTAGTATATGTGTCTGATGCAATAGAATTGTTTGAAGCCCTCCAATTATTCTCGACAGATGTAGTAGAATTCATCTTTGCACTCAGCATCCTCTCATACAACATCTGTGCCCGAGGATAAGAAATTTAAGCAACAATTCGTGCTTTGCCAAGGAAGGTCAAGCAATAAACCAAAAAGCATCACCCCATTTCTTTTAGTCAACAAAAAACATGGATTTGTATATCTAACCTGATGGAGCCTGAGAAGCAAATAAAATGAATCATTCGCATAGAAGATCCGAGAATTATGCTCTTCCCCATGTACTGCTGCATGGATTTTTATGTTAATAGGCTTCGATGTCTCTATTAAAAAACGATCAGTAATTTCATTGGTTTCATCAGCATCTGACATGTGAACTTCTCCTTCACCAATGACATTATCAGTCTCATCACGATCAGGTACTCCATCTTCATTTGGTGCTATTGGGGATTCTTCGACATTCTTTGAATCACTTACATAGAGATCATTTTCTGAAGCGTTCTCACCATCTAATGAGCCCTGAACACTTCCCTCACCTTCATTGGCATTTGCATCAGTCTCTTCGCCTGCCCCTTTACCAGATATTTCTTCTCCATCAGTTTCCATAGTGGTCGGAGCAATTGTGTGAGGACTTTGCACTGCTTGGCCGTTAACGCCAAGATTTTGGTTGGGTGATAATTCGCCTTCTTCTCGTCCATCATCGCTGATAGTTTCATTAATTGCGACGTGCAAATGGGTTGGCATAGGTTTAACACCGATCTGCCTCATCAAATGTTGTAATGAAGTGAAAAAAAAAACACAAGCTAGCTCGGAAAATTTGATAATTGAGCATGATGCTGTCATTAGTACGGATAGGTAGCACACGATATCATGTATAAGAGAGGCTCAAACATCGCATAATCATTACCAACAACTTATCTTTTTCTGCCATATTTCGTTTATTTTCTTATGGTCAAGTAATGCTGCAAAAAAGAAAAAAAAAAAAAAAAAACCAGGAACTTGACCAAAGTAGAGTAGGTGGCAGGTGCTCGTGCTACGGCGAATTACTGGTATGTCAAAATGTGTAATACATTCCAAACCACTACATATGAATTTGCTACAACGTACTAATTTCATCAGGATACAATCTTAATAACAGTTAATAAATACCTGTGCTTCTTGGTTCGGCACTGCACCCATGTCGCCGCCGGCAATGACAAAATCAGCCCCTGCATTGGTAACAAGGTCTCTTATTAGAAATCTCGCAAATACATTTGAACCATACAACCAAGAAGAGGGTACAGAAGACCGGTGTAATACAATAAAGAAAATGAAATCACCGTTCTTCGGGTCTGAATGATTTTTCTCAACAACACTGCAATCTCCAGCTTGCATGATTATGTCGCCAGTACCATCACTTAACATATCAGACTCGGTGGTACAAGTCTTCAAGACAGCAGAGGTTTTACTTTCAGCATCATTATTACATTCCACCTTCACTCCTTCAAGATTACAATTTTCAGTTGGATCAGCTTTTTCTCCATTTCCCGAAAAATAGCCTGACATGGGGGTCTCCATTAGCCCCTCAGAGGTAAAATTTCCCATCCCTTCAACATCAACTTCCCCGTCAATGTCAGTCCTAAGCTTCTCCTCAACACTCTTAGGATGCGGTGGAAGACCAAGTAACGGCTCAAGGAAGTTTGTCCAGATATTCATGACTTTGTCATGCTGCTCGGGTGTACAGACTTCTTCAGAAGAATGATTGATGAGCTGATATAGGTCTCCGTGGATTTCTAGGTCTGCATATCTGAAATCCATATCGGGTCGTATGCCTTGTTTGTATCCAGCAGTAATGAAGAGGAGTGATTCTTCTGCACGCTCGTTCTCTCCACATAGCGCCTTGATCTCACTTAAGAGAGCTGCACACACAAGGTAATCGAAAAGCAAATGGTTCAGGACGAAAGCAGTATTTTTTTAAGAATGATGCGATGTGCAAGGAAAAGTTTGACGTTACAACACAATCTGATACGAATAGTCAAATGATGGATCTTTCAATTAATTTATGTCAGCACATAACATTGACGAAAACAAATACTAGGGGCCCCAAGAATCTCAGAAATCCTGAACCAGTAATTACTATTACAGTAATTACAACACATCAGTATCTCGATGCACGGAACGCTCCTGTTTCTCATGCCTAATCGACTTATCACAGCAGATGATAAAAGTCAAACTAAACATTTAGTTGGAAAACGAATTTGCCAAGCATCTATGGTGCATAAAAGGTAAATAGATGAAAATGCGAAAAATGAAAACAATCTCCCATAAAACGACATTACTGGCAGTTGCACACTTAAAACATGTCCATTTGTCGAAAGAAATTAAAGTTTTGATATAGAAATAACTCCCTTAGGATCAATGGGGTGAACATAAGGACATAAAAATGGAATGGTACACAAGTCATGGACGGAGAAGTTCAACTATAGTAACCTTAGACCAAATCGGACAAGGAATCTATTCTAATAGAACACCAAAGATAACATTTTCTGATAGGTAAGTTTAACATTAAAAGATCAGGCGTAACAGTCTCGATGTATATATATAGCAGTCGTAGAGCATTCAACTCGAACACATCTGCCCGTAAAAAAACACAGCATATTTAATCGCAGAGAAAGGAAAAGACAAACATGTCGATACCTGGATTGGAGAAGTCAATTCTCAGGGAATACGGCATTTTCAGATGATAAAAAAATATGAACTCATGAGAGCACAGATCAACAGAAGGGAAATGAAGAAAGTTGAGAATAATGGGAATGAGGTAGAGATAAGACGAGGGCGATGAAAACAAAGCTCACAGAGGTTGTCGTTTAGAAAGCACAAGGGCGACAGACAAGTGTAACGTGTAATCGCATGCAAAGGTGTAAATTTAATACCCGAAGGGCAGAATGGGAAAATGATGAGAGCATGGGTCATTCTTGCATTCACTTTCGGGTTAAACCTACACCCCGTGGATGTATGACATGTGTGCAGAATAGGGCCCACATCTTTGCACACACGTCATGCTTCTTGTGGGTGTAGGCACAACCAGAAGAGGAGGATAGGACAAATCCGTGAAAGCATAAACGGAGTGGTGCAAGACATAGAGACATGAGAATGAAATTCTTACGAACATTGACTTGTTGTCCAGTTGACAAGCCAGTAAAATGTGTGAACTCCAAACAATACAAAGATTCGGCGAGCGATATGGATATCTTAATGCTAGATTGGGAGATATATATACGGATATATATATATATATATATATATGAGAGAGGAGGAACAAAAATAAAATGATATCTTACAATAGAAAAAGTATTATTGTAAGAATAAATAAAGTATAAACGGAATTTTTCATGTATTATTCTCGACATAGGAAAATGGGGAAATTTTTTGAAGCACAAGCACCGAAGCAAGTTATCAATAAAAACAAATTTGAACTAAAAAATAAAAAGAATCTTTATAAGATGATGCTTTAAATGTTGACCACATCGAAACTATTTACTGCCCATATCATTGTTGGGACCCAAGTCAACAAACTTCACTATGGATTACCTTTGGTACTCAAGTTCTTGGCATCTTGCTGCTTGAAATAAAAGCTCCTATGATCAAGTGATCTGTGGTAATTCTTAGAATAAATTTCAGTCCAAACTTTATTAAAATCGCCACGGCACTTCGCCCATTCTTCCTGTTTCTGCCTCAAACGAGTTACTATGACTGGCAGCGCAAGAGGTGCATTCTTCATCAATACATCCATCACATCAAGCCCATGGTCGCCATATAATCGTTCAATGCACCTTAAGTGTATAGCTGACCCAGAAAAAAAATACAAAAGGGGATATTTAACTTTAGAGCATGATATAAACATCTAGGACAATCAAGAAAACAAATATGGACCTGTTAGATGATCTTCGATACTAGCTGTACTCTCTGTATTGTTCATCTGGGAATTCATGTTGTCCAACATTTCTTCGACACGCTTTGCAGTTGCACTTACAGATTCCAATAGCATGTCCAGCTCAAACCTTAGATCATAACTAGAGTATGATTACAAATACCTAACTTTCATTCCTAGATTAGCAATTAGAGAAAATGGAAAGGGCCCTAATTTATCCCACTTATATGCTTATATGCAGAGAGTTTAGTTGCAAATATAGCAAGTTAACTTCTACAGTGACCTAATGTAATTTAAGATGAAATCACATAAAGAAGGAAGTAAAAGAGAGTGTACATAATCGATAAGTGTTAAGTAATGAGTAGAAGACACTAGAGAAAAATTCTTACCTATCATCTTCACAGCGGAACAGGCTTTCTTCATATTGGTTCTTGCGCAAGTGTTTAAATGAATAATCTTCACTTCCAGAAGTAACCGACACCCAGTGATCGTTGAGAACTTCGACACCAATCTTTGTTCTACGGCTTGCTATTGGAATTGGATACTGTATTAAGAAGTCAAATAGATGAGTAAACATGAGAATCGAAAAATGATCAGTAGAGAAAATTATTGCAGCAAACATACATTTTCTGGAAGAAGCCGATAACTTGGAGTACAAGTGTCGCAGCCAGAGAGATCAAGCTCATGAATTGGTTTCATAGCAAACTTATCTTTGCTATATATAGACATCCTCTGGCCCAGGAGATCTGTATTGTTAGAGGTAAGCCCTCGATTGTATCTATCCCTACCTCTAGTATCAATTTTATTTTTCTCCCCATCTTCCCTTTCAATCTCATTGCCTTCTTGGTTCAGCCTTGCAGATCTGTAACTCTTCCTATTGTTCATCAACAAATCTGTGAATCCATATGGTATTTGTTGAGAAAAGTCTGCCTCTCATAAGATACCTTGCCAGGAAGAAAGTGAAAGCCAATCAATCAAAACATACTAGTCTTTTCGTTATTGGTTATGAAATCTTCACTCTCTTCCATAAGGTCTGGATATGTCTCTAGCAAATTAGCAACCTGGCACAGTGGAAAACATCCATCCCGATATCATTGAAAGATTAGCAAGCAAAATTCAATAGAACTGAGTTCATTCTAATCAGTTAGCGGCTGGTGCATAAAGAAACAGACATATATACTTGGAAGCAGCATCAATAACAAGTAAAATGGTACACATTTTCCCAGTCTTGGCCCAACAAGAATTGAATGCAAGATAAACTTGTTAAAATTGTTGTCGTTCGAGATAAGCTTCAGCAAGCCTCCAAAGATCATCATGACATATTCAGCGCACTTGACAGAGGAGTTGCTCACGAAGCTAGTGTCATAGCATTTACTGTAGTTTAATATCTAAAGAAAATGGGTTTTTTCGCGTGATCTACTTCTTCATTATATCATGGTATCAATTCCATACGAAAACGTTTGCAGGCATCCTACACATCAAATGGTCTATTTGACATTCTTCAGAAGCAGTTACAAGCCATACTACATGCAGGTTCTATACTACACATTAAGTCCTTTAAAGTAGTCAGTATGCGAGACCACAAAGTGATTTTGCTAATAGCAGAAGGAAAAGGACAGAACTCAGTAGAAGATATTACCAGCTTACGAAATTGAGATGCTGTTAGAAATTTTCTCTGATATGAGCGGACACAATCCAAAAATTTCTCGTAATTTCCAGAATCCTGTAACCTTTCCTTCACCTTCTCACAAAAGCTTGACCTGGATTCCTGTGTCCCTGAACATACATCTATGGATGAAGAACCTAAGTTCAAGACACTTGAATTGACAATGCGACCATGCATCAAGCCCATATACATGAATTATGTTCAAAAGGAGAAGTACACTGTAATTTTTCTACCTTGATTAACTTGGTCAATAAGAGTGTCATCACGGGCAGATCTTATTTTGTCACCGAAGCCGTCATGATGGCCCTGACAGCATCATCGTCGTTGTCACGGACAGCATATGAGATAGTAGGTCGCAATATGAAGGGAAAAGAAACACATACATAACGTTTATCAAAGATTGGAAAAGCCACCTTTTCAATCTGAGGGCCAGTTCTCATGGTCAAGGAATGATCTTTATTATATCCACGAAGAGAGTAGTTTCTACCAAGTTGTGAATGATGAATTGAGTCAGTGCCCAAAGTATCAGGCAAAAAATGAGTGAACTCTACAAGTAAGTCAGCATGGTCTTGAAGAAGAATCGAAACCTGCAAAGGAAGCGAAAGATATAATATCTACCCAATGGATTCCTGTTTCTATACAATATTATAGGAAATCAAAGCCATACCTCCTGATAAACTTCTGTTATTGATTTACTATCCGTTCTGTACATATTCAAAATCCCAAGGAAAGCTTTGTATACATGATCGTCACCTTGAAACCTAGCCTGAAATCAAATTCAGAAGCAGTTCATCTCTTATGCTCTAAGAGGAGATGGTAACCAGAAAACGTGTTGGTATAGCAGCTCGCACCTTTATTTTGTTAACAAAACCGATTGCGTCTTCAAATACTACAGGCTTCTTTTTCTGAACTGCGTCATTCTCAGGTGGGAGGATGATTTCATATCCCCTAGGCAAAAATGTATTGAAGCCTAAGATTAGGTCTCTACGATCACTAAACAGCTCCTTCACTCGCATTATTACACCAGCTGTGTCAATTCTAAGGAGTCACATGACAAAGAGAAAAGACAGCACATCATTAGTACGAATTCTCAATTAACTGCTACTGCTATTATGAATCAACCAGAAAGGCGAGAGAAACATCTACCTTTGAGCTTTGAAATCCTTCATGACCTCAAGAAAATAATCATACATTTCCTTTTTGTCGCGAAAAACTTCTTTGACAGTTTTGAGATACGTAAAGGCATCGGATGTCGTCAGCCTCTGTGCACTTGTTGCAGTTGACATTTGGGCTTGACCAAACCTTCATTATATCATACGTGAATCATGTTCAGGTGAGTGAAAGCTGAAGACAGAATGTAGAGCACATAGTACAACTAGGGAAATGAGTATCGCACCGAAAAGCAATGAGCTTCAACAAGGAGACCTCGTATTCTAATCCAATTTGCTACAGTATATAAACCTCGCGAATCCCTACACAAAACACCACAATTGCACATCTCATCACTGAACAGAAAAATTAAGAAAAACAAGAGATTGACAAGGGAAAATCATGCATGTTCATATATCACAGAAAATTTGACAATATGAGGGAAAATCTTGAGCAATTGCTTACACATTACAACACCCACGATTTTACAACCTATATATATCATACATGTTCTCCAATCACATAATAATCATGCAAAAAGGCATCCAAAAGGAACGATTCGAACATGTAACCAATCATTGGCATTTGATCGGCCAAGTATAGGGGGGAAAATGGAATCCTAACAGGAAAATCCATATCACAAGATTAACAAGAAAGACGCTAAACTTACGGTTCAACACCATAAAAAACAGCTGGGTGATAAGCTTCAATAAACACATTAATTGACCCCGTCATCTACCAATTCCAATTTCATGAAATCTTAAAAAATTAACACTTTATGCACTCCTCAGTCGTTCAGAAACATGAGAATCGAGATTCAACAACCAGAAAAGTAAAACAGTAATGGCAAAACCACTCAACTTCAATCATCATAGTCAAACAAACCTGTAAATTAGATCAAATGAGCTCGGCTGAAGAGTTGCTAACGTAAAAATCGCCAATTCAATACTTTCGACCCATTAATGTAACGAGAAGAAAACTCCTGCAAAAGAAAAACGGTAACATTTATGAAGCATCGGTTTGATTTTACGAGAATGCTGAAACGGGGAAAGATGGGATTCTTTACAGAGAGAGAGAGGGAGAGTCCTCCAATTCATGAACGAACACGACGCAATTTCGTTCCCTCACCTGCCTCCGCGAATAAAGTTGTGTTATTTTGTGTTTCTGTTGCGTATGTATAAAATTGTACGTATTGTGATATATAAATTACTAGTAAAAAGTCAATAAATTAATAAAGTTGAGACCTGCTAAATTTATTGATTAAAAAGAGGGGGCTTTTACAATTCAGACCCTCTTTAAGTTTCGAAATATAGTTCAGGCTATGTCAGTAGAAATTTCGTTATTAAGGAACCAATATCTTTCAGTTTTAGAGAAAATGACCAAATACATGATCTTACGAAAATACCCCTACAAAGATGTATAATGTGGTATCCAGAACCAGTTTTTTGTTACCATCGTTAACCATATTATTAAGTAAATAATTTTTTTCGATCAAACGATGCACAGATTTCTGTATACGTTGCGAATGATTCTCGGAAACGAAACTCGATCAATCCACGATGGTTTATTTCGATATTGAGGTCTCGAAATCTACAATTTTACGGATATATTTTTCGAACTCTTTTAACGCAATAATAAAAACACGATGAAATCGAACCTCGATTCGGTTGAAGATATTTTGTACAAATTCGAGAGACCCATAACCTGAGAAAATCTTTGAAATGCAGTATTGGCTCTATTGTTCGTCGCTCATGGTTTGCCGAAATTTAACGTCGCCGAATCGTTGCCTAAACAACCGTTCCCGAAATGTGGTATGGATGGTCATTCATCTGTCACTGTAAAGTAGTTAACCGGTATAGTCAGGCTGTCATATGGTACATATACTGATGTAAAGGTTCGAGTAAGCTCGATTGAATGCCAGATATATGGTATAACTGTAACAGTGGAAACTCGATCGAAACAATCGATCGTATATATTATTTCCATCTATACGACATGCACCAAACCAATTTGGGTGTGTCCTAGACCGTGTATCATGTTATTCAGGTCTTGAATGTACGATTTTATGTGTAAAATTTTTGAATTCTTTTAACTCAAATAATTAAAACACGGTGAAAATCGAATCCCGTTTTGGCCGAAATTGAAGATATGTCGTACAAATTCGAGAGACCCATATCCCGAACAAATCGCGGAAGCACAGTACTGGCTCTATTGTTCGCCGCTCATGGCTTGCCGAAATTTAACATCGCCGAATCGTTGCCTAAACAACCGTTCCGAAATGTGGTATGGATGGTCATTCATCTGTCACTGTGAAATAGTTAACCGGTATAGTAGTCAGGCTATTATATGGTGTATATATATACCGATATAAAGGTTCGAGTAAGCTCGATTTGGTATTGTTTGTCAGATATCTGGTATAACTGTAACAGTGGAAACTCGATCGAAACAATCGATCGTATATATTATTTCCATCTACACGACCTGCACCAAACCAATTTGGGTGTGTCCTAGATGATTTATCATGTCAGGTCTTGAGTGTACGATTTTATGGGTAAAATTTTTCGAATTCTTTTGACGCAAATAATTAAAACACGGTGAAAATCGAATCCCGATTCGGTCGAAATTGAAGATACTTCGTACAAATTCGAGAGACCCATATCCTGATCAAAGCATTGAGACATCGTGTTGGCTCTATTGTTCTTCGCTCAAGGTTGCCGAAATTTAAAACAATCGTCGGATTTTTGCCTAATTTTTTGAAATAAGAAAGTGGTACCAGTAAGTTATTAATTGTTATTCTTTGTGTAACTTGTGTTATGCAGTTTAGGTGGGATTTCAATAATTTAGGCGGGATGTCAATAATTTAGGCGGGATTTGTCATTTTTGGCAATCTCATCAAATAATGTGGTACATCCCTCTAGTTAAGAGGTATAAAACGTGGTTTATCCGGTACCAAACACTCATTTTGAAATAAAATAACAGTACACATGCAATTTTTAACACTATTGTAGATACTGATACTTCATAATAAGTTTTGCATACCACAATAAAAATTTCATTAATCTCGCTCACAAATCCATAATCTTTTCGATTATTTAGGGTTTGGGGTCTCGAATTTTGAGTTTATGGTCTACTAAATGTTGTTCGTGTTTTAATGTTGAACTTTGAATACGTTTGTGATGACATTCATAACGTTATGTGTCATCAAAAGAGATACTAGTATATTTTGTGAAAGAAGAGCTATGTGTTTACATGACTTTTGATCTCAACTTTCACATATTGATATCAACCTTCGCATAACATGTCTTTTAAGGGAATTTGGTTTGTTAACTTAGTGAAATCACATACTTACATCAACATAAATCTTATACATTCGGAAAAAAGTGAACTTACGAACAAAATTAATCTAATTAATGATGTTATACTGGAAAACGTATTATGTGGTATCTATACCAAACATTGTGTCATAAATTCGATTGGTCTTGTTTTTTATATCAAACATGTGGTATTATTTGCAGGTAATATGGTAATATTCTAAAACATTTCATTATTTACGCTCAAATATCCTTTTTGCTTCGATCATTTAGTTTGAGGTCTCAAATTTTCAGTTATGGTCTATTAAATGTTGTCCGTGCTTTAATGTTGAACTTTGAATACGTTTGCGATGGAAATCATAATGTTATGTCTCATCAAAAGAGGTACTAGGATATATTTTGTGAAAGAAGAGCTATGTGTTTACATGACTTTTGATCTCAACTTTCACATATTGATATCAACATTCGCAAAACGTGTCTTTTAATGAAATTTTTTGATTTGCATTCATCATATCACCTATTTCCATGAATGTCAATCTTATACATCCCAACGAAATGAATTTACGAACGAAATTAATAGAAATAACAATGTGGTATTGATTAGCTATTTTATGGTTCTGGTAGCTACATATGTGGTATAACCTTTGTTTATATTTTTATTGTTTATCAGACATGTGGTATTATTTGCAGGCAATGTGGTAATATTAAGTTATTGTACTGTTAATATCTCTGACAATCTAGAACCTTCTAGAATGTTCTTAGTTATGTGTTACCCAGAATGCGTGAATTGTTACCTAGAATAAATGAAGTGTTACCAACCAACTTTTTATTTGACAAACGTTCCGATATTTCGCATCAAAATTTGCTGTGACTAACATCGATAATTATTGTCGATTATAAGACCCACGCCCGGATTGGTGTGAATCCACATTATTTGAGCATAATATTAGAGATTTCACTAGTTTTTTACCACATTTTCGAATTGGGTTTGAAGCATTATTTCAACATAACATCGAAAATTTTCCTTGTTTACGAGGACCCATGAAAAATTGAGATCGGTTTTACCTTTTTTGATTACTAACTTGAAGATTTCTTCAATTTTGGGAAGTTTTGTGCAGCATACGAATTTTTAATCTTTCTCTTGACACATTAGTCCGTACCAGTTGCATGTAGTAATTATAGGAAACAAACTGTAATTGTTTTTTTATTATTTGTTATAAATGAGGCAAGACTTGTTACCATTTATTAGTAATCGATTACAATATTTGAAGGTAGAGTTTTGGAACTTGCAGAAAATGGTACCCAGATAAAGTGATGTGTTAATGAAATTGAAAAAATGTTTCGATCTTAGCTCGCAACAAAATTCGTTGTTATTTCACGTCGATTACTAAGACCCACATCCGAATTGGTGTGAATACTCATTATTCGAGCATAAAAGTCGAGATTTCACTCGTTTTTTACCTTCGAATTGTGTTTGAAGCATTATTCCAACTTAACATCGAAAATTGTCCTTGTTTATGAGAACCCATGAGAAATTGAGACCAGTTTTACCTTTTTCGATTACTGACGTTGAAGATTTCTGCGATTTCAGAGAGTTTCGGGTGTCGTACGAATTTTTGATCTTTCTCTTGATGCCCTATTCCGTACTAGTTGCATGTAGCTAATAGGAAGCAACCCGTTATTGTCTTCTCATTATTTGTTATAGATGAGGCAACATTTATTCTTCAATGTTAGGTAACTGTTATTGTTTTTAGGGTAGGGTTTCCAAAATAGCGGAAAATGGTACCCAGATCAAGGGATGTGTTACTGAAATTAAAAACATTTCGATCTTAGTTCGCAGCGCAAATCGTTGTTATTTCATGTCGATTACTAAGATCCACATCCGAATTGGTGTGAATACTCATTATTCGAGCATAAAGGTCGAGATTTCACTCCTTTTTTTACAAAGATTTTCAAATTGTGTTTGAAACATTATTCCAACTTAACATCGAAAATTGTCCTTGTTTATGAGGACCCATGAACAATTGAGATCGATTTTACCTTTTTCGATTACTAACGTTGAAGATTTATGCGATTTCAGGGAGTTTTCGGTGTCGTACGAATTTCCGATCTTCCTCTTGACACCCTATTCCGTACTAGTTGCATGTAGTGTTTAGAGGAAATAAACCGTTTTTGTTTTCTCACTGTTTGTTATAGGTAAGTGTAGAATACCATTTGTAATTGTGCTTGATTTCATTAGTTGTCCTTGTAATTAGGGACTTTACTTGTATTAGTCTTTCGATTAAGGACTAGTTTTGATATTTATACCAAGCGTGTTTGGTATAAATACTTGTAAACTAATTGAGTTGAATAGAGAAAGTTTAGAGAATTGATCCGAAGGGCTTGCAATTCGATTTCTAGAGAGAGAAACAACAGTAACTTTCTCACTATAAATGAATTCTCTCTCGTGTTCTTAACTTGAGTTTTTCGATCGAATTCAATTGATTATCTAAACGATCGAATTGCTATGGTTTCTAGCCGAGGATCGTAGAGTTGTTAATCTGAGGACCTAACAATTGGTATCAGAGCAGATTCGTTCTGTTTTGAATCGTAAATTGTTAGAATGGATCGAAATTTTATTTCGAACACTGTTCCATCGAAGAACAGATTTGGCGCGAAAAGTTTTTCGATCCAATAGCTTAATTCTGTGCTTAATTGACTTGAATTTGATGTTTCAGTGCTAGATTAAGTGATAAATGATCATTGCGACTAGATCAGTAGCAGTTTGAACTTCGAATTTTGATTAATTTGATTCTGAAATTTTACTGTTGATGAAGAACATGAAGAACACGTTCTGATTTTGATCAAATTCGATATATTTTGCTTCATAAAGTGTTTAATTGCTTGTTCGTGCGTGATTAGTACTTGATTGCGTGCAATTACCTCAAACTTCACTAACTGATTATTTGTTTTTGCTCGAATCTGTGTTAATCGTATTCTGTGAATTTTTCTCGATTGCTCAAATTTTTCTCGCTAGGTTTTGCGATCGGATTAGTTTCTCGATCGATAAACTTAGCGCGAGAATTTTCTCGGTCAGAATACGAAGTCAGCGCTAGAATCGTCATCAGCAGAAACGATTTTAGTTAGAAATATTTCTCGAGCATTATTCAGCGAAAACTTTTTCGAGAGAGACCAATTTTGACCTTGCATGCGTAAAAACTTTCTCTCGAAAAACTTTTTCGGTCAAACCTTTAACGTTTGACTAGACGAAAATCATTTACACGCGAGAAACTTTTCTAGTCAACAGATTTATTTTGACTTGTCGAGAAACTTACTAACGTACTGTTTCTTTATGATCGAAATAAATTCACGATCTGGAAACTTTCCTCGTAAAATTTATTTGGGCAATTTATTTCGCTCGTAAAATATTTCGCTGACAAAATTTCTCGCACGAGAACAGTAAATACATTCTATATCGACGAAATTAATTTCGATCATACTTTAAAGATTGAATCGAAAATAATTCTCGATCTAATTTTCGAATCAAACGCTACTAACTAATTTTGTCACTTGTGAAGCACTTTACATCATTTTCAACCTTCAAAACAATCAACGAAGATCCTTCAACAACTCGACTACTGTAATACAAACATGGATGCATACTCACTCGGAAATGACAACCGTCCGCCGATCTTGCAAAGAGGCGAATACACAGTGTGGAGAAGCCGCTTCCTGAATTTAATAGCTCTAAAGGATCAAGCCGAAAATCTACTGCAATCCCTTGAAGAGGGACCGGCACAGTTCTGGGTTCATGTACCCGGGGACGAATCAGCTACTCCAGTAATTCCAGCTTCTAGGCGACTAAAGGAGCCTAGAGAATACTCTCTGGAGGAAAGAGCTCGAGCTAAGGCTGATCTAGTAGCCATGAATACCCTTATGCAGGGCATCCCCAACGATATATACAGACAAATAGACAACCTTACATCGGCTAAGGGGATGTGGGATGAGCTACATAGGATGATGCAGAGGACGGAAGTTGGCATAAAGGCCAAGAAGGCGAACATTCTCACTGCTTACGACTCCTTCAAAGCAAAGCCGGAGGAGAGCCTATACGAAATCTACCAACGATACCTCACTCTTCTCAACGAGATGAGGAAGATAGAAATAACGAAGCCAAACATGGAAACAAACATAAGATTTCTATCTTCTCTGCCCACGGAATGGAAGAAATATCCACACAAATACGACAAAATAAAGATCTAGAGGAGTTGGATGTCCATGCCGTGTTCGATAATCTCGCTCAGCATGAGGATGATATCCGCGAGATTATCAAAGAGCAGAAAGGCAAACAAATCGATGACACGGTTGCCTTAGTCTCGGAGAAGAGGAGCACAAGATCAAGAAAGGAAAAGATTGTTAGGCCACCTTCATCATCAGAGTCGGAAGATGAATCGGACTCAGACATCGAGCCGAACATGAAAGCCCTTGGAAAGCAGTTAGCTCTCATTGGACAAATGATGAGCAAGTACTTCAAGAAGAAGTCTTCGACCTCAGCCAACAGACTTCGGACTACAAGCTCCAAGAACAAAGAACGTGCTCCGGAGAGTTCCGAGGTCAAGAATCCCAAAGAGACTAACAAATGCTTTAACTGTGGCAAAGCAGGTCACTTCGCCAGAGAGTGCACTCTCCCGAAGAAGAGAGATGCAAACTACTACTCCAGGAAGCTTCAATTGACAAAACAGAAAGAAGCTGGAGTAGCTCTCATGACCGAACAGGACCAATGACTCGAGGACACGTCGAGCTCCGAAGAAGAGAACTCAGCCCTCATGGCCCGTCTCGACAACGAATTGGACGCCGAAACATCCACTCGTACGGATGACGACAACGCATACACGTCTTCAAATGAGGTAGTCACTCCTTCCACATTAGTGGCCATGTTAGAATCATATCAAACGCAATATGCTAACATGAAACGTGAGCAGAAAAGTATAAAGGAAGTAGTGAACAAGCTTGAGAGAGCTCAGGAGAAGATAAAAAGTCTCGAATCAGACCTTAGAAGCTCTAGTGCAAAAATAGAAGAACTTACTAAGAGCTTACATTGTAGAGAGACTAGTCAACCTCTTTTAGGACAGCATAGTGAAAAGATTAAAGAATTAGAAGATAGGCTAGCAAATAACTACAATTGTTTGGTTAGGCATCTCACGAGAAAGCTACCTTAAATTGTAGGATAACCGAAGCTACCTCTAAGATCACTGACTTAGAAGCTCAATTAGAAACATCTAACGCCAAGGTTAGTGAGCTTAGTAAGGATCTAGACGCCTGTGAAGCCACCAAACTGACGGTAGAAAATAATTATGCTCTCCTAAGTGAGAAACGCAGGAAGTTGTATGCAAAATTAAAAAATTAGATGATCTTCTTAATCGTAGGGGACACTCTGAACAGACGATATTCTTAAACAAGCCCAAGGATATAGAGTTTTATAATCCAATAGAAGGCATAGGTTACACTAACCCACGTATTTTACGGAAGAAAGAAATGTATGACATTAAGAACATGGGTTTAGCTGCAACCTCAGTTAGGAATATTACGCAATCGACGTATGAAAATGCGTTTGATTCATCCATCAAACAAGCCTCACATGGGCCTGAGATCCCCTTTGACTACAACGAACTAATTGAAAAGGACAAAAATAGGAAACCATCCTTAACACCTGTCAGTGAATTACCTCAAGTCTTACCTCCTCTAAAGAACACTATGAGGAAGTCAAAAGGGTTAATTATCAAAATTCTCTCTACAAACCCCCTATCATAAAACAGATAGAGGAGTCATAGGCGAAACTAGACAAAGAAAGAGAGAATTTCGAAGCTGAAAAGAAAAAATTCTTTAAAGAGATGGAAAATCTCAAGGCTTCTCTGTCCTCCCAAACTACCTCACACGCTTTCATAAAAAGCGTGAAAATAGAAAAATCGCCTTCGAAAGATTAAAAGAGCATTAATAATTCTATTAGAAGTGCTAAGACTAATTTTACTTCACCTACGTCCACAGGGAGCGTAGAGCCAGCACCGACTACGAAGGCGAGAGTGTCTAGTCCTAAAATAAAGAAGGAGCTAGTAGATTTAAATGTTTCTGAACATGTTATTCCTTCTGTCAAAATAAAAGACACTCGTAGTAATAAAAGAGCCATTTCTACGTTCAAAATAATTGCTTCTACGTGCTCACTTTAGCCTATCACCTATAGAAGTGAAAATCTCGAAATAGGCTCTACCTCGAAAATTACTACTAATCATTCTGAAACAAATGCCATAAGGAAAAATAGTAGGAAACAAGATCCAGCCATAAAGAAAGCTTATGGCGCCGTACATGAATGTACTCACCTAAGGTATCCTGTCGAAATTAAATCCCCCAAGCACCTTAGGAGACTATCACAAGAAAAGATCTTTTCCTCAGTCAAACCTTCCAAGGCGTTTGTACGAGCTGAAATTAACCTTCCCTGTAAGGTTCAACCCAAATTGGTTCCTAAATCTCCGCCTAGGACGACAAAAGTCAAAAGGGCCAAGTCTCTTATAGAGGCAAAACCCAAACCCACTTCTCCAAAAGTGCAATGGGTTATTAAGACTCTTCCAAAAATAGATTTAGGAGTCATATCTGAACCCAAAATTAAATCTGCTAATCTGAGAGGACCCATGCTTAAGTGGGTACCTAAAGCTCTCTAAATTGTTTTTTCAGATCCATCATGTGTGGTACCTCGACTCAGGTTGCTCCACACACATCACTGGTAAACAAGAGATGCTGAGCAACTACAAAGACCGACCAAACGGCAAACTCAGATTTGGGAACAACGATTCAGCCCCGATTCTAGGACTTGAGGATATCATTCTGAAGAATCTGACCATCAAAGATGTCTCATACGCCAAAGGCCTCCGCCATAACTTGTTCAGCATAGGCCAATTCTGTAACAAAGGCTTCCAGGTGGTCTTCCATGCTGACCGGTGCAGAATTTTGGATAGTCAGGACACAAAACTCCTTCAAGGACTTCGGAAATCTAATCTTTACACGATCAACCTGACGTCCGTGCGGCCCTCGACAGTTGTATGCCTCATTTATCAGATTGATATACAGAGGAACAGCCTATGGCATCAACGACTGTCTCATCTAAACATGAAAGCTCTCCAACGTCTTTCTACGAAAAAGTTGGTCCACGGTCTTCCAACTATACAACTACAAAGGGAACATCATTGTTTGGCATGTCACATAGGAAAAATGAAGCGAGCATCTCATCACGTCAAGCAAATTGCATCTACTTCTCGATTGGAACTAATTCACATGGATCTCTGTGGTCCGATGCAGACTCAAAGTATCAGTGGAAGAAAGTATGTCCTAGTGATTGTAGATGACTATTCTCGCTACACGTGGACAAAGTTCCTCCGAACGAAAGATGAGACCGGTGACTTGATTATCAACTTTGTGAACACAACTCAAAATCTGCTGCAACAGACTATTCAAGTTGTTCGAACAGACAACGGCACTGAGTTCAAGAACAATCACCTCAGTGAGTTTTATCAAAAACTTGGAATAAGTCAACAATTTTCAGCCGCCAAAACACCTCAACAAAATGGGGTCGTTGAAAGGAAAAAGCGAACACTAGTGGAAGCCGCTCGTACAATGTTGATCCAATCGGGACTTCCACACTTTCTATGGGCTGAAGCAGTCAATACCGCTTGTTTTACTCAAAACAGGACGGTGGTTCACAAACGGTTCAACAAGACTCCGTACGAGATTGTGAATAATAGAGTGCCCCAACATCTCCTTCCTTAAAGTCTTCGGGTGCAAGTGCTTTGTGGCGAACGACCGAGAGCAACGTGCAAAGTTCGACCCTAAAGCATTCGAAGCTACATTTGTCGGGTATTCTTCAACATCAAAAGCGTATCGAGTATACATCAAGTCCAACCGAACTATTAAGGAAAACTATAATGTCACTTTCCACGAAGTGGCTGATATGGCTTCTGTTCAACTCTGTCCAGGACCCGTGCCTAGCCAGATGGCTCCTGCACAACTCAGTTCAGGACCCGTACCTAACCCGTGGGTTTCTGAAGACAACATCTCAGAACCCGTAATCACTGGTGTGTTGGCACAAAACCAACAGAAGATGGCAACAACTCCGAATTCAACATCAGAAGAAGCAACGAGACTTGTATTAGATGATTTGGATTCTCTCTTCGAACCAGTATATCGGTCATGCACTGCTACACCTCGAGTGGATTCACCACCCGACAAGACCGACGTACCAAGTTCATCTCACATCTCCACCCCACCCGATTCAGAACTGCCACAGAATAACGAAGAACCTACAGTGATCATCGAGGAAGTATCATCAGAGACGATCGATCCAAGTGCAGTATTGGAACTTCCTCAGACAAATGATCAATCGGAGACTTTAGGCAATCTAGATCCACAGATGGCTGACGCATCGACTTCAACATTGCCTCATGAGCGCAAGTGGACGAGAGGCCACCCGATTGATCAGATAATTGGCAATCCTTCGATTGGTGTGAGGACACGTCGTCAACACAGTCTTTTCAGTTGCTTCCTGAGCCAAAACGAGCCTACCAAAGTAGCAGACGCACTTCGAGACTCGGATTGGACAATTGCAATGCAAGAGGAAATCAATCAATTCGAACGTCTTCAAGTGTGGACCTTGGTACCCCGTCCACATGGGAAAACAGTGGTCGGAACTAAATGGGTTTTCAAGAATAAGAAAAATGAAGATGGTTAAGTGATCCGGAACAAAGCAAGGCTAGTTGCTAAGGGATACAATCAACAGGAAGGCATCGACTACGACGTGACTTATGCTCCTGTTACCTGTATCGAAGCTATCCGCCTCCTGCTGGCTTATGCGGCTCACAAAGACTTCAAAGTCTATCAGATGGATGTTAAAACCGCCTTTCTCAATGGCGTGTTAAAAGAAGTAGTCTACGTCGCTCAGCCGAAAGGTTTCGTTGATCAAGAACATCCCGATCACGTCTATCGCTTGGACAAAGCTCTCTATGGACTAAAACAAGCCCCACGTGCTTGGTACGATGTCCTGAGTGATTTCCTCGTGAAGTCTGGATTCATACGAGGTACGATAGACACAACCCTCTTCATTAAAAGGCATGAAAAAGATCTGATGGTCGTCCAAGTATACGTCGACGACATCATCTTCGGCTCAACAAATCCTCGGCTCTGCAAGAAGTTTGGAGATCTCATGAAGAGCAAATTCGAGATGAGTCACATGGGAGAGATGCAATTTTTCTTAGGCCTTCAAGTCAGGCAGCTCAATGATGGAATTTTCATAAGTTAGACAATATACATCAAGGATATTCTGAAGAAGTTTCATCAAGACCAGAGCAAGCCTCTCAGCACTCTATGTCACCAAGCTGCAAGTTGGATGCCGATCCCTCTGGTAAATCGGTCGACATCACACTATATTGCAGTATTGTTGGATCTCTTCTCTACCTCACTTCGAGCCGGCCGGATATCATGTTTGCCACCTGCTTGTGTGCCCGTTTTCAAGCCGATCCCAAAGAATCCCATATGCTCGCGGTCAAAAGAATTTTACGCTACCTTAAGGGCACCTCTACCCTTGGCCTATGGTATCCAAAGGGTACGAATTTCAAACTTATCGGCTACACTGACGCTGACTATGCAGGTTTCGAATGGATAGGAAAAGCACGTCCGGTGGCGCTCAATTTCTAGGCGAAAAGATGGTCTGCTGGTCATCCAAAAAGCAGAACTGTGTGTCCACTTCGACGGTCGAAGCAGAATACGTAGCTGCCGCCAAGTGTTGCTCACAGATGCTGTGGATGCGGACACAGCTTCGCGACTATGGGTACAATCTAAATAATATACCCATATACAGTGATAGTCAAAGTGCAATCGCCATTAGTTGCAATCCTGTTCATCATTCACGCACAAAACACATAGACCTTAGATATCATTTTATCAAATATCACGTAGAAAAAGGCACGATAGAGATGTACTTTGTGAACACAGAGTTTCAACTAGCTGACATTTTCACCAAGGCCTTGGATGAGAAACGATTCCAATTCCTTGTCGGAAAATTAGGCATGTTGAATCTTCCGTAATATGTGCATTACCTGATCTTCTGTGCTATCACATGCTCTATTCTATATGTTTTCTATGCTTATTTGTCCTTATCTTGCGTGATAATAATAATAAAATATATATATATATAATATATATATAATATAATGAGGTATGACGAAATCCGTTAGGATGCTTCGATCTAAAGTCACCGAGAATTTTACCCCGACATGCGATCGATTTAATTGCTTAAATTTTGTCAGTCTAAGTCGCATTCTTGTGTCTAAAAGGTCGTTTGATTGTTCCACTAGACACAAAGTCACTTTACATCCGTGAGGATTCAAGCCTTGTTCCTTTTTCCTTTCTTTGGATCTACTTCTCGAGTGAGTCACACATCAATTACTTGCCTTACCTAGTGATTCTTGGTTTCATAGTCACCTTGTGTCGGATCGTTAGGAAAATGATAAGGGAGCTTAGGATATTCCTCACTCGGCCTTATATAATTTTTCCCTCACATTAGCCCTTAGTCATCCACTTTGAGCCTTCTCCGATGTCCTTTTCATCCTTTGAAACCCATTCCAAGCCTTCAACCGAATTCAACACTCTTCGAATGGTTGCTCAAACGAGAAAAGGAGGGGGAGAAAACAAAAGAAATAAAAAGGGGATGATGACAAACGAAGGCATTGCTCAACGCATAAAATCAGACCAAAGGAACCGGCCTTCCGACTGCCTTGTAGAAAGTGGCAAGGTTCCTGCTGCGAACTTCTCCAATGATAATTTCGTACGCTCGTCAGAACGGCTGGAAGAGGAGCACCACGAAGTGAACTTCTCCAACGATAATCCGGTCTTATATCGGGAAACGAGAAGAGGAGCGCAGCCTCGGGTACGAATACCATAACCGTGAACTTTTCCAAATAGATAATCTCTGAACCTCTCTAGGGACTAAGAGAAGAGGAGCACGGTATCTGCCCGAGAACCAACAAGAAGAACTTCGCCGACGATAATCTCCTATAGCCTCGTGGAGAAGCGGAGCTTCAACTTGAGCATAGCATAACAAGGGATAGTTCTTAAAAGAAAAGGTGGGATAATTGATTGAAAACAGAAAGACGCCGAAAAGAAAGGAAACAGACCTAGAAATGGAAGATGACGAAGAGATAAGCTCACTTTCCTATAAATTCCTTCCCTTCTAAGTCCTACCCAAACTAAAACCTTTACACCCCTTTGATTCCAATCGACGGTCTCTCGCTTGGGTGAAATGATTAAACACGCCTCGATCACAGGTAAATTGACTTGAAACTGCTTGTGTTGACTTGAGTGATAAAAATATAAAAATCCCAAGATAGAAATTATTGAGAGCAAGAGCGAACCTAGTGAGAGTTGTCGAAATGGAGCAGTCTATGAACTTAGGACTTTAGTTTGACGACAAGACTTGACGGCATTTTCTCTTTCAAATGTCTCGTAAAATTTTAGGCTTGACGATTGATCGAAGCAAAATAATCTGACCCCATACTATAATAATAGTAAAATACGAAAAAAAATATATACATTTATATATATATATATAGGTAAATAATAATAAAAAAATATATATATGAAAAATGAAAATGAAAAATTTAAACTCATATACTTCGCACATTTTGACATGAAATGTTATGTTTCATATGCATTGAATTGAATAAATGCGAATTTCTTTAGTATATCGGGGACCATGTATACATACTTACTTGGTAAATTTGTGTGTTATATGCTCGTGACTTGAATTGATTTAATATGCTTGCATAATTAGTCAATTCTTGCGCATTATTTGAGGGGGAGCAAATATAATAATCGTGGATTAGATCCAAATATTCTTGACGTTTTTCTCTAAGTGTATCAGATTCCTTCAAATAAAATTAGTAGTGAGACGTCGACACTACAAAGAGAGAAGCTAGACACAAGACCAAATATTTCAAAGATAAATTGCCAAAAATAATTGTTGATTAACTCCATTATTACTAACGTTTATCTCTAAGTGGTACAGATTTTTAAACTTCTGCCAGGGGAGCTAGACGTTACTACACAGAAAAATACATGGAGTTAATTGCATTTGTTTTAATTACTAAGGGGGAGCCTTGCATTGGGTTTTATTTTGAAATAAGGGTCAATCTGAAATTCCTTATAAAACTTACCATCAAGAAACTGAATATTAGAATTAATTCGCAATCTAAAGTTTCTCGATCGTAAACAGTGTCGGGATCGATTTTGATTAACCGCGATAATTTGCGATCGAAAAAGTAGAATTTTTCGTGTGCAAATAGTAATGGGCCTGATCTCTTATATCGCAAAATGTCAAATCACAAGCCCGGCAACAAATTAATGATAGCTAATAAAAGTTTAACTTTTGTCAGTCGAAAATCTTCTTCTCACGCAAAACCTAATCGAAAAAAAAAACTCTCGCAAAACTTTCTCAGACGATTGAAAAGCCTTCAAAATCTCTTGATTTTTCACTTCAAATCGTCTGATAAAGGTAGAAATTCGATTTGGTTACAGATTGCGAACGTTATAACTTGATTTGCTTCTACATTCTGTAGTTTTTCGCATGATTAGTTGCGATTTTTCGACTGTTCTTCAATAAACCATTTAAACGTATACTGTTTCAATAAATTTAGGCATGCTTCTTGGATTTTCTGAGTTAAATGCCTGCTGTTTAGATATTTTCGTTGTTTTTGATGAAACAGATAGCGTAAATCGTTGGAAAATTTCCATCTGTGATGATAAAATGAGTTTCGATAAAACTGGGTATTTTGAAGTTTTGAAGCTGTCGAAGAACTTTGTCGATCGCAAATTATCTTAATTGGATTTCAATTCAATCGAGATACTATTTGTATCGATTTAGTTTTCGATCGCAAAATTTTGACTTAGGCACCACGATAAAAGATTATAACCGTTACATTTACCATCGAAAAATCCAATTATGATTTTCTGCGAGCGAAAAACTTATGCACTGAATAGATAATTTAGACGCAAATTCAAATCGAGCATTAAACTTACTGCAAAATTAAATTTCGATTTCACTTTATTTCGTCGCAAAAATTTTAGCAGCGAGAAATTTATTTTTCAATGCTTAACTTTTTCGATCGTAAAATTCGCCGCTTAGAATAAATTGATCGAAAAATTTCTCGACGTTTGACTTAGTCCTTCGTTGACTAATTTCCCGATAAAAATATTTCGCAGCGAAAAATTTTACTTACAATCGAAAATCACATACCGCTCGACAAATTTCAAATCGAAAATTTTATTCAATCGAAGAAAATTTCTCGACAGTAAATTTACCTGAAATATAATTTCTCGATCGTAAATTTACACGGAATTTTTCTCAATTCAATTTCATCAACCGAAAATTTTCTCGGCATGAACAGTGACTTACTGATTTAACACTTAGAAAAATTTCGAACTATTTTTCACGCGACATATATTTCATTCGAAATTACATTCATGCCATCACGATTTTGAAATTGAACAAACACTATGCATTTGATATGATTTCAATTCCAAATTCATCGAACATGCTATTATTTGCAATATTACTATTGATGAAATTTATTCATATTTCGACTGAAAATAAAATTGATCTAATAAACTTTTATATATCTTATTTTTCAGATGGATCGCTACACAAGATACAACCATATATATGATCACAATATGTACTTGAAGGTTCAGGATACGAACTTTCAGCTCGATCTGAGTACATTTCGGTGCCCGGACGAGATCATCGTATCCATCCTCAGAGGCCACCCCATCTGGCATGCGTTAACAGTCACCGCATCAGTGCCGATGGTCTATCTTCAGCAATTCTGGGGATATATACAAGGAGTTGTAGCAAATGGGGCATTCTCCTTCACAACAAAACTCGGGACGCGGCTATTCTTAGGAGCAAGAGCCCGTTAGGGATGATGCTGGACTTGCCCACAATGACAACTACGACCCGCTCCCAACGGACGCAGAGATGATTCAGGACTTCTTGCACATGGGATACCAACCGCCGCTTACAAAATTAGCTCAGGTCCAGACCAGCAGTATCCCTCACCCGTGGAAGACACTATTCGGAATAGTGAATAAGTGTCTGTCGCCCAAGCATGCAGGATTCGATAATGGCAACAGCAATATTTTGAGGATCTTCCACGGCATCGCCTTCTCAAGAAATTATGACTACACTCAGCTGATCTGGAACGACCTCGAGGACCAGATTCGGCAGAAGGAGAACCGGCGATCAAAGAACGTGCCATATGCTCGATGGTTCAACGTGATCATCGGGAGTTCATGGAGCTACATACAGAGAACATCCCCTAGCTACCTCCTGGTGGAAACTACCAGCCGCCAAGGCTTAAGTTTTTCCACAACCCACGGCTCACGGACCTGGACTAACCGTCGACGCCGATTCCACTCAATCTCCTCAAGCACGCCGACCCCGCGGGAGCTGAGTATCAGAGGTTCTGTCGGGAACACAATTTAACGGAGGAAATGATCAGAGGGCCCCCGGCAGATCGCCATGTGAGCCCTCCCCAACCGGAACACCAGCCAAGACCTGACGACACGATGATCGACGTTGTCGCTCAGGAGCTTCAACAGGAGCCTCCCTTGGTCGAAGAGCCAATCACCCAACATAGACGATACTTTGATAGACGTCGTGGCTACCGAGATGGCGCTCGAGGCTCCTGCACTCGAATTACAAGTAGAAGTGCCCGTACATGTTGGCGTGCTCGAAGAAACTTTTGAGGAGGTTCTTCAACAAGAAGCACAGCCCGAGACTGAATTGGGGCACACTTCACTTCCACTGGTGACAGATCAGACATTGGAGAACGTCGAACGAGACCTTACTCCTCACACCGCCACCCCGTCTGACGAGGAAATCAGTCTGATCAGGAGGACTCCCAGAAGACTCAGTATTCAGTTGGAGTCGCTCTTTCCAGCAGTCACCACCGCACCAGATACTACGCTGACCACGACGACAAGTGTTGCTGGCACTTCATCGCTCAATCTTGAGCCGCAACCATCTCCTGTGGTGTCTAGTTCGCAGGCACACCCTGAGTGAATGTGAGCCAACCCACAGAGTCGGTGTCTACTCAAGGGTTGATAACAGGCGACATCAGTCGTCCTGGTCCATCAAAGGAGGCGTCGGCACCCTATGTGACGAACCAGCAGTTCCAAGCCGCTCTCTCTGCCGCTGTACGGTCTATGGAAGACAAAATCACGGAGAGAGTCCTTCAAGCAATCGAGACATCCCGAAGAGATACTGGAAAAGCACCTATCTGTGAAGGCCCTTCGTCACAAATCCACCCCACACCTCCACAACCCACATCCACCGACCCTCTAGCCACTTCCTCCATCCTCATCAACCCATACACATTCCCATCACCGAGCTCCACGACATTCTCCTCGCCCGCCTGATAGGCTTTTCCATCCGGTCCCCTTAAGAAGAATCTCTTTATAGGAGATTAGTGGATCATCCTGAGCCATCGCTTGACACCTGCCGAGGCCAAAGCTCCCACTCACGGCGCAGACATGACGATCCTGGCGATCAGGACCCTCATGAGGGGGAGAAGAGGCCAAGGACATCTACATCCGGCCAAGGACAAGGCTCGGGAGCTATGCAGACGAGCGCTGGAGCTGGTGAAACCCAAACTACCCACCAAACCCAAACTACCCACCAAATCGCCCACCAAACCCATGCCCACACCACCGATCTACTCAAGCCCCTTGCTTCCGGAAGAAGAAGCAAGTGCTGCAATGCTTGTAGCCCTGGCAGCTACCCAAGCTACTTCCTCCGTCGCTCCAGACCAACCGGGACCCTCTGGACATGGCGTCAATCCACACGAAGTATTAGACAAGTACATTTTCGAGGGCCAGTGGATGACCCATTCCATGCCCGAGGAGCATCAGAGACAACGGCTTCAGGACGTACGCCACTTCTTACAACAAGCATCCGTGGACCTCGTGATCATAGAAGACGACGAACTTCAAGAAGGTGTAGACTACCAAAATGAAATCCCAAGGCTACCGGAGTTGATCGCACAACGAGTGGCCTCCCCTACAAGACAGATGACAGGGACCGTTCGGATCGACACGCCGTGGGAGAACATTCACATATAGATACCTTTCCTTGAAGAAGTCAGGAAAACATTTGGAGGTCACCGGATCGAATCAAGAAGCCGGATGAGTTCGAGCTGAGAGGGATCTCTCACTGGGATCAGTAGAAGAGAATGACATATCTGTGGATGCTGACCCAACTAGGACCGGACGTGAGGCTGGGTATCCCGAAGAATCGACTGAAGAGTCACTTCAGGGAACTCTCCCCAATTTGCCAACTCCCAGTGTCTATAGTGCCAAAGGAGGACTTCCAACACCTCACTACATCATCGAACGAGTGGACAGGACCCGAGAGGAACTGAGCGAGAGCGACCTGCCGTATCTCCCCGCCGATGAAGTGTACCGTCTTTATCAGCTATGCGTGGAGAAGTACAAAGGTCCTCAGGGCTTCATCAAGAAAGAAGGCCTCGAAGGGCTCTACCGGTTCATGATGCGACAAGTCAAGTACTTCGCCGCTCACGACCTTCAAACGGCGCTTGAGAGCAATATGAAGAACGTCAACATGGCTGAACCACTCTTCAAAGGACCTGAGATCGAGAGGCTTCCAAGCAATCACGTGCATATCAGCTCTGTCATCGGCATCACCTGCAACAACCCAATTGCCAAGAAGAATAGGTTGATGCTGAAGACAGAAATTCACAAGTTTTGCGACGGAACCCTCAAGATCGTCAGGAGAAATATCGAACAGAGGTTGGAAGAGATAAATAGAGACACGATGCTGAGGATCCACCGGTTTGTGAGAGAACAGCCGCTCCTGATGGAATTGTTGGATGACATCGAGGAGAGTCTTAAGCTCAGGGAGACCGTTAGGGACTACGAGCATGCGCTGGGCTTGCGCAGATCGTACTATGCCCGACAAGGACGAACAGCGCGGAGACGCAATCAAGCACAAAGGGGGAGATTGTAGAATACCATTTGTAATTGTGCTTGATTTTATTAGTTGTCCTTGTAATTAGGGGCTTTACTTGTATTAGTCTTTAGATTAAGGACTAGTTTGATATTTATACCAAGCGTGTTTGGTATAAATAGTTGTAAACTAATTGAGCTGAATAGAGAAAGTTTAGAGAATTGATCCGAAGGGCTTGCAATTCGATTTCTAGAGAGAGAAACAAAAGTAACTTTCTCACTCTAATTGAATTCTCTCTCGTGTTCTTAACTTGAGTTTTTCGATCGAATTCATTTGATTATCTAAACGGTCGAATTGCTATGGATTCTAGCCTAGGATCGTGGAGTTGTTAATCTGAGGACCTAACAGTAAGGCAACATTTATTCTTCAATATTTGGCATCTGTTATTAGTGTTGAGGATGGGGTTTCATAAATAAGAGAAGTGGTACCACGATGACCTGATGTGTTACATGAATTTTTTATCTTCCTGGTGACACTATTTTCTAATTATTTGTTATAAGAGAGGCAACATATATTCGTCGAAGTTAAGAATCTGGTATAGGTTTCCAAGGTAGAGTTTTCGTTATAGCCGAAAATGGTACCCAGATAATGTTATTTGTTACTGAAATTGAAAATGTTTGGATCTTAGGTCGGGCAAGATTCGTTTTTATTCCATGTCGATTACTAAGACCCACATCTGAATTGGTGTGAATACTCGTTATTCATGCATATATGTCGAGATTTCACTCGTATTTATCAAATTTTTCGTTTCTTGAAGCATTATTCCAACTTAATATCGAAAATTTTTCTTGTTTATGAGGACCCATGACAAATTGATATCGATTTTACCTTTTTCGACTACTAACGTTCAAGATCTCTGCGATTTCATGGAGTTTTGGGTGTAGGAAGAATCGTCGATGACAAAACATTTGACGTGGGGATGATGGTACAAATATGTAATTTTTTGCAATAGTCGAGGGCAAATGGGTATTTTTAGCACGAATGGGTCCTTAACTCTAATACAAACATGAGATTGGTCTTTTAAACTAAAATTTAAAGTAAGTGGGCCTGAATTCAAACGAAAGTTGCTTAAAAGGGCCTGAATCATAATTTACTCTAAAAAGAGTTATTAATTAAATGATAAAACTAATAACGATAAACTAATATTTTATTAACTTATAGTGTATATTACCTTTCAAACTTCCCAAACATCAAATAACATTCAATCTCCTATTTAATGAACGTCAAATTAAGGATCAAATCTATAATCTCCCAAGTCTATCCGTATGGTGTTAATATACATTTATGTAATATTAATAATTATATCAACAAAAAATGACAATTGAGTCATTTTTCAAGTAATCTTCGTTCATGTAATATGAGAATATTTTTACATATGAAATTATTAATTTAAAATTTATATGGGACCTATAAAAATTATCTAAAGTCGTATTATCTTAAAATTTTAGAGAATTATTAATTTAGTACGTTATCCCCGAGTCGGGATAGGCCGAAAATATTATATTAAATAGTTTATTAAATTATCGAGTATTAATCTATAGAGTTTCTACTGTATATACGCTCCTCATCATTCTTATTATTTTTACTACTATTACTACTACTGCTACTGCTGCTGCTGCAGCTACTGCTACTCCAACTACTACTCCAACTACTACTACTCCTGCTACTACTCCTTCTACTACTACTACTACTACTACTACTCCTGCTACTACTCCTGCTACTATTACTACTACTCCTGCTACTACTACTACTCCTCTTCTCCTCCTACTACTACTACTACTACTGCTACTACTACTACTCCTCCTGCTACTACTCCTCCTGCTACTACTCCTGCTACTACTACTGCTACTACTCCTGCAACTACTACTACTCCTGCTACTCCCCCTCCTACTACTTCTCCTCCTGCTGCTACTACTACTGCTGCTACTACTACTACTGCTGCTACAACTACTGCTGCTACTACTACTACTGCTACTACTACTACTATTACTCCTGTAACTACTTCTACTCCTGCTACTCCCCCTCATACTACGTCTCCTCCTGCTGCTGCTGCTGCTGCTACTACTGCTGCTGCTACTACTGCTGCTGCTGCTGCTGCTACTACTGCTGCTGCTGCTGCTACTACTACTACTGCTCCTACTACTGCTCCTACTACTGCTCTTGCTACTGCTGCTATTGTTGCTGCTGCTCCTCCTGCTGCTGCCACTACTACTACTACTACCACTACTACTACCACTACTACTACTACCACTACTACTACTAACACTACAACTACTACCACTATTACTACTACCACTACTACTACTACCACTACTACTACTACTACTAGGTTTAGACCCGTGCGATGCACGGGTTGTTTATTGATGACGTGTCAATGAAAACGAAGACATTGTGAAGAATGTGAAATATATTTTGTGTTTGTGTAATAATATAAAAAATATTGCATTATACATTACAAATTATCCAAGATACATTAAAAATTAATTTTGCTTGATCTGGGCCATAACTTTTCAGTCGTGTATTGGAAAGAATGTCAAATCATTTTTTTATACTGTGAGCCTTATTTTTGCACGACTGCTATTGAAGCAGTCGTGTAATTAATCATAGTCGTGCGATTTTTCATCATACATTTAATTTGCACTACTGAATACGATCTTATGAACATTGGCATTGTACCACAATACACTCCCTAGATATTATGGTGCATGTCAAATAAAAAATCTGTAATGTATAATGCGATCTTTTTTTATTGTTACACGTAAAAATTATAGTGACATTATTGAAAATACACAACATCAATTAAAGCTACTAAGTACATAGCGCGAACATATAAACAGTTGGGGTGCATCCATCACAATGATAACTCATTAGCATCAGAAATCAACGAGGAAGACAACAAATCAAGAAACCTAACCGCAAAGACCTTAACTTTACTCAGTTCCAAAGATTGTAAAGTTCCCGTTAAGCGGACAAATGCGACGAACAACGCATATGGCATCCTTTCGATAGAAAATCAGTCATGAAAGTGAAAAAAATTCTATGACCATTCATAAATCAGAAGAGAGTGCTCTAGGGTTTAGGGGAAAGGGTTCGGCTGCAATTAGACAATGTTTTAGACTTATAAAAAAATATAGTATACGCTACTAATGAAGACCTAGATGACTTAAAACTGTATTGTTGAGAGCCTGCCGTTCATCAGAAACATTTTATTTGCAGTACTGAACTACCAAGCAAGACGTAGACATATTTTAAAAACTTATTGAGCGACTTCCAGTGCTCAGCTTCACTTGTTCGGCTTCTTTCTTAGCAATATCAATGGCTGCTTCTATATCGCCGCCAGTCTGTTTATGCTCAATCTTAGCACCAACTCCTTCCTTGTTCAGCATATAAGCAGGTAACTCAGTTTTCAAATTTCTGAACAGCCCATTTGCCTCTTGGCCTCCGTGTGAGATTTTCTTGGCCTCCATGTGAGATTATTTGAGCAGATTCCCGGGATTGCGTCGCTGTGGTGAGCTCAACGGTCAACTCCTCGACAGACCTTTCGACTTCCTTCCATGCAATAACATCTTCGTGCGCTTATCCTGTTGGGAAGAAGGGTAGCATCAGCAACATTTATGGGCCGACGAATTTGGGCTGTAACTGAACAGGAACCAATTCCTCTTCAATTTAGGTTCGGTGACTCCATCTACGTATCTACCTATGCAACGATATTGGGTCCTAAAAGACTCATGAGCTGAAAACTCCTCCGCTGGTGCGAGTGAAAGATCTTTTTCAATCAACAACGAAAGGAATTTCGATAAAATTTGTAGTCAAAAAAACCCATCTTCCATTGTCAGCTTGTCACTTAAAGCACGTCATCTTAAGACCTCATATTTCACCTGAAAGAATAAGGAAACAATTGTAAACATCAAAATACCCATATCTGTGAAATAAAATTGGCTAGCGGGAATCTCTTTGCGGTCATGTTGTCACAGTAGAGCTCTCACTTCCTTGCACAGCCGGGAAGTACGCGGTGTCCACGAACTCGGTCTCTAACTGAACTGATTTGGCTTGGGTGAAGCTGAAAACTCCTCCACTGATAGTGAAGACTCTTCTCAGGGGCTGTGTAGTAGAATGCCTGAAGCTTGCAAAGGATGCCTACAAATAGACAACCCATAAGTGATTTTACTCAATTGATTTTACACAAATAGAAATGGTGCACAATAAGGTTAATGATTAAGCTATGCATTTTATCGAATATATAGAAGGTCTCAGCGAATGGCTCGAGCCCGACCACAACAGTCGTTAGGAACAAGGGTTGTCGTTGCAGCCCAAATCAGCAATTGCAAAGGTACAAAAGGAAGTTGTATCAAATATGTAGTCACAAAAGATTATCTTTCACTCGCAGCTTGTCACAGTAGAAATTGCATCCACGAACTTGGGCCTAACTGAACCGTTTTAGAAATCGATTCCTGTGCAAGTTATGTTCGTTGACTCCATCTACTTCTCAGCATGTGCAGGGGAACTCAGTCATCAATGATTTATGAGCTGAAAACTCGTCCGCTGATGCGAGTGAAGACTCTTTTCAGGTGATATGCAGGATGCCTAAAATGGAAAACCCATAAGTGACTTTACGCATTGGACAAACGCAGTTAATCACAATATCCAAGTGGTGCACATCAAGAGGAACGATTAAGCATCATCTCGCTTTCGTGAATTACAGCTGGCAACCACAAAATGTTGAGATAATATTAAAATATATACACGCACATTGGATATTAATTGGAACTTCATCAATGTGAAGACTTAAGAGACACAGTTAAGAGGAATTGCAAGGCGCATCGTATATATCTCCAACTTCTTCACCAATCTGAAAATGTTGTTATTCAAATATATATCATTGACAAAGGAATAAATCTTTGATATTGCTAGAAAATTCATATACAAAATTCTTTATGTAACCACCAGGAAATAAGTATGTAAAATAATTAGCAGGAAGTGAAAAGTAGATGAAGGAATCAAGCATCATAAAATGGTATAATGTAAGGACCGTGTTCACAGACCTCAGAAAGTATTCTGTTGAAATGGAGTTCTACTGATTTTTTTTCCCCGTAACATTTATCCTCGCAGCCCTTCCCTTGCCCCTTCAACTTCCTTTGATTGAGATTTCTACAATATTTCGCAGTAGTGGTTTCCCTGTTGGGGGAAGTTAATAAATATACAACAAAATTATCAAAACACGATTGGAAGCTAGTTAGAACAAAAAAAATGAACAGATACACAAAGATAGGGCGATTGGCCTGTGAATTTGTCGATTAGGTAAATAATTTTAATTTCGGCAAGAATTTTCAACAGATTCCATTGTACCACTCTCCTCAGCCTCTGCGTCGTTATTAGGGATTGGTTGCTTGTAAGCTTTGGAGAAGTTTCTCTTTCAATTCGTGGGTCAGTCAGATCTGTCTTCCTTATTGGGTGCGCATACGAACGCGTCGCCCAGATTCAGTCTGTTCTGCTTACATATGAACCCAATTGCTCTGTCTAGGTCCTGGGTCTTCTTCACCAGCATTCCAATTCGCCGAGCGAGTGACAAAGAACGAAGCTGCGTTTTCGATTGCAAGCGACTCTTCGTATTCTTTTGATTTTCTTATTTAGGGGCTCTTTTGGCTTCTGTTTCGGACGAACAATAATTGCTTTAGCTTTACAACCATAGCTATGAATGATAATGTTATTTACTTTCTTGGGCCGAAAGAATTAGTATTGGTTTTTTTGCGCTCATGATCCAATAAGTAAATAAGTCCATTTAGGTTTACAACATATATCAATCCAATATTGTTGCATTGTTTGTTCTTATTTAAGTACGGTCTGTGATGATTTGGAGGACTCAGTCGCCTAGTTTTCAGTCACCTATCTTTTAGTCGTGTAGTTTTCAGTATTGTATTACATAGCACCTAAGATAGGAATGTTATATATAACTACTGTAGTTTTCAATCGTGTATTTTGGAAAAATATGAAGTTCATTGTAAATCTTTGTCACCACTGTGAAGTAAAATATTTCTATGATTGGAGAATTCAGTCGTGTAGTAAATCTTTGGAAAATGTGAAGATTATTGTAAATCTTTGGGTGAATTTTATGAATGTAAATTTTTATAAGACGCGCTGGAATGCTAATGTGTTTAAGTATGTAAGAATGCGTAAGACTTCAACAATGTAATTACAAATTTACGTAGGCAAACCTTTGAAAGGTAAGTTTGCAAAACAGTAAGAGTGAAGACGTTAGACCGATTGGTTTGTATTCACTACTCTTTGAGAAGATGGTACCCGATCTTGTAAGAAACACAGGCATCGATACATGCATACTGTATGTGAGAGTAGCTAAGAACTCTGTTCTCCCAATTGCTCAAAGTCACGTTTTTGGGCTTACTCATCACCATCCCACAAACCATCCAAGCTAGTTCTTTCAATCCCGGTCCTCGAAAATACCCTGGGGGCCAACGTGCTTTTGCAACAGATGCCACGTCGACAACATTCCCGTTGTTAAATAACGCGTTGTCGCGGAATAGTTTCGCCATATCTTCCGCAACGCCAACGCCGACGAAGGTGACATTTGGGTTTAACATGAAATTTCTTGAGTGATTCACTGATTTCGTCGAGATGAGCTAGCTGAATGATGATGCATTTACGGTCGATGCACAATTGCAGAGTTGCTGTTTGTTGACCATGCCGCGAGTCCAAACCGGTCTGCACTCTACGTTGAGGCCAACCAGTGTTGGGACGAAAACGTCAACTTGCTGAAGCCATTCCGTTACAGTAGTTGAGTCGCTGGTCACTGTTGTTACGATGATCATATTGCTGAATTGTACACTAAAGATCCTCGTTGGCATTGTAGCTGATAATCTAGATTCTATAGCAATTTTTTTTAATTTTGCACCTTCGGCTCTTCATTTTGTGAAGTTCGCATATATAGTCATATGCGAAGGAAAGCAAAGAGGCATATAATTTGCAGGCGACTTTTGGTATGGACTCATTAATGTTTATTGAATGACGAAATTAGGATGGGATCTCCAAATGCATTCCATAGCGAGTATTGGATACATGAATGTTCGTAATTTGATTTCGATGAGTAAGAATTTAAATAGTCTTCTCGTTTGATGCCACATAACACGTCAGCAACATTGAATTTTGCTAAGAAATACAATAATGTTAATTTGGAAATTACGTGTAGCCTAGTGAATTTTAGATATTTTTTGTGCACTTGGTAAAAAGAAAATGGTTGTTTCTCAAGCCCATTTAAACTGTAACATTCCTCTCTGTGTGAGTAGGTTTTGTTATACTTCTTTGAACTTTTCATTTTATCTAATTCAATTCATGTTGTATACAATTCCATTTTATTGATTTAAATGTAAGAGTATTTATCCGCTATTTGTTGGAAGAATAAGGTTACGAGATTTATAATGGTTGGTAATTTAATATTATCAACTTCGAAAAGTAATCATCATTAACCTGAACATTTTCATTATTAGTTCTCGTTTAAGTAAAGTTTGTAATGATAATTGGAGAATTCAGTATTGTAGTTTTCAGTCGTGTAGTTTCCAGTCATGTATTACATAACAGCCAAGCTATTAATGTTAAATATATCAACTGTAGTTTTCAGTCGGGTATTTGGAAGCCGTAATTTATTGTAAATCTTTGTCAGTTCTGTGAAGTAAAATCTTGTAATGTATTGCAGTCGTTTAGCAGTTATGTAAGGGAGGTGTTGATGAAATGAAATTGTTGAATAACTTTGACAAGTTGTTTAAATATTACTCAGTATTGTATATGGATATATTTAGTATAACACATCGTTAAATATAGCTTAATAATTCTTTATCATCATTAATTTCATTACCCCGAAAAACATTTAATCCAGTCTTAGATAAATATTAGTGACTAATTTTTTTATGTCTATGACTTCTCCGTGCCTTACATAGACGAAGTACTAATAATAGTTGGCCAAGATGCTAATTATTTAGAATGGACGTTTCTATATGTCATCATAATCTAAACCAAACCGATCTCCAAAATCTGATATGGTAAAATAACAGAGGAATATAACTGAGAACATGATTCGCAAAACATTAAAGACATTGTCTAACATTACTAAATACACTTCGAGAATTTCGCAACAGCATATAAAATCATTAATAGTGTTTATATTAATTAGCTTCCTTTCTTCTTTTCTATGTTCCTACGGCACCTAGGGAGGCATTGTTATGATCCACGGCGTCTTTGGCAGAATGTTCAGTGATGACAACTTGATTTTTTTCCTGAGATAATGGAGCATCAACCACCGCTTGTCTGGCAACAGTAAGCACGCACTTCATCTTCTCAAACTGGTTAAGAAATAGCATTAGAAATCATGAGTCAGAAATTTTGTTCTTTAAAGAGGGAAAGCACATTAGGTAAAGAGTACCGCAATAATCTGGCCACGCGCGAACTATAGCTCTTGGAGTAGCGTAAACTTCCCTTCCATTAACACGTCAATCTGTAGAAGATTAAAAAACATTTTTATGCAATATATATGTAGGTTGATAATAGATTTGTAGGAAAAAAGAATAATGTACCTTCTTCTGTGATCTGATGTCCAAATTTTTGTAGCTTATGTTCTCAGGTCGCATCTCAAAGTCGTCAGCTCTGTCAACCATCGCAGGTTTTTTGTATTGAACTTTATCGTCTTCCTCAATGGGTTCATCCAAACTGTAAATAACAAATTCTTCTTTGTTGTCCTTGGTATCGTCAATTTGAGAGGTTTTCACTGGACATTCTTTTTCCCGTTTGACCCTTTTCATGGGAGTTGCAGATTTGTGACGATTTGATTTTTGAATAAGCATAGTAGAAGTTCCTTGAACATGATTCGATGTTGAATCCTACAACAATTCCCAAATTAGTCATACAGCCGACGGCAGAATCTACTTTATCCACATGAACTCAATCGTATTTCGTTAGTAATTGTAAGAACAAATATGTTTATTCCTAAACGAATTGGACCCAAAAAACAACAATTTCACCAAAATTCGTTTGGGAGCATCTAGGGTTTGCGACATTATTTGTGGGCATTTAAAAGCGGCTGAGTTCTTAGTACGAATCTTTAAAGAGTTAATATATTTGCGCACCCAACAATTGAAATAACGCAGGCTGTAAATCGAAGATATTATCGTACTTACCTCAATGGTAGAGTCGTCCCTGTCTGTGCTCTTTTTCCTTCCCATTTGCTGTTAGTCGTTAGTCAAGTATGCCGACTAGGCGTATGAAGACTAAGATTGTAATGCCGCCCGTTAAGACATTGTCAATGATGTCATATATTTAGTTCAATATTATGAGTGTATTAATTCAATTGTATATAACTTTGTGAATTCGATTAATGAAAAAAAATATTCCTATCCAACCGAATCAAATAAAAATAAATAAGATTATCTAGCGATGGAAATTTATGAAATACATTACCAATTTCATGATAACAATAATTATTCTACAAATATTTGTTTTTTACCATAAGAATAGTACATTATTAATTTGACTCTCTTTTCCAGGCAAGTAATATAGGGAAAGAACATAATGGCCCCTATTTTATATTTGATATGAATACATGAGAGTCTGTTTATATGTTCGACTTTTCAGCTTTCAATTTGAAGGAAGAGTTGATGAAACTTCATTTATGAACGCATTATGTGTAATTAATTGCATCTTATCGCAACATAGTTATTAACGTCTTCAACCGTTTATGAATATATACTACACGGAATAGTCTTCAGCCCTTTATCATACAATGAGCCTCACAGGGACAAAGAGCGAAATAATTGATCTGCGATACAAAGAACACAAATGCAAATATGGTAGAGAGTCCGATATTAAAGTCGTGGGACCGACAGAAAACACCGGGGTAGGTTGTTCTGTATCTGCAAGAGTGGATATTGCAATTTTTTCATGTGATTGAATCCCATAGGCAGCAATATTGAGGAAGATGTAGCAATACCAGACATGGAACTGTTCCAACCAAGAAAATGTGATATTCAGGTTCAACATATTGGAGACATGTTTTCAATGTGCGATGATTTTGGAAATAGATTAGTGTCACTTGAGAACACGGTAAAAATGATGAAATACAGTGCAAGCGCTGCTCTGCTTGTTATTTGTGGATTGTTACTCAAGTAGTTGGCATATTTGTGAAGTCATTCCTATCAATGTATTGTGTTAGTTCTATTTTTGGGAATGAAGATTGAGTTTCTTAAATTTTATGTGAAGACCGATTCTTACTACGTGAGTTGAATAAATACTGTCTAACAACAATTGCAGTTAACATACTGAGTTATCAGAGAATGCAAGATGTTCAAAATATGTATGACAAAATAATCAAAGTTACAGTAATGCAGCCATAGCTATGCTTATGTTTTTGTGCATAAGTTTTCCTAACTAAAAGTTTTCCAACAAAAAGAAAGAAACGTTTGTACAACACCCTGAGTTACCACTTTTTACATCAATGAAACACTGGTGGATGCTTGTTCATTCCACGGGGGCCAATGCTAGTATCTGTAGAAGACAGAAGCGGTAAGGTATTGCCGAAATTCCTTTATCTGTGGTTGTGGAAATCGTCTTCGCGTAACATCATGGAAAATTCATTTCGCAATACATAAACGCCACACTCCCCACTGTACAAAGCAAACAAATGCATATTCGCTATATAATGACAGAAATATTCATTTGAAAAAGAATTCGTGTCAACATTACCTAAATTCCTGCTGAGGAGTTTTATTGTCCCTGCCTACTTTAAACTTAAAATCATACTTCACCATGCCCAGCATCTTAAAAGCTATTGTAATAACATCAACAGCTCTTCCCAGTGCTGAATTATTAAGACGCAGATTAGCATCATACCCGTTCTGGAATCAATAATGGTGAATGATTGTCGCAGGCGCAGCAGCACATAGAACCCAAACTTGTTCATCCACGTTCAGTGGGAAAACAACAACTTTAGCAGTTTCCCAACTACACGATGGCCACGAACTGACCTGTCCCATAATAAATGGCATTACATCTGTCAGATCAGCCAGTCCATCTTTTATGGGTAACTTTGTCACGAACTGGCTGAATGCGGTGTTCATAAATGCAATTTACCTGATGGCATAGTAACACAGTCCTTGTATTTCGATGTATCCACGCAGGCACTCATCAATATGCTGCAACATATAGTTATAAAATCATTTGACAATATTTTCGATAGTTGGCAATATATTTTCATCAAAACAAATGTTGTTAGATGCCCAAAAAATACTTACAATATCACGAAGCCAGATTTCTGGTGTCATGAGTTCAGTGAAAACCTCAGATCTTAGAGACACACCTAATAGGCCTCTTCGAGCATTATCTGGTTTCATCTGCCTAATTAATCTTGCTGCATCAGGCCACATCCATAGCTTATACAACACATGTTCGTCAATCAGATGGTTTCTGTATGGACTCTTTGACTGTTTGGTGGTGTAGTGATGGTTGCCTCTTCAATTCTCCGCTTCTTTGCATTCTGAATCTTTTCGATGTTCCGCTTCTCTGAATCGAAATGAATGAAAAACTGAATAAAGACATTATCTTCAAATAAAACAAAATTAAAAGAAAATGCGTGTAGCGGACATATAAAAGTAAGAATGACTCGTGCAGTGTTTGTCAAACACGTAATATACACACCAGTCTCAGACTCAATGAGTTTCTTCATCGCTTCATTCATAAAATGAATCTGGCAGTCAATGTATTGTAAAGTTTTCTCCATGGGCTGAAATTTCTGATCAAACCACTGCTCTTGAATATGTATGCTTTGCCTTGCTTCTATGTTAGACAATCTTTCATAAACTTCAATGAAAGATGATTCAATTTGATTCTTCATGCGCAAAACTTGGCCAGCATGAAAATCAACTATATTTCCCACTCCAGCAAGTTTATTCCACACATCTTCAATTCCTTGACCAATTCTTCAATAAGCAGAATCATAAAAACACTGCAGTTCAGTCTTTGATTTATCACATTTCTCAGTTGTTTCACCAAAACCTTTAGCGATCTCTCGTATATTCATCTCCTCAACAGGGACACACGGACGACTCGTTACAATATCTTCATTATTGTTAGCAGAATCATTATAAGAGACCTGGAGAGTCTCAGCGACAGCAAACACTGTGCGGTTAATTTTATCAGTCAAATGTTCAGTTACCAATCGATGCTCGTCCATTGGCTGATCCGTCCGTTGAATGATGTGATTATAGCATTCTTTCTGATAAGAACATTGTCCAACAACAACTGGAATTTCTCCAACATTTCCCTCCAAGTCTCTTATCGGCACACTATCCTCTAGGCAATTGGCAGGTGGCACAGGTGGAACGGGATTCTCATTAGTCTGCATAACTGTATATTTGAATACCTTATCAGGACTCAATGATTGATCAAGATTCTGAGAAGCTACGGCCACGCCTCCTTCAACTTGCAAACCGGGCTCAACATCTTGTTGATGTTCAATAAGCAGTTGTTGGTCTTCGACAATCATCTGGTCCGTCCTAATTCTATCGTAAGTGGACGCGCGCTCGACAAATGCACTATCATATGCTTTTCCCATTTCCAACTATGGCATTGTAGGTGGTGATGGCACTGGAGAAACTGCAGCAGTCTGGCTGTTATAACACAATTTTCTCTCCGTTCTCGTCGATCGCAGTTTCGTCAAAAACTCATGTAAAGTTTTTGTCTCAAAATCAGTGTCCTCAGAATCACTGTCTGTACGCCTAGAAAAATACCTTCTGACTGTACATTTTCAGCATTGCTATAATTAGGCATATGCTCTCGAGGCAATCGTTCAGTGTTCTCTTTGGAAGACTGGTAATCCAAGGAGCATCCAGCGTCATCGTCACAAAGAGAGGCAGAAGACGATGTAGATTCGGTCGGTGACAGCAAATCAACATTCAGAGGGGAAGATATGGGACCCTTCTCAGCGTTCTTCAGTCTCTGAGAAGACTTGTGACCAACTGTGCTTTTGTCCTTTGTTTTTGGTTTGATTCACACTTTTCTTGCAGGCACTCCCGGTAGGCTCACACCCACAAATTTGTTCGTTCCCTGTTTTGTGAGTAACACGCTGCTCGGAATCATCCTCTAGATTAGACAAAATGGATGGCAGACATAGAACTGTGACCCCACTCAATAATAAATTTGTTATCCGCTTGATAACTTCAGAGCCGGTGGTCTGTTCGAAAGTACTTGCGGCAAAGAACTCTGCTCTAGGCTCATCGGCTGTAGGCTGCATGATGCTCGTCTTCACACCGAACTCCAAAGCTACTTTAATTACTTCTTTCATTTTTTGAGAAGCTTTAGTGTTCCACGGATTTGTCTTCCACAAACGCATGCGAGGAACTACTCGTTCTCCCTTATCCAAAGCTGTTGCAAACTTTTCTGCAACACCAAGCATGCATTCATATGCAACAACCTTTGCAATACCATATTGAACACACATACGTCATTAGTCATTATATCATAAAAGAATAAAGAGGAAACAGTACATATTGACAAAATTATACAAAAAATCACATATATACAACACTTTGCTAAAGATACCTGCAAAGGATGCACGAATCCACCAAGAGTGAATGCTGGTGTCTTTTTAACCCCATCTGTTCTATTCTAGTTGCATGTTGTGATAAGTCATTTTTCAACGACTTTAGAGCTTCTCCATATGCAATAGGTCCCTCTTATGTGTGTTATTTGTATTTCTATTATTTAGTTTGACTGTGTAGTTTAAGTCAAGGGTTAGTGTTCTACTATTTGATTTTAGACGGCGTGAATAGTCAATGTTGACAGAAATTGAATTTACCCAAATTGAAATTAGGCCTCGATTTATACTTTACTAATAAGCTCGACTCAAATTTCCCTCATTTATTGTTCACAGGCTAAGATTGGCGCCCTATGGAAGGTGAAGGATCGAAGATGGCATCACAGAAAGGAAAGTTTACTGACATTGTTGCGAGAGTAACTTTTTTCCTTCTCATGTTCCAGTTAAAGATAATAGATTTACATATAAATTATATAAAAAATAAAAATAATAACATAAACTTCAAATACACAATTGTCAGTAATTTCAGTGTCATATATAGTTACCGACTGAAAAAAATAAATAAATCTCAACACACTGTTCTGATTACGTTTATTATTGTCCAGATAAGGCAAACGATATTAACAGCCATTAGTAATTCAATTAACTAATTGTCTGTAATAATTCAATGTATCATACCCAAAATAAGACATATTCAATAAAGCATTAGTCCATGGCTGCTAACGTGAAACAACATTATATAAGAGGGAAATAACAACCCCAACCGTCTCCATGAAACTATAAAACAGAGTATAGATACCCAAAATATATTAATAAATGATATACAACACATACAGGCCATAACCAACAAAACACATTTTTTCTAATTGCATTCAGATCATTAACTGTAAACGGACTTGAGGACCCCATATGATTTATCTCCCACATTTCGTATCTTTTTCACCGTGGATTGATTGATGCTTTGTTGGGTCGTTTTGCGTGGTTTGATTTTTGACGATTGTAATGACATATCCTTTCTTGTTGGACGACTGTTACTGAATCAGTCGTCTATTTAAAGATATTCTACAATGCGAAACGTTACTGGAGCAGTCGTTATTACAGAGTATGTCATATGTTACATGACTGGTAATGTATCTCGTGTTCATAGTTTTCTCATAAAAGAATTTCCCAAACTTTTCATGGGAATTTTCGAACGAAATAAGTTTGCCAATCATATGTAAACATATCATATTAACATATAAGGTATATAAGACGAAAACAACATAATTTTCAAATAGACAATCGTCGTCAATCTCAATGGCAAATATAATTACGTACTGACCAAAAAATAAATAAATCTTAACGCACTGTTTTCGTTATGTTAATGATTGTCTGGATAAGGCAAACGAAATTCTTATTACTAGTAACAACCGTTAGTAATTAAATTAAGTAATTCTCTGTATTAATTAAATTTATAATCCCATTGATATTGGACGACTGTAACAAGATATCTGTTTTGAATTACTGTTCATTTAGGGTTTGCGCTTTGCACGGCCGTTACTGAACCAGTCGTTCATTTGAAGGATATGTACTAATTTCCAGGAACGTTCTGAAGCAGTCAATAATTAAAGCGTATGTTATACTTTACACGACTGGTAATGTATCCGTCGTATAATTCATAGTTTTCTCAATAGAAGGCCAATATTTATATGGCCCGTGACGTCGGTAACGACGTCGTCTCGACTGATGTGACGTTCCTAGATCTGAATTCTTGTTTCCATAAATTTTATTCTCTTTTTTGACTTTCCTGGTAATGTATCAGTCGTGTAATTTATAGTTTTCTCATAAAAGAAGTTGCTTACCTTTCCATGGGAATTTTAGAACGATATAAGTTAGCCAATCACCTATAAGAACATTGAAGGTTTTTCTCAATTGTTTCTGAAGTCCTGTATATGATATTTGTAATCCCCGCTTTGGCATTAAACTATATAGGACTAATACAACTATCAAGGAAACTTCTATTACTATTTCAAATATGACCTCTATATGCATTTATGCTATTCTTTATATTGGAAGAGTACATTTTCATCAACAATCTCCGTAGCGCTCAGAATTCTACCCAAACAGAATAGAAATTCAATGCTTGCCCACTGTAAAATTAGAAAAGTAAGTTATTGGAGGAATCTATGAGCACTTTGAATAAAAAACTGTAGTGTAGAAACCTCTCACCTAATTGTTGTAGACTTCATGGTAAACAATGTTGACTACTTCATCCTCTTCAAGTTCACATTTCAAACTGAGAATCTTTATTCCTGTCTGTGATGTTGCCCGAGACAATGCAACATACAGTTGGCCATGCGTAAATACCGGTTTTGGAAGATATACTCCAACCTTTGTTATACTCTGTCCCTGACTTTTGTTGATAGTCATTGCATCACATACTCGTATCGGAAACTATATTCAGCGTAACTTAACTGGAAATGTTGAGTCCGTTGGTGAAAGAATGATTCTTGGGATAAGTACCTTATTTCCAACATGTGATCCTGTAATAATCTCACATTCAATCACTCTACTGCCCATACGCGAAACCGTCATCCTCGTTCCATTACATAATCCGTCTTTCTAAGTTAGATTCTCAACAGCATTACAAGAACTGCCTCTTTGAGTAAGAGCTTATGATTTGAAAGGCCGGAAAATTCAAGAGTGTTACGAAATTCAACTGGATACATGTTTTCGATTTCACTGTCATTCCCAGAATTGATTTCCATGCTATCTGAACTTAAATATCAGTTGGTTGTCCAGAGGACATTGACAACATGTACCTGTTAATCTCATCAACAGTCTCATTTCTTGGTGTGAGTATTGCCCTCCCTCTGAGATATGTATGATCAGCATTGTTCTCTTCAAAATTTTCGTAAACATACTCTGCAATCTGTTTAACCGGATCCATAGAAGGATGTATAATCATATCACTGGGAAGTCTAGTTGTTTCTGTACCATTGACTGAAGTCGTCGTCGGATCACCATCTCCAACCTGTAAGATCCATTTTGCAAAATCTATTTCAGAACGATGTACTCTCATATTCTTCTTCAAGCTGTAGAAACGACAATACTTCCATAAGTAAGAATGATTTATTACTGACTCAACAATGTCTTGACGTGTACTCTTTGGAATAACTGGCAGTATTTGCCTAAAGTCTCCACCAAGCAGGACAATTTTCCCTCCAGATGGCATTTTATCAGCACCTGTGTTTTCAACTGACATAAGATCCCGCATTGTTCTGTCCAATGATTTGAAAGCAAATTTATGTATCATCGGTGATTCATCCCAAATGATAAATTCTGAGCGACGTAAGAGTTCTGCTAACATTGAACCATGACGTATATCGCACGTGGAATTTTTGCGTAAAGATATTGGCAACTTGAATCTCGAATGAGCCGTCCTTCCTTGCGGTAGCATTAAGGAAGCGATGCCTGATGATGCTACAGGAATTACTATCTTGTTTTCTGACCGCAGTTTTTGTATTAGCAAATTGTATTTATAAGTCTTTCTTGTTCCTCCTGGACCATTGAGCAAAAAAAGGTGACCATCATTTCCATATAAGGATTCAATAACAACATCAAATACCGTTCTTGATCTTCATTCAGCGTAGCAATTAGTTCCTCATTTTCCACTGTGCTTCTTTCAACATTAAAGTTCAATTCTTCCATTAGAAATCTATTTCCAATATCTCTCAGAATAATGTCAGAGGGAGTCGGCATTCCAGGGAAGTCAGCAAGTGTTTTTGAGTTATGATTCAATAACTTCTCCAGTGCTATTAGGGTTTAACATTGTAGTTCCTCGTCTGAAAGCTCCAAAGATGAAAATGTAAACAAACGCCTTTGATTCCACGTAATATCTTCTGACATAGATTGCCAGAAACTATTCCATAGTCCTAAAGGATCTGTTATTTCACAGTATGTCAACAGTGTACTGAATAAATGCCGCAACTGATATGGAGTTGCCTAGTGAACAGCTTCTTCCATGGCTTGATGCCATTCAGAATCTCCTTCCAACAATCCTCTTCTGTAACATGCTTCTTTGAAACTTTGTAATATATTCCGTCCACAGTTCGTATATCGTCATAGGATGTTGGTCCTTTCACAAACATAAGCAACATTTTCAAGTAGTATATCTCACCAGCATTTGGGATGAATATTAACAACTCTTCCAAGAACAATTCCTATTTGGCGTGGTGTCCAAGCTTTTTTAGAACTGTTCCATACAAATTTTGACAGAAATTGTATGTAAGTTAGAGCCCTTGCTTCGATATTACGTGAGTTTGTTACCATCCATTCGGTAAACATAGTTTTGAATACCATCTTGCGCCAGTAGACTCTCCAAATCAACAGCATCATCATAAACAACACTCTGTTGTCCCTCGGGATGTACTGGAAGTATTTGAACAGCTGGTGATCTATAATGTATGTCAAAAGCAAATATCCTCCACATAGCTTCGCAAGAAGATAAGTACCTACAGTCAAGATATCTCTTTATTTCATCACTGTTATGGGTCATTTTTCCAGAGTTATCAACTCCAGTATCTACCGCATTTCTGTTTTGTATGATCATTGTCGCTTTGTGGACTCCCGTCGTAATATACTTGAACAGGTATTTGATTGTTTTACTTCTATTGCACCATTCAACATTTCTATGAGCATGATATTTTTTGAGCAGTGGTAGATTTTGCGGCACAACATAACTATTATCCATGCGGATTTTTTTTCTTTGTAATATCAATCCTATCTAGTTTCCTCTGTCGATATCTCACATAACAAGTCCGATCTATTGTTGTTGTCTCATTATACTGTTTAGGGAAATTTTTTATGCACCTATGATTTTCCATGGAATCATTGTATGGTCTGTCCAAACCACACGGTCCATGCATCATAAATTGTCTGACTAAATAATATCCTTCGTCGTCCACATCTATATATGGAATTTCTGCTGATATTACTGAGTCTACCTCTGAAGGACTTGGATGTCCATCACGCCCAGTTAGCCAAATCAGTATATGTGCATGTGGCATGCCTCTTTTTTTTTAAATTCTATTGTATACAACACTACAAAAACAAAAAACGAATGTGTTTATCGTTGAATATCTTTTGTAAGATGTTTTCCTCATCACTGACATAAAATATTTTGTGTAGATAATATACCTGTAACCACGGGGCCAAAGAATATTCCTTTCCGAATATCAGTAATCAAACTGTCCAGCTTTATCTTAAAATCTTGACACGCAAATCTGGCCTATCATTAGAGCTATCATTGCCATATTTTTGCAAATGATCCGTTATTTTGTCCAAGTTTGGATTTGCTGTGATAGTAATGAATAGATGTGGATTAATGTACCACCTGCATAAAACAAGAGCGTTCATGGTAGTTTTCCAACATATATCTGGGAGAACCAGTAAACGGAGACGGTAATATGATCTTTTTCTCAATAGACTTTGAATTAGTCTCTCCTCTAGTTACAGTATCAATAATGTTATTGTAAATATCTGCTCTCAATGTCTTTTGATTATTTCTTATCCAACGCAGTCTTTCTTGTTCGACAGCAGTGTCGCATCGAGAACATACTGATGGAGTAGACATCCAGATCGTACAATACCTTGACCCTCCGATAATCTTGTCTGTATTTGATATGCATATTATTCACGCATAGTTATGTAACCTCTTAGAGTTGTGGACCTATTTGAATAGGGTAGCTGGTCATGGAATCCAGACTGTCCAAACGGAGATAATAAAGGATATTGCATTGCCATAAGTGAAGGATGCGATTCACTGATTCTCTTGAGCGGACCATTTTTTGTCTGAACTATGATGTCTCTTTCTCCAATCGTTTCAGGACGATCTCCAACTACAATCCAGCAATTTCATCAGTGGAGGGAAGTTCGTATTGTTTTCCTCTACGCCCTCGTCCAATTAGTAATATTGATAGTTCATCAGTCTCTCCAGATTCATATCTGTCTCGTGCCATTCGGAAAATTTTGGCCAGCTTATTGTATGTATCCATCATTTGAATGAGTGATGAAACCACCGCTGTATCCAAATTTGCTGAACTTTTTTCGTCAACGTACCTAAACGGTTTGAAACTTCACTTGATGTGTCGTAGATGTAGAGTTGAGCAAATTTTGGGGACTCAACTTCAGCAGGAAGTAATGAACGAATATTATGACAGTTTTGTCCGTGTATTCTGTAGACGTACGAACCTGTTCTTGGTTTTACCGTTGAGTCTATTTTTGCACCCATTGATGAGGAAAGGATTGAGTTATAGACTCGTAAAGATTGCCGAAACGATATATCAGATAACTTTTCTTCAAGATATAATGGAGGCTGTTCAAGTGGAGGGAGTGAAACTCTTCTTGGCTGCAACAGAGTGAAAATACTAAATTGCTGCTACTCACTTTTGCTTTTGCTGACTCTGATTTCCACATCAATGCATGACAGTGAGGACATTGACTGATGTTCTATGTGGTAATCATTGTAGAATTTGAGCTGCTATTTTTATTGGACAATGAAGCTCTCCGAGCATCCCCTGAATTCATATCAAAACATCATTTTTGAAACTATTCCATGACAAATTCTAAACAATGTAAGTTTTTCAATTACCTTCTAACAAAGTTCGAGGTCTTTCTTGATTTGTATCCAACAGCTTGTGTATGTTCGTTGTGCATGCTGCGACTTTTTTTTTATGCTGGTATTAGAAGATTTGCAAATTACATATGTCGATATAATGTTCAAATATATTAGCATTCAGCATACCAAGACATACGTGTAATATAATTGTAGGGAAATTTGTAGTACCATTTTGGTGATGATCCGTGTAATCATTGACATTATTTTCTTCAGAGAATAACCTTTTTTCTTCTCTACTGCACCTCTGTATTGTAATCTACAACATAAATTAATAATTGAAGAAACAGACAATTTGCATAGCAATCTATTTGTGATTAAAGAAAGATTGCAATACCAAGCTGCGTAGCTGCTCTGGAATTTCCCTGCAATATTGATAGATACTGATGGTCGAAAATTCGTGATCTGCGTTGCATATATTCTGTAAGTGAATCGTAGCTCAGTAGCAAATTCCCACACTATCAACTTTCATTTTTTGAATAACAGTCGACTTGTTTTGCTATTCTTCCTGCTAAATGATTAATCACATTGCATAGTTCCTGAAATATCGTCAATGGAATCTTCAAAAGCTCTTCCATTATCGACTCTTGACTTTCTGGTAAATGTATTTCGATTGGTCTTCTATTGTGCCTAATCCCCTTTTGCAAGTATACGTCGACTATTATTCCATACTCGGCAGCGGCAAAGTGTTAAAACTGTTGGAGAAATCTGAGGAGTCAATTTGCATATTAAGATACGTTGCTTTGGAATCAGATATATACAATGTAAGACAATTGCATAAAATTCTTCAATTCACGGAAACATATAGCTATCACTGATTATTGCAGACAGTCAATAAATTTATCCATATTTTAATAGGGGGTGCGATAAGGTTGATACATTCATGTATTAATAGCAACATTATAGTTAATTAATTTATCATACAGTTTTGTCTCTTCGACTTCCTCAAAGAGGAACATAACAGTGCAACATAATTGTATATTTGAAAAAATTATTGTTAGTATAATACGGTACAGAATTCAATAACAATTGCGTAAAATAGAATATCTCGTTTAATTACACGACACAATCAGTATCAGTCGTGCAAAACAGGATATACCTTGTAAACTATAATGAGGAAGATGGAAATGATGTTTTATCGTATGAAATCTACGTTTTGGTTTTTTAATGGTGGTTTATGAAAAATGTTAAAATTTGGATTTTCATATTGTATACTGATAGATTTATTGATTTATTATATATTAAAAAAGGTCCAAGGAGATCCTGTAATAATCATATTGACCAAGTTTATAATGGTGTAATGATACATGACACGCGTACCTTATTAAATATGTACCTGTAATGTATTAATATCACAGCCGTAATATTTTGCATATGAATGAACGACTGCTATATAATGTTGTAATGCACTTACGACGTTCTTACATGGTTCACATCCATTTGAAATTATGTACGATCTCCTGTTTGTTAAATTACAGAACTGCTTCAATAAAAGCCCGCAAAAATAGGACAAATCCTTGAATTACACGACTGCTTCAATAACCGTTGTACAAAAACATGACAAAAGCTAAATAAATGTTAATCATGATTATGAAATTAGAAAAATAATTATGTAGAACTTCAAACAAAAAAATCAGAATAAATGTCTCCCAATACATTCTCTTTACACCTGCAAGAAAATGGACGACTGTACGAAAACAATTGCACGACTGTTATTGAAACATAATGCAATATTTTTATATTGTTAAACGTATAAATTTTATGTTTGACATTATTTACAATACACAATTGAAATATTATAATGGCCCATATCAACTAAAAATGATTTTTAATATATCATGCAATATTATAATTACTTCTATGAAACATGTAAAAAAACGTATATTTGACATTCTTTACAGTACATGACTTTCATCAGTAGTGTATACTCGTATATTTTTTATGTTTAACATTTAAGTAAATATAATATTGCACGATACATAGAAATTATGTAAGGCGCACAAGAAATTTGTAAGGCGCGTCTAAGTCTTTTATAAGTACTTTAAACAAAGAAATCAGAATAAATGTTCCAATACATACTCTTTACACCCGCAAGAAACTGGACGACTGTAGGAAAACTACTGCACAACTGATAATAAAACATAATGCAATATTTTTCTACTGCTACACGTATAAAATTTATATTTGACATTATTTACAATACACGACTGAAATATTATTATGCCCAGATCAACTAAAAATGATTTCTAATGTATCATACAATTTACAATTATGTCTATGATACTCATACCCATAATTCGTTGAGGGAATGTCCAACACATCCTCTATTTCGAATACCACAATATAAATTATGGGAATGTTAAAATTGTTTTATGAAATTATCATATTTTAACAGTCAATCAAAGCGGTATTTAATGTCAATTAATTTATAACAGTAAAATCAGAAATAGACATGAAACAGTGTCAACGCATAGGTTACGAAAAGGTTCAACCCACCACATAATATTAGAACAGACACACTTAGCTACTAATGTCAACGCATAGTTAAAGAAATGATACCATACAGCACAAAATGTAATTGTCAAGAAACATACATAATCAAAACTGCAGCAATTAACGATGATACACGCTCACTCATTCCAGGGCAACCAATGCCAGTAGGAGAAGAACACACTTGCCGTCAAATATTTTCTGAACTCCGTTAGATGGGCTTTGGTATCCTCACTGGCAATATGTTCAGAAAACATTGTTGCAAATGCGCTCAAAAGTACCCGGACGCAGTTATCACCACTGCATACAGTAAAAACATATATCTTTAATGACTTTTTGAATACCCACATAATTTTAATGTAAAAACTGTGGAAGTCACCTGTCATTAAGCTGCGAGAGGCGTTCATATCGATTAGTGGATAATGTGGAGTGCATTGCCAAAAGCGATAATTCGTGTAGTAAACGTCTGATAATCATAGACACACTGTCTATTGCGTTATCGACGAACTTAGGATCTGCATGGCCTCCGCTCTGTGGGTCCCAAATTTGTAGTTCAGCGCAATTCGGTCGAATAACGCACAGAACCCATTCACATCCTGTGACGACCCTCTCTTTCTAATCAAAATTAGTGGCGCATTTTCGCAACGTAAGTCGCGGAAGACCCGTCTAATTAAAACAAACTATTATAATAAACATCATCTACATCGTCATTACTGTACACGGGCCGTAGCCCCAAAAATTCCAAACACTCAAAACCCTAATCGTCGCTCCACAGGTCGCATCCATGTACAGCCCTGCCCTCAAAAGTTCGTGGAGCACCGCCGTCAGCCCGCCTCAGCCACGACGCGCGTCAGCATCGGGCTCGGTACCTACAACACGAAAACCTGAGCGATTTGCCCAGTAGGTAAATAATATGTATGTATGGAGCGTGCACTCGATCCCCGTTCCCATATCATCTCACAATTCAATGCACGCTCATCTTTTCATTCATCTCAAACTACATATAATTCACTAATAACATACATATACTAGTGGTTCGTCTGAATGATCACACCAGACCTCTTCCCACTAGAAAACATGTACGATACTAGTGGTTCGCCTAAATGTTCACAAAAGCCATCTTCCCACTAGATAGCTTATACTAGCAGTTCGCCTAAATGTTCACAAAAGGCATCTTCCTGCTAGATCACTCATTCTGCCATTTTCAACACAAACTAGTGGTTCGTCTGAATGTTCACACCAGACATCTTCCCACTAGTTTACTAGAGTTCGTCCAAATGTTCACAAAGGATATCTTCCTGCTAGGCAACATGTACTGTACTAGTGGTTCGCCTAAACGTTCACGAAAGGCATCTTCCCACTAGTCCAGTAGCAGTTCGCCTACATGTTCACAGAAGGCATCTTCCTGCTAGTCCATTCTTTCCAATAACATGAAATATCTTAGGTCCTCAGATTAACAACTCTACGATCTTAGGCTAGAAACCATAGCAATTCGATCGTTTAGATGATCAATTAAATTCGATGAAAACTCAAAATAAAAACACGAGAGAGAATTCAATTAGAGTGAGAAAGTTACTGTTGTTTCTCTCTCTAGAAATCGATTTGCAAGCCCTTCGGATCAATTCTCTAAACTTTCTCTATTCAGCTCAATTCATTTACAAGTATTTATACCAACAATCTTGGTATAAATATCTAACTAGTCCTTAATCTAAAGACTAATATAAGTAAAACCCCTAATTACAAGGACAACTAATGAAATCAAGCACAATTACAAATGATATTCTACAATCTCCCCCTTTGTGCTTGATTGCGTCTCCGCGCTGTTCGTCCTTGTCGGGCATAGTACGATCTGCGCAAGCCCAGCGCATGCTCATAGTCCCTAACGGTCTCCCTGAGCTTCAGGCGCTCCTCGATGTCATCCAACAATTCCAACAAGAGCGGCTGTTCTCACACAAACCGGTGGATCCTCAGCATCGTGTCTCTATTTATCTCTTCCAACCTTTAATCGATGTTTCTCCTGACGATTTTGAGGGTTTCGTCGCAAAACTTGTGAATTACTGTCTTCAGCATCATCCTTGTCTTCTTGGCAATTGGATTGTTGTAGGTGATGCCGGTGACAGAGCTGATGTGTATGTGATTGCTTGGAAGTCTCTCGATCTCAGGTCCTTTGAGGAGTGGTTCGGCCATTTTGACCTTCTTCATATTGCTCTCAAGCGCCATTTGAAGGTCGTGAGCGGCGAAGTATTTGACTTGTCGCATCATGAACCGATAGAGCCCTTCGAGGCCTTCTTTATTGATGAAGCCATGAGTACCTTTGTACTTCTCCACGTATAGCTGATAAAGACGGTAGACTTCATCGGCGGGAAGGTACGGCAGGTCGCTCTTGCTCAGTTCCTCTCGGGTCCTGTCCACTCGTTCGATGATGTAGTGAGGTGTTGGAAGTCCTCCTTTAGCACAATAGACACTGAGGAGTTGGCAAATTGGAGAGAATTCCCTGAAGTGACTCTTCAGTCGATTCTTCGGGATCCCCAGCCTCACGTCCAGTCCTAGTTGGGTCAGCATCCACAGATATGTCATTCTCTTCTGCTGATCCCAGTGAGAGATCCCACTCAGCTCGAACTCATCCGGCTTCTTAATTCGATCCGGTGACCTCCAACTGTTTTCCCTGACTTCTTCAAGGAAAGGTATCTCTATGTGAATGTTCTGGCGTGTCGATCCGAACGGTCCCTGGAATCTATCTTGTAGGGGAGGCCGCTCGCTGTGCGATCAACTCCGGTAGCCATGGGATTTCATTTTGATAGTCTACACCTTCTTGAAGTTCGTCGTCTTCAATGATCACGAGATCCACGGATGCTTGTTGTAAGAAGTGGCGTACGTCCTGAAGCCGTTGTCTCTGATGCTCCTCGGGCATGGAATGGGTCATCCACTGGCCTTCGAAGATGTACTTGTCTAATACTTCATGTGGATTGACTCCATGTCCAGAGGGTCCCGGTTGGTCTGGAGCGACGGAGGGAGTAGCTTGGGTAGCTGCCAGAGCTACAAGCATTGCAGCGCTTGCTTCTTCTTCCGGAAGCAAGGGGCTTGAGTAGATCGGCGGTGTGGGTGGAGGCGTCCTATGGTGAAAGGTTGGTGGGTCGATATGTGGTAGAGTGGTTGTGCGGTGCGTGGTTTGGGTAGTTTGGGTGGTTTGGGTAGTATGGGTGGTTTGGGTTTCACCAGCTCCAGCGCTTGTCCGCGTAGCGCCCGAGCCTTGTCCTTGGCCGGTTGCAGATGTCCTCGGCCTCTTCTCCCCCTATGATGGTCCTGATCATAAGGATCGTCATGTCTGCACCGGGAGTGGGAGCTTTGGCCTCGGCAGGTGTTAGTCGGTGGCTCAGGATGATCCACCAATCGCCGATAGAGGGATTCTTCGTGAGGCGATCGGATGGACAGGCCTATCAAACGGGCGAGGAGAATGTCATGGAGCTCGGTGATGGGGATGGTGTATGGGTTGATGAGGATGGAGGAAGTGGCTAGAGGGTCGGTGGGCGTGGGTTGTGGAGGTGTGGGGTGGGTTTGTGACGAAGGTCCTTCAGAGGCAGGTGCTTTCGCGGTATCTCTTCGGGATGCCTCGAGAGCTTGAAGTACTCTCTCCGTGATCTTGTCTTCCATAGACTGTAAGCGGCAGAGAGAGCGGCCTGAAACTGCTCGTTCGTCACAAAGGGTGTGGACGCTCCATGGATGGACCAGGACGACTGATGTCGCCTGTTATCAACCTTTGAGTAGACACCGACTCTGTGGGTTGGCTCACGTCACTTGAGGTTGTGACTGTATGAGACTTCCACCCAATCCTCGAGTCGGATCCAGAGGATTCGCCTCTATGGGTGTTAAGGCAGGCTCAGGTTGCGCCTGCGAACCAGACACCACGTGAGTTGGTTGCGGCTCAAGATTGAGCGAAGAAGTGCCAGCAACACTTGTCGATGTGGGCAGCATAGTATCTGGTGCGGCAGTGACGGCCAAGAAGAGAGACTCCAGTTGAATGCTTAGTCTTCTGGGAGTCCTCCTTATCAGGCTTATTTCATCGTCAGACTCCATGTCAGACGGGGTGGCCGTGTGAGGAGTGAGGTCTCGATTGACGTCCTCCAGTGCCTGATCCGTCACAGGTGGAAGAGAGCTTTGCCCCATTTCAGTTTCGGGCTGTGCTTCTTGTTGAAGAACCTCCTCAAAAGTTTATTCGAGCACGCCAACATGTATGGGCACTTCCACTTGTAATTCGAGTGCAGGAGCCTCGAGCGCCATCTCGGTAGTCACGACGTCTATCAAAGTATCTTCTACGTCGGGCATTGGCTCTTCGACCAAGGGAGGCTCCTGTTGAAGCTCCTGAGCGACAGCATCGATCATCGTGTCGTCAGGGCTTGGTTGGTGTTGGGGAGGGCTCACATGGTGATCTGCCGGGGGCCCTCTAATCATTGCTTCCGTTAGGTTGTGTTCCCGGCAGAACCTCTGATACTCAGCTCCCGCGGGGTCGGCGAGCCTGAGTAAGCTGAGTGGAATTGGCATCGACGGTTGGTCCAGGTCCGTGAGCCGTGGGTTGTGGAAAAACTTAAGCCTTGGCGGCTGTAGTTTCCACCAGAAGGTAGCTGAGTGATGTTCTCTGCATGTAGCTCCATGAACTCCCTGATGATTACTTTGAACTAGCGAGCATAGGGCACGTTCTTTGACCTTCGGTTCTCCTTCAGCCGAATCTGACCTTCGGTTCTCCTTCAGCCGAATCTGTTCAGCTAGATCGTTCCAGATCAGCTGTGCAAAGTCGTAGTTTCTGGCGAAGGCGAGGCCGTGAAAGATCCGCAGTATGTTGCCGTTGCCCTTGTCGAATCCAGCGTGTTTGGGTGATAGACACTTGTTCACTATGCCGAACATTGTCTTCCAGGGGTGAGGGATACCGCTGCTCTGGACCTGAGCTAATCTTGTAAGCGGCGGTTGGTATCCCATGTGCATGAAGTCCTGAATCATCTCAGCGCCGGTCGGGAGCGGGTCGTAGTTGTCGTGGTGGGGCAAGTCCAGCATCATCCCGAACTGGCTCTTGGTCATAAGAATATGCCGCGTCCCGAGTTTTGTAGTGAAGGAGAATTCTCCATTTGCTACACTCCTTGTATATCCCCAGAATTGCTGGAGATAGACCATCGGCACTGAGGCATTGACCGTCAACGACGTGCCAAATGGGGTGACCTCTGAGGATGGATACGATGATCTCGTCCGGGCACCGAAATGTGTCCAGATCGAGCTGAAAGTTCGTATCCTGAACCTTCAAGTACATATTGTGATCATATATGTGGTTGTATCTTGGGTAGCGGTCCATCTGAAATATAAGATATATAAAAGTTCATTAGTTCAATTTTATTTTTCAGTCGAAATATGAATAAATTTCATCAAACTATAGTAATATTGCAAATAATAGCATGGTCGATGAATTTTGAATTGAAATCATATCAAATGCATAGTGTATGTTCAATTTTAAAAATTGTGATGGCATGAATGTATTTTCGAAGGAAATAGTTGTCGCGTGAAAATTGATTCGAAATTTCGCTAAGTGTTAAATCAGTAAGTCACTGTTCATGCCGAGAAAATTTTCGCTCGAGAAAATTGAATTGCAATTTGATTTCATGTACACTGATTTCAATTGAAACGTTTCCGTGCAATTTTTCGATCGAGAAAATTTTATTCGCTAGCGTTCGCTACAGTGTAAAAGACATAGGAAAAAATTTCTAAGTGTTGAGTTTGAAATTGAGACAGTAGTCGATCAATTTTACGATCGAGAAAAATTCCGTGTAAATTTACGATCGAGAAATTATTTCTCAGGTAAATTTACTGTCGAGAAATTTTCTTCGATTGAATAAAATTTTTCGAATTGAAAATTTGTCGAGCGATATGTGATTTTCGATTGTAAGTAAAAATTTTCGCGGCGAAATATTTTTATCGAGAAATTGGTCAACAACGAAACTAAGTCAATCGTCGAGAAATTTTTCGATCAATTTATTCTAAGCGGCGAAATTTACGATCGAAAAAGTTAAGCATTGAAAATAAATTTCTCGCTGCTCACATTTTTGCGACCGAAATGAAGTGAAATCGAAAATTTAATTTTGCGATGGTAAGTTTAACGCTCGATTTGAATTTGCATCTAAATTATCTATTTAGTGCATAAGTTTTTCGCTCGCAGAAAATTGTAATTGGATTTTTCGATGGTAAGTCTAACGGTCAAAATCTTTTCGTGATGACTTAAATCAAAATTTTGCGATCGAAAACTTAAATCGACACAAATAGTACCTCGATTGAATTGAAATCCAATTAAGATCGACAAAGTTCTTCGACAGCTTCAAAACATCAAAATACCCAGTTTCATCGAAACTTATTTTATCATCACAGATGGAAATTTTCCAATGACTTATGCTATCTGTTTCATCAAAAACATCGAATCTATCTAAACAGCAGGCATTTAACTCAGAAAATCCAAGAAGCATGCCTAAGTTTATTGAAACAGTATGCGTTTAAATGATTTTGAAGAACAGTCGAAAAATCTTAACTGAACATGCGAAAAACTACAAAATGTAAATGCAAATCAAGTTATAAGATTCGCAATCGTTAACCGAATCGAATTTCTACCTTAATCAGACGATTTGAAGTGAAAATTAGAAGATTTTTGAAGAATTTTGTATCGTCTGAGAAAGTTTTGAGTGAGAGAATTTTTGTCGATTAGGTTTTGCGTGAGAAAAAGTTTTTCGACTGACAAAAAGTGAACTTTTAATAACTCGCTGTAAATCAATGTTGGATTTGCGATTGGACGTTTTGCGATTAAATGGATCAGGCCCATTACTATTTGCGCTCGAGAAACTTTTGATTCGAAAATTGCTTCTCAATTCAAATTTTTCGATCGCAAATTATCGCGGCCAATCAAAATCGTTTCCAACACTGTTTACGATCGAGAAACTTTAGATTGCGAATTAATTCAAATATCCAGTTTCTCGATAGTAAGTTCTTCTAAAGAATTTCAGATTGACCCCTATTTCAAAATTAAACCCATTATAAGGCTCCCCCTTAGTAATTAAAATAAATGCAATTAACTCCCTGTATTTTCCGTGCAGTAACATCTATCTCCCCTGGCAGAAGTTTTAAAAAGCTGTACCACTTAGAGATAAACGTTAGTAATAATGGAGTTAATCAACAATTATTTTTGGCAATGTTATTTGTGAAATATCTGGTCTTGTGTCTAGCTCCTCTTTTTGTAGTGTCGACGTCTCACTCCTTGAGTATGAAAGATCTGAAATACTCAGAGATAAACGTCAAAAATATTTGGAGCTAAACCACGATTTTTATACTTGCTCCCCCTCAAATGATGCACAAGAATTAACTAATTATGCAAGCATATTAAATCAATTCAAGTCACGAGCATAAAAACACACAAATTTACCAAGTAAGTACGTGTACATGGTCCCCGAAAACATGTACTTCAAAATATTGTGCGAGGGTTAGAGCATAGAAACACTTAACGCATTTAAACAATTCAGTACCAATGCAATCTAAAATTGCATTTAGAATGTGCGATTGACTAAAGAAATTCGCATTTATTCAATTCAACGCATATGAAACATAACATTTCATGTCAAAATGTGCGAAGTATATATTTATATATATATATATATATATAATTTTTTCGTATTTTACTATTATTATAGTATGGGGTCAGATTATTTTGCTTCGATCAATCGTCAAGCCTAAAATTTTACGAGACATTTGAAAGAGAAAATGCCGTCAAGTCTTGTCGTCAAACTAAAGTCCTAAGTTCATAGACTGCTCCATTTCGACAACTTTCACAAGGTTCGCTCTTGCTCTCAATAATTTCTATCTTGGGATTCTTATATTATTATCAGTCAAGTCAACACAAGCAGTTTCAAGTCAATTTACCTGTGATCGAGGCGTGTTTAATCATTTCACCCAAGCGAGAGACCGTCTATTGGAATCAAAGGGGCGTAAAGGTTTTAGTTTGGCTAGGACTTAGAAGGGAAGGAATTTAGAGAAAAGTGAGCTTATCTCTTCGTTCCATTTCTATGTCTGTCTCCTTTCTTTTCGGCATCTTTCTTCCTTTCTCCCTCATTTACTATCCCTTAATGAGCTATGCTCAAGCTGAAGCTCCGCTTCTACATGAGGCTATAGGAGATTATCGTAGGCGAAGTTCTTCTTGTTGATTCTCGGGCCGATACCGTGCTCCTCTTCTCTTAGTCCCTAGATAGTTTTCAGAGATTATCTATTTGGAAAAGTTCACGGTTATGGAATTCGTACCCGAGGCTGCGCTCCTCTTCTTGTTTCCCGTATAAGACTGGATTATCGTTGGAGAAGTTCACTTCGTGGTGCTCCTCTTCCAGCCGTTCTGACGAGCGTACGAGATTATCGTTGGAGAAGTTCGCAGCAGGAACCATGCCACTTTCTACAAGGTAGTCGGAAGGCCGGTTCCTTTGGTCTTTGTGCGTTGAGCAATGCCTTCTTTTGTCATCATCCTACTTTTCTTTTGTTATCTCCCCCTTCTTTTCTCGTTTGAACAACCATTCGAAGAGTATAGAGTTCGGTTGAAGGCTGGGAATGGGTTTCAAAATGAAGAAAAGGACGTCGGAGAAGGCTCAAAGTGGATGACTAAGGGCAAACGTGGGGGAATTTATATAAGGCCGAATGAGGAATATCCTAAACTCCCTTATCATTATCCTAACGATCTGACGCAAGGTGAGTATGAAACCAAGAATCACTAGGTAAGACAAGTAATTAATGTGTGACTCACTCGAGAAGTAGATCCAAAGAAAGGAAAAAGAACAAGGCTTGAATCCTCACGCATGTAAAGTGACTTTGTGTCTAGTGGAACAATCAAATGACCTTTTAGACACAAGAATGCGACTTAGACTGACAAAATTTAAGCAACTAAATCGATCGCATGTCGGGGTAAAATTCTTGGTGACTTTAGATCAAAGCATCCTAAAGGATTTCGTCATACCCCATTATATTATATATATATATATTTTTTTTATTTTTTTATTTTTTTTGTTATTTATTTTTTTTATCACGCAAGATAAGGACAAATAAGCATAAAAAACACATAGAATAGAGCATGTGATAGCACAGAAGATCAAGTAATGCACGTATTACGGAAGATTCAGCATGCCTAATTTTCCGACAAGGAATTGGAATCGTTTCTCATCCAAGGCCTTGGTGAAAATGTCGGCTAGTTGAAACTCCGTGTTCACAAAGTACATCTCTATCGTGCTTTTTCTACGTGATCTTTGATAAAATGATATCTAATGTCTATGTGTTTTGTGCGTGAATGATGAACAGGATTGCAAGTAATGGCAATTGCTCTCTGACTATCACTATATATGGGTATATTAGTTAGATTGTACCCATATTCGCGAAGCTGTGTCCGCATCCACAGCATCTGTGAGCAACAGTTGGCGGCAGCTACGTATTCTGCTTCTGCCGTCGAAGTGGACACACAGTTCTGCTTTTTGGATGACCAGCAGACCAGCATTTCGCCTAGAAATTGAGCGCCACCGGACGTGCTTTTCCTGTCCATTCGGCAACCTGTATAGTCAACGTCAGTGTAGCCGATAAGTTTGAAATTCGTACCCTTTGGATACCATAGGCCAAGGGTAGAGGTGCCCTTAAGGTAGCGAAGAATTCTTTTGACCGCGAGCATATGGGATTCTTTGGGTTCGGCTTGAAAACGGGCACACAAGCAGGTGGCAAACATGATATCCGGCCGGCTCGAAGTGAGGTAGAGAAGAGATCCAATGATACTGCGATATAGTGTGATGTCGACCGATTTACCAGAGGGATCGGCATCCAACTTGCTCTGGTGTTGATGAAACTTCTTCAAAATATCCTTGATGTATTTTGTTTGACTGATGAACATTCCATCATTGAGCTGCCTGACCTGAAGGCCTAAGAAAAATTGCATCTCTCCCATGTGACTCGATTTCGAATTCGCTCTTCATGAGATCTCCAAACTTCTTGCAGAGCCGAGGATTTGTTGATCCGAAGATGATGTCGTCGACGTATACTTGGACGACCATCAGATCTTTGTCATGCCATTTAATGAAGAGGGTCGTGTCTATCGTTCCTCGTATGAATCCAGACTTCACGAGGAAATCACTCAGGACATCGTAACAAGCACGTGGGGCTTGTTTTAGTCCATAGAGAGCTTTGTCCAAACGATAGACGTGATCGGATGTTCTTGATCAACGAAACCTTCAAGCTGAACGATGTAGACTTCTTCTTTTAACACGCCGTTGAGAAAAGCGGTTTTAACATCCATCTGATAGACTTTGAAGTCTTTGTGAGCCGCATAAGCCAGCAGGAGGCGGATAGCTTCGATACTGGCAACATGAGCATAAGTCTCGTCGTAGTCGATGCCTTCCTGTTGATTGTATCCCTTAGCTACTAGCCTTGCTTTGTTCCGGATCACTTCACCATCCTCAGTTTTCTTATTGTTGAAAACCCATATAGTTCCGACCACTGTTTTCCCATGTGGACGGGGTACCAAGGTCCACACTTGAAGACGTTCGAATTGATTAATTTTCTCTTGCATTGCAATTGTCCAATCCGGGTCTCGAAGTGCATATGCTACTTTGGTAGGCTCGTTTTGGCTCAGGAAGCAACTGAAAAGACTGTGTTGACGACGTGTCCTCACACCATCCGAAGGATCGCCAACTATCTGATCGACCGGGTGACCTCTAGTCCACTTGCGCTCATGAGGCAAGGCTGTAGCAGATGCGTCAGCCATCTGTGAATCTAGATTGCCTATAGTCTCCGATTGATCATTTGTTTGAGGAAGTTCCAATGTACTTGGATCGATCGTCTCTGATGATACTTCCTCGAGGACCACTGTAGGTTCTTCGGTATTCTGTGGCAAATCTGAATCGGGTGGGGTAGAGGTGTGAGATGAACTTGGTACGTCGGTCTCGAATGGTGTAGAATCCACTGTAGGTGCAGTGGTGCATGACCGATATACTGGTTCGAAGAGAGATTCCAAATCGTCTATTGCAAATCTCGTTGCTTCGTCTGACATTGACTTTGATGTTGTTGCCATCTTCGTTGCTTTTGTTCCAACACACCAGTGATTACGGGTTCTGAAATGTTGTCTTCAGAAGCCATCGGGTTGAGCACGGGTCCTGGAATGAGTTGACCAGAAGCCATCTCTACCACTTCATAAAAAGTGACATTATAGCTTTCCCTAATAGTTCGGTTGGACTTGATGTATACTCGGTACGCTTTTGAAGTTGAAGAATACCCGACAAGTGTAGCTTTGAATGCTTTAGGGTCGAACTTTGCACGTTGTTCTCGGTCGTTCGCCACAAAGCACTTGCACCCGAAGACTTTAAAGAAAGACATATTGGGCACTCTATTATTCACAATCTCGTACAGAGTCTTGTTGAACCGTTTGTGAACCACCGTCCTGTTTTGAGTAAAACAAGCGGTATTGACTGCTTCAGCCCATAGAAAGTGTGGAAGTCCTGACTGGATCAGCATTGTACGATCGGCTTCCACTAGTGTTCGATTTTTCCTTTCGACGATCCCATTTTGCTGAGGTGTTTTGGCGGCTGAAAATTGTTGACTTATTCCAAGTTTTTGATAAAACTCACTGAGGTGGTTGTTTTTGAACTCAGTGCCGTTGTCTGTTCGAACAACTTGAATAGTCTGTTGCAGCAGATTTTGAGTTGTGTTCACAAAATTGATTATCAAGTCACCGGTCTCATCTTTCGTTCGGAGGAACTTTGTCCACGTGTAGCGAGAATAGTCATCTACAATCACTAGGACATACTTTCTTCCATTGATACTCTGAGTCTGCATCGGACCACAGAGATCCATGTGAATTAGTTCCAATGGTCGAGAAGTAGACGCAATTTGCTTGACGTGATGAGATGCTCGCTTCATTTTTCCTAGGTGACATGCCGAACAATGATGCTCCCTTTGTAGTTGTATAGTTAGAAGACCGTGGACCAACTTTTTCGTAGAAAGACGTTGGAGAGCTTTCATGTTTAGATGAGACAGTCGTTGATGCCATAGGCTGTTCCTCTGTATATCAATCTGAGAAATGAAGCATACAGCTGTCGAGGGCCGCACGGACGTCAGGTTGATCGTGTAAAGATTGGATTTCCGAAGTCCTTGAAGGAGTTCTGTGTCCTGACTATCCAAAATTCTGCACCGGTCAGCATGGAAGACCACTTGGAAGCCTTTGTCACAGAATTGGCCTATGCTGAACAAGTTATGGCGGAGGCCTTCGACGTATGAGACATCTTTGATGGTCAGATTCTTCAAAATGATATCCCCAAGTCCTAGAATCTGGGCTGAATCGTTGTTCCCAAATCTGACTTTGCCATTTGGTCGGTCTTTGTAGTTACTCAGCAGCTCTTATTTACCAGTCATGTGTGTGGAGCAACCAGAGTCGAGGTACCACACATGATGGATCTGCAAAAACAATTTAGAGAGCTTTAGGTACCCATTTAAGCATGGGTCCTCTCAGATTAGTAGATTTAATTTTAGGTTCAGATATGACTCCTAAATATATTTCTGGAAGAGTCTTAATAACCCATTGCACTTTTGGAGAAGTGAGTTTGGGTTTTGCCTCTGTAGGAGACTTGGCCCTTTTGGCTTTTGTCGTCCTAGGCGGAGATTTAGGAACCCATTTGGGTTGAACCTTACAGGGAAGGTTAACTTCAGCTCGTACAAATGCCTTGGAAGGTTTGACTGAGGAAAAGATCTGTTCTTGTGATAGTCTCCTAAGGTGCTTGGGGGAGTTAATTTCTACGGGATACCTTAGGTGAGTACAGTCATGTACGGCGCCATAAGCTTTCTTTATGGCTGGATCTTGTTTCCTACGATTTTTCCTTTTGGCATTTGTTCCAGAATGATTAGTAGTAATTTTCGATGTAGAGCCTATTTCGGGATTTTCGCTTCTATAGGTGATGGGGTTAAGTTAGCACATAGAAGCAATTATTTTTAACGTAGAAATGGCTCTTTTATTACTACGAGTGTCTTTTATTTTGACAGAAGGAATAACATGTTCAGAATCATTTAAATCTACTCGCTCCTTCTTTATTTTAGACTAGACACTCTCGCCTTCGTAGTCGGTGCTGGCTCTACGCTCCCTATGGACGTAGGTGAAGTAAAATTAGTCTTAGCACTTTTAACAGAATTATTAATGCTCTTTTGATCTTTCGAAGGCGATTCACGCTTTTTATGATAGCGTGTGAGATAGTTTGGGAGGACGAGGAAGCCTTGAGATTTTCCATCTCCTTATAGAATTTTTTCTTTTCAGCTTCTAAATTCTCTCTTTCTTTGTCTAGTTTCGCCTGTGACTCCTCTATCTGTTTTATGATAGGGGGTTTGTAGAGAGAATTTTGATAATTAACCTTTTTGACTTCCTCGTGGTATTCTTGAGAGTCCGGAGGTAGAACTTGAGCTAATTCGCTGACAGGTGTTAGAGTAGGTTTCCTCTTTTTGTCCTTTTCAATTAGTTCACTATAGTCAAAGGGGATCTCAGGCCCATGTGAGGCTTGTTTGATAGATGAATCAAACGCATTTTCATACGTCGATTCCATAATGTTCCTAAGAGAGGTTGCAGCTAAACCTATGTTCTTAATGTCATACATTTCTTTCTTTTGTAAAATACGTGGTTAGTGTAACATATGCCTTCTTGGAAAACTCTATATCATTGGGCTTGTTTAAGAATATCGTCTGTTCAGAGTGTTCCCTACGCGTAAGAAGATCATCTAATTTTTTAATTTTTGCATACAGCTTCCTGCGTTCCTCACTTAGGAGAGCATAATTATTTTCTACCGTCAGTTTGGCGGCTTGACAGGTGTCTAGTTCCTTACTAAGCTCACTAACCTTAGCGTTAGATATTTCTAATTGAGCTTCTAAGTCAGTGATCTTAGAGGTAGCTTCGGCTATCCTACAATTTAAGGTAGCTTTCTCATTGAGATTCCTAACCAGACAATTGTAGTTATTTGCTAGCCTGTCTTCTAACTCTTCAATCTTTTCACTATGCTGTCCTAAAGGAGGTTGACTAGTCTCTATACAATGTAAGCTCTTAGATAAGTTCTTCTATTTTTGCACTAGAGCTTCTAAGGTCTGATTCGAGACTATTTATCTTCTCCTGAGCTCTCTCAAGTTTAGTCTCTACTTCCTTAACACTTTTCTGCTCATATTTCATGTTAGTGTATGCTAATTGATACGAATCTAACATGGTCAATAATGTGGAGTGAGACACTACCTCATTTGAAGACGTGGATGCATTGTCGTCGTCCGTACGAGTGGATGTTTCGGCGTCCATTTCATTGTCGAGACGGGCCATGAGGGCTAAGTTCTCTTTTTTGGAGCTCGACGTGTCCTCGAGCCATTGGTCCTGCTCGGCCATGAGAGCTACTCCAGCTTCTTTCTGTTTTGTCGATTGAAGCTTCCTGGAGTAGTAGTTTGCATCTCTCTTCTTCGGGAGAGTGCACTCTCTGGCGAAGTGACCTGCTTTGCCACAATTAAAGCATTTGTTAGTCTCTTTGGGGTTCTTGACTTCGGAACTCTTCGGAGCACGTTCTTTGTTCTTGGAGCTTGTAGTCCGAAGTCTGTTGGCCGAGGTTGAAGACTTCTTCTTGAAGTACTTCTTGCTCATCATATGTCCAATGAGAGCTAACTGCTTTCCAAGGGCTTTCATGTTCATCTCTATGTCGCAGTCCGATTCATCTTCCGACTCCGATGATGAAGGTGGCCTAACGATCTTTTCTTTTCTTGATCTTGTGCTCCTGTTCTCCAAGGCTAAGGCAACCGTGTCATCGGTTTGTTTGCTATTCTGCTCTTTGATAATCTCTCGGATATCATCCTCATGTTGAGCTAGATTATCGAACACGGCATGGACATCCAACTCTTCGAGATCTTTATTTTGTCGTATTTGTGTAGATATTTTCTTCCATTCCGTGGGCAGAGAAGATAGAAATCTAATGTTTGTTTCCATGTTTGTCTTTGTTATTTCTATCTTCCTCATCTCGTTGAGAAGAGTGAGGTAACGTTGGTAGATTTCGTATAGGCTCTCCTCCGACTTAGCTTTGAAGGAGTCGTATGCAGTGAGAATGTTTGCCTTCTTGGCCTTTATGCCAACTTCCGTCCTTTGCATCATCCTATGCAGCTCATTCCACATCCCCTTAGCCGATGAAAGGCTGTCGATTTGTCTGTATATATCTTTGGGGATCCCCTGCATAAGGGTATTCATGGCTACTAGATCAGCCTTAGCTCGAGCTCTTTCCTCCAGAGAGTATTCTCTAGGCTCCTTTAGTCGCCTAGAAGCTGGAATTACTGGAGTAGCTGATTCGTCCCCGGGCACATGAACCCAGAACTGTGTCGGTCCCTCTTCAAGGGACTGCAGTAGATTTTCGGCTTGATCTTTTAGAGCTATGAAATTCAGGAAGCGGCTTCTCCATACTGTGTATTCGCCTCTTTGCAAGATTGGCGGACGGTTGTCATTTCCGAGTGACTATGCATCCATGTTTGTATTAGTGTTCGAGTTGTTGAAGGATCTTCGTTGATTGTTTTGAAGGATGAAAATGATGTAAAGTGCTTCACAAGTGACAAAATTAGTTGGTAGCGTTTGATTCGAAAATTAGATCGACAATTATTTTCGATTCAATCTTTGAAGTTTGATCGAAATTAATTTCGTCGATATAGAATGTATTTACTGTTCTCGTGCGAGAAATTTTGTCAGCGAGATATTTTACGAGCGAGAAAAATTGCTCAAAATCATTCGTTCGAGAAAAATTTCTTGATCGTGAATTTATTCGATCGTAAAGAAACAGTACGTTAGTAAGTTTCTCGACAAGTCAAAATAAATCCGTTGACTAGAAAAGTTTCTCGCGTATAAATGATTTTTGCCCGGTCAAACGTTAAAAGGTTTGACCGAAAAAGTTTTTCGAGTGAAAGTTGTTACGCATGCAAAGTCAAAATTAGTCTCTCTCGAAAAAGTTTTTCGCAGAATAATGCTCGAGAAATATTTCTAACTAAAATCATTTCTGCTAATGACGATTCTAGCGCTGACTTCGTATTCTGACCGAGAAAAATTTTCGCGCCAAGTTTTTCGATCGAGAAACTAATCCGATCGCAAACCCTAGCGAGAAAAATTAGGGCAATCGAGAAAAATTCACAGAATACGATTAACACAATTCGAGCAAAAACAAGGAATTAGACAGTGAAATTTCAGGTAATCGCTCGCAATTACTAGCTAATTGCGCACGAACAAGCAATTAAACACGTTATGAAGCAAAATATGTCGTATTTGAGCAAAATCAGAACGTGTTCTTCATGTTCTTCGCATAACAGTAACACACAGAATCAAATCAATCCTCAATTCGACGTTCAAATAGCTACAGATTTGATCGTAATCAACATTTGGCACTTAACTGAGCACGGAAACATCAAATTCAAGTCAATTAAGCACAGAATTAAGCTATTGGATCGAAAAACTTTTCGCGCCAAATCTGTTCTTCGATGAAACAGTGTTCGAAATAAATTTCGATCCAATTCTAACAAGTTACGATTCAAAACAGAACGAATCTGCTCTGATACCAATTGTTAGGTCCTCAGATTAATAACTCTACGATCCTAGGCTAGAGACCATAGCAATTCGATCGTTTAGATGATCAATTGAATTCGATCGAATAACTCAAAATAAGAACACGAGAGAGAATTCAATTAGAGTGAGAAAGTTACTGTTGTTTCTCTCTCTAGAAATCTATTTGCAAGCCCTTCGGATCAATTCTCTAAACTTTCTCTATTCAGCTCAATTCATTTACAAGTATTTATACCAACAATCTTGGTATAAATATCTAACTAGTCCTTAATCTAAAGACTAATATAAGTAAAGCCCCTAATTACAAGGACAACTAATGAAATCAAGCACAATTACAAATGATATTCTACAAAATACAATACTAAAAATAAATTTCTCCAATTCTACACGAAATAATATATCGCATATACACCCACTCTTCAACTTACTATAACGATAGATAGCTCAACACCTCAAGTCCTACCGGCCTGAACCCGAGTCGCGGCCCAAGCTTTATGCACCGGACGCTCATCGACCTGGTGCACCTGAGTCACACACGCCTCGAGCTCGAAGCACACGATAACTCACGCCAGTCTGTCGTGCTTGAGTTAATGTACTATCTCAACTTAGCGCACTCCTCGACGATCACTAGTTTAGTCCTCTAATAATAACCCCAATTGCTACACTAACCATTAGTTTCTCTTAATCATAATCCACCCTTCTAACCAATATAACAAAGCGTTACCATTCCATACGGTACCCAACTCTCGCACTAATATGATGCAAGTGCAATGCAATTAAATTGTAACATCGTAAAATAAACAAAATTTCCTCAAGTCCCGAAAACGTATTCAAGATCCTATTATTCACCCACGCAAAATACTAAGGTGTTCTAATACCTAAAACAAAGAAATTAACTATTCTTATTTACTGAAAATATTGAATACACCGAAATATTAGAATCCAAACTTTAAGATCACTAAATTCATCTATAATACCCAAGAGTCTACCAAGTAAGCTACATCAGACCCTATATTACAACTCCTAAAATGTTTCAGCAACCGTTCTAATACAAGTACTAATCCTTACTCAACATGGTTATTTCAAGATTCTAAGATGTAATCCTTATACTTAAATCACGAACAACCACATAACTTGTATAATAAATCACACAACTCGTAAGCATATTCTCCTACCAACAAACCAAATGATGCATCAAAGATCGAATTATTTACGTGTTGTACGTTTTCACCTAAACCAAAAACTAACTTGTATTTGAAAACGCTGATGATATATCTAAAATGAATCTAACCCCGACAACAGTAACATCTAGTAAACCCTAATTAATTTAACAATTGTTTAGATTTCTCTTATCAACAAAACCGTCTCCTTCACATATATATTTCGAAATTCCAGAAGTCAACCCTAGCATATAATAAGTCACGCTAATATCACATAATCCATCATAAACACAATCGTAAAAATTGTATAATCTACATGAACACCGAAACAGAATTTAACAAAATAATATATTTACGTGTTGTAGGTATATTCACCTACCTCACGTCCAATTTCTATGTGGAGTATCCTCACTAGCCCAACGTTGTTTCTCCTCAAATCCTCCCTTGTTCTCTTCCCTGTGTTCGTATGTCTTTTCTTTCTCTTTTTCAGGGTTTTCGTGGGTTGATGATATGTATTATATACATATTATTTCAACACATTGGAAAGTGGAACAAAAAGGCATGCAGCTGGTGACGTTGGTTTCCTCTTTTGCTAAGTAAGGTTTTTATATTAGGCCTTATCCAAAGTATTTCGAATTTAGCCCTTTTTAAATCATCCGGAAATTTCCCAAGCCTTAGTTACATCACTATTTCATACAAAATAAATCTCTTGTCCAAATTTTATCTATCGAGCACCTAATTAGTAATTGTTCCAATTAATTCGAGACTAGTGTAATATAACTTACATTCCCATTTAAAGTCTCGAAATAACTAACCATACCTTCTAAGTTATTAATCAGATTGATAATTACCTCAAAGTTCCGTATTAAATTTTACGGGTATTACACAGCCATTGATTTCCAGTGGGATAACTATCGTCTCTGCTCTGCTCCAGGGACACGAAGGCCACCCCGAGTACTTTCCAAGAGTACATGTGTAAATTCACTCAAGCTAACACTTCCACTGACACCGGACAGCGACATGATAATACTACTGAAAAGCGTGCTCATGAACGCGACATTCTTTAACGGGATTTTGCACTTTAATTGCATCTCAATGAACCCACGGATGCATTCATCAACATGCTAACAAAAAATGAAACAATTCATCAGAGAACCACGAATATATAAATATATATACGTAAATTTCTATATCGTTGTAAACAGTGGTCTTTCATAATACTATGACTATATATATTCAATTATAGACTTACACCATTTTGGAGTGGTTGGCTTTTTGTCATTAGAGTCCGAAAGAAAGTTGGCGACAGAGGATTTCGAGAAAGTCCACATTGACGACATTGCTGCATAGATTTAATTTCTTCTTCTGCTATTGGCCAAAAAGTTAACTTATACAGGATATGCTCCTCGAGCCTACGATGTGTATAATCTTGTCTGGAAACAGCAGTATTGTCACGTAGAAGGACATTCTCTGCAAGCTCGAGTCTTTTAGATGCTGGAAGTTGACAATTTCCATCAGCTGCACACAACGTCATATTGTGAGCAATATTCTTGACGTTTTTGGTAATGACACCCATGTCAGCGTCTGTTCTTGCAAACATAATTTGTAAGCAGATGCTAGATTTTTTTGTAACTAATGCTATTTCAAAATATCAATATCGAGAATAAAAAGAAAATACCTCCTGTGCACTGAGGATCTGATAATACGTCAACTTGCTTGTTGAGCTGTAGTACTTTGCCGCCTAACACTCTTAAACCTTCTTCCATGGACGTCATCTTGACATTTATGAATTTAATGTCAAAAAAGCTTCCTCCATTCTTTTCAACACCAGCAAATTTTTCCTGAATTTCCTCCAATGCTTTTTGAAATGACACTTTCATAGTAGATACTTCATGTGACTGAAGTTGCATTTTGCATTCAAGCGCCTGCATTTTCTGCACAACTATACGTAAAAATGTAAGCGATTATGCAGGAAAAATTACTAAATCGAATACATAATGTTAGTAATAATGGGTAGAGACAGATAAAACATATAAATAAATCATAATAAATCTAACAAACCCAAAAATCGTTCCGCATGTGGAACGTCTTCATCAAGCATGTTCTGATTGCCTCTGGCATGTTATGTTCCCAGCTCAATATTCTCATTCTCCATCCCATCATCTCTTTCGCTCCGTGCATTACCCGTGACACCGTACTTCTTATTTGATAACTTTGGTTTCTTCACAGAATCGACGAACCCACTCGATGGACCAGTTTCATTCAGACGCTTTGCCTGTCGTGTAAGTTTTTTCGTGCGAACTTATGACCAATCACTTTTTTCTTTCCCTTTCCTGACTTCTTACCAGACAGTTTTCTACTCCCAGCTAAAACAACATCTTCTGATGTAGAATCCCCACTGGTTGAATCTTTCCTACCCGATGATTTCGAACTGTTATGTTCATTGTCCTCTTCTAGGTCACACTCTTCCTCAAACTCTGTTGCATCTACATTTTTGGAATGTTTAGCTGGAACTTTTCCTGCTATTGGAGGACAAATAACTATAACACCTCTCTCCAAACACAAATTGATCTTCTGCAATTGTGGAGTGCGGTTCTGGACTGCGAAGTGACATGATCTAATAAACAGCGAAGCTGATTCTTCAACAGTTGGCTGCAAAATACATTTCTCAAAACCCTCAGAAGAAAAGGCCTCCGTAATCTGCTCCAACCTCGGCAAGTACTTAGTACTCCAATCGTTTGTCTTCCACCGACACATTCGTGGAATGCCGGGCTCCACTACTCAAGTCTCTTCGCAAATGATTTGGCAACTCCAGGGATACATTCATAAGCAAGGATCTAAAAAAGGACGTACGATTTATTTTCCAAGACAATGTGAAACAATAGATATCACTAACTGAAATAATAAACATAATACTATTACCTGAAATGGATGTACAAAACCTCCTAAACTTAAGTTTGAGCATTTCTTCACTTGCTCAACAGTTGATTCATCACTGAACTGTGAGAGATCCCTCTTAAGTGACGTTAGGACTTCATTGAATGCTAGGGTTCCCCATTGGTAAGCATTAAATTTCTCAAAATCTTCCACCAAATACATTATCGCGGGATCGACGTAAACGGTATGTCTCCCTATTACTTTTTAATTGAATGACTCCAACTTTAGCTTCTCAACATCAACGGTAACTGAAGTGCTTCTCATGGTATGCGGTCGGTTCTTTATGTCTCGCAACGTAATTTTTCTTTTGTTTCCAAAATGTCTTGTAATAAGGTGGTATTAACATCTATTGCATCTTCAGCGCCAAATTTCAGGCCTGTCAGCAACGAGTATTCTACTGCGAAAACCGCACGGGTTTATCTTTAATAACCATACACTGCTCATCTGTGTCATCATATTTGATTTGACACTGCATCATATACCACAACAACTGCCCCGATAACTAAAAATTCTCTGCAGACACTATTAGACGTCCAAACTGACTTTTTGAAACCATCTCAGCTATCCTGCTCTATTCGAAATTTCAATTATGTCTGTGCATATATCTTTATAAGCGGCAAATATCACCACTCTTCCTGGCGTCACAGATCCTCTAGGCAGCTGCGTTTCCAATACTGCATGTATTAAGACAATGTACAGCCGCAAATTGATACTTGGAACAATAACAGCATATTATTTAACAATATCACATGATACATTCATAAACCCTAATTGGTATTTAGAACAATAGCAACATATCATTTAACAATATCACATGATACATTCAAAAACACACCCATAAATTTTTTATTTCACATATATCATATTTGACAGCCATAAATACGACATAGCACTAACCTCAACGAACTTGGTACCCATGGCAAATGGACGACAAATATTAATAGATTCAAGCCTACAGAGAGGAATAATCTTGTTTTCTCACTTGCGCAACACCAAACTGTTCTAAAATTCAGACAACAATATACTCACTGATTGTTTCGCTAGTTTTTTTCTTTGCGAAGGAGGTGTTTAGAGTAGCAGGATTGGAAATTTAATTCAGTAATATGATAAAACATTGGGCCAGTCGTTATCAAATAACCCAGTATGTTGTAATCAATAAATTAATTATGGGCCGGTCATTTGAACATTTACTTCTGAAGTGTTTATAGGTTTAATAAGTTAGCAGATTTCAGCCAGTATGTAAGTTTATAATGAGTTCCAATGGAAAATTACTACGCGATATATAGATAATTTAGAATTTAATGATTGACTTTACGTTACTTTTTAGCATTAGAGTTTATTACTAACATACCTGTAGTAGTACTCAATATGTAATTATGCGATATAATACGATTGCATGACTATTTGATTTGACAACGTCGTTAAAAATTTGTGATATATAATTGACTAACATTAATCAGTCGTGTATATTTCAGTTGTATATTTTTTAAAGCATGAACTTTTCCAATTCAACGTGACGCGTAAATATTGATCAATACTGCAAATTAAATTATTCTATTGAATGTTAATACACCGTTTAATATTTTTTGGCAAAAGGAAGACGATAAAATAATAAAAAGTAAATGTTTACTAATATCATAAGGAAGAGAACACCACAAAGAATTGTAAACTGCAAACTTAACCATTTATATCACTTGTTGCAGGTAAGAGAAGAGATATTTTGTGAAATCTTCCATTTGTTTTTTGTAATTCCGTAGACAGAATCATCCGAAAACATCAACGCAAACGCAGAACGCAAGACGTGTACACCACGTTCACCCTCAGCAAAATATTAGACGAATCCAACAATTTTCAAATAATGGTACCTATATTGTATCCATATATATGTATGAAATGAAAATTGACGTCTTACGCTGTAACTTGGCGGGGGTAATTTTCATCTCTTGTAATGGTGAACTCAGCATGCCCATTCGTCAAACGAAGACGGTCAAGTAGAAATTGCATGGTATGTAATGTCCTACCAAAAGCCTGGTTGAAAAATCTCATATCCATATCGCATGTTTTGTCTGAATCATGTACAGTAACACTCCCTGCTCTGTAGTCTACTATTGCAAGAACCCAATGACATTGATTAACGTTTACTGGGAATGATATCAGATGCATTCCACGGCGTTGTAGGCCAGTCAAATACGGTTACGTCGGCATAAGGCTTGGTAAATACCTGATTGAATGCAGTATTCATGAATGCAACGGAAGGGCGTGCGATGGTTGTTTTTCTTTGGAGTTCAATAAACCCGCGCAGGCATTCATCAATATGCTACAAAAAACAATTTTTATTCAAATACAAGATGCCAAATATCACTCTAAAATATAACATAAGATACCTCATCAAGCAGCCATGCAGCATTTTTCATCAGCGTTGCAAGAAACTGTTGTCCACACTGGGCACGCAAAGATACAGTTACGTACACATATGGGATCATGTTCTCAACGATCACCGATACATGTGGAAACATAGCAAGAATTCTACTAATACAATTATCAAATGCAGTGTTGGAGAAACTATCTGTGGAGGTGTCCCACGGGGAATTTGTTATTGAAGTTGGCGAAATGAACGGATGGTTCCTTTTTTTGCCATAGCTGTGAGAGTGCGCTGTTTTTTGGGACGTTGTTGTTGCTTTTCCTTCGCATGAACATAAGTACTCGTTGGCCCGCGCAAATCATCTACATGTGTAGGAATATTTGTGTGGAATATTTATCGGCATGTTGTTTAATATGAAAATAAAGCATAACAATGGTTGCATAAATTGTCAGAAAACAGTAATACCAAATCTCTTCTCCAGCGTCGTCAACTTCAAGTTGATTTGTTCAAAGTGTTGGTCGATCGTTTTTCCCATATTCTTCAGCATAGTGGCATGAACATCATATCTGCTCCGCAATGCATCAAACCTCTGAACAGCACTTTGCGCATAGTCATTAATCTTTCTGTCGATACGGACGATCATTTGAGATATTGAATTCTGCAAATCTGCAAAACTTCTCTGTAAATAATTTCGTATTTCATTCATGATATTAAGTTTTCAAAAACAATAGGTATATTATTTCTTTCAAAGTATCGTGAGATCCAAAGGTAAGTTGAACGGGTGCATAGTATTTAATCAGATGGGTTAAGGTGAAGGGGCGCGATCTGCATCGTAGGATGCAGGTCAGACGTACCAGACCGAAGTGGGTCTAAGAACTGATTAAAGGGCACAATAATTCTAACTATTCACAGAATAGCACTTGTCCAAAAGTTATACCCCTTCACTCCTCAGAACCTATAAATAGAGCCCCCATGAAAAAATTACTCAATGAACGAATTAATGAAAGACTGTAAGTTAAACAATCGTCCTTTGATTTCATTGTTATTACAAACGAACTGATATGTATTTAAGTAATTAAATAGTTATTATGGAAAGAATTATAAGAGTTTGACACATTTTTTCTCAATTACTTTGCATTTATTACGTACATGATCATATACTGTACAGTTATATGTTCAGATAGTGGTCAGTCGTATTAACATTATGCAAATTACTATTGCAAGACCGAGCTATGTCAAAGTTCATAAACATTTATTGGTTTATTATAAAAGAATTTATATGTAGTTAAGTAATTAAATATTTAAACAGGGAATTTGAAAGGTCAGACGTAGTTCTATTTTTGAATAATGACAATATAACCAATAACCTTTATCAATAAATAAATAAAATACAAAAGGCACACTTACTTTTATAAGGATCTTTTAATTGTCAATAGTTATAATCCAAATTGAGCAAGTAATTGACCTTTAACAACGCAATTAAATAATACAACTTACGCATTTTAGTCACATTCGTCTTTGGATTCTTCGCCGACTCATGAACACATGTTTATATAATTGTCTGCCGGATAAAAATAAAATACAATATTCAGTAGTGCGCTTTCAGACCTCAATTTTGAAGAATATCAACAACTACATTTTCCCAACAGTTTTCTATAATACATTCTCAGTAAAAATAATGTCGGTATCAACCAATAACCTTTATTAATACTTAAATAAATACAAAAGGCATGACTTAATTTTAAAAGGAACCTCTAATTGTGAATAGTTAGATAGTCGAAATTGAACAAATAATTGACCCTTAATAACGCAATTAAGTAATACAACCTATGCATTTTACTCACATTTGTGCCTTTTCTTAAAATTTGAACTGATGTGACCTTCTATATATCTTCCAACAATCCCTTATTAATACTAAACAAATACAAAAGGCATGACTTAATTTTAAAAGAAGCCTCTAATTGTGAATAGTTAGATAGTCGAAATTGAACAAATAATTGACCCTTAATAACGCAATTAAGTAATACAACCTATGCATTTGTAATTGTTTGTCGGATAACAATAAAATACAATATTCAGTACTGCGCTTTCAGTCTTCAGTTTTGAAGAATATCAATACTTACATTTCTGTAACAGTTTTCTATAATACATTCTCAGTAATATAATGTTGGTATCAATTTTTATGTGTACCATCCACGCATACGATCTTACGACAGTGCTTGAATCCGTCTATACACGGTTTAAAAGCCCAAAAAACGTACCCAAGTTCGTGTTGGCCAGGGACTCCGGTGCGATGTGTAACCACTTCACAATCGTCCCCGGGTTGTAATGAAGAAACTACCGTAAAAAACTACGAGTTGTATGCTATTGGACACCATTGTAAGTAATGAAGAATTTCATTAAACGAAGAGGGGTATTTATAGAGGATTACATCGTAATTAATTCGTATCTCCAAGTTACGATTTACGTCCGACAATGGCAGTGGCATTATCTCCGTAATCAGCGCTTGCCAGAGTAATTCGTAACTCAGGGATACGAATTTCTCTGAGTTACGAAAACACCTATTTTATTAATTGGCAAAAAATTTCACCTATTTAATTAATATTGATTTAAAATGATTTATTTTATTAAAAAAGCCCAAATCTAGTATACTACCACGATTTAGACAAAAACTAGTTAGTCGTTATGTTAATTCATTCTATAACCAAAGGGCGTAACAATAAAATAAATTGATGCTGCATCATATCTATTCTATTTTATAATGGCTCAGGACCTGATATAAACTGCCACTTTTCAATCTAATTTGGTCTGTCAATTTTACCAATCAACCAATCATATTTTTTTACAATTAATAATAAAATAAAAAGTAAATAGTGTTAACACGTTCACTAGAAATATCGTACTAAGAAGATGCGACTATGTTGACAGACAAATACAGTACTTTGAAATATGACTTCCTAAAGCTTCTGTATTTAACAAACGATCGCGAATTTCTTGCAATTGAACTGATAAAATCACAAAAAAGAAGGAACCAAAGGTAAGATCGAATTCCACGGAGTGAAAATAACTGAAAATAGAAAAAAAAATATTAAATATATTTTTTATATTAGACCAATTTTCGTTTTAGGTTAATGTTTATCTGTTAATATTATGTTCCGTTGGATCTATTTTTTTATTTTTTTTGCACACCCGTAGAGTGCATGTTTTACTAGTATTCATAACATATATGGGTCCTACTATTCATACCCCTTACACCCTCTTTTACACCCTCTTAGTGAAAAACACATTGAATTTGTAACTTATTAAACCTAACCACATCAATTCAACAATTACTATATTTAATTAATTTATTTTTTCATATAATTCAAGACAAAATTAATTATATGTGTTAATCCACTAATTTATTTAATATTTTTATTAATCAGTGAACTTTTTAATTAAATTTAAAAATATTTATATTTTAAATTATTAATATCTTTTATTTTAATAAAATATTTATATGACACAAATATTTTCATAATATATACAAACTTAAATAAACATATAAAAAATAACAATTAGCTAAAGACTAATATTATATTTTGTATGATTCCATATAACACGATCAGGAGTACAATTAGAACGCAACTGCTTTTCATAATTATTAATACGATTAACATAAGTAGTACTCCATGCAGCTGCACATTTATCTCTAAAATAAACCAATTGTGGCATGATAGTTGGCATCGTGTATCCTTCAGATAAGGAAAATTTCACGTAGTGATTATTATTAACATGGCGAATCGCAATAGCAACATGATGATACCATGGTGGCGGAGCAGACTGGAGCGTTAAGTATGTCATACTGCCTCTATTGCTTATAACATGTAACATTAAATTGGAGCTAAACCAATTGTATGATGTATGATGATGATGATGATCATGTCGATTTCTCAATCCCAAAGAAGAATGTGAATCCACGAACTTAGTCAACTATATTATCATTAGGGAGTTCGATCCATCTGCTTTTGGAATTATTTAGGGGTGGTAAACAGGTCGGGTTGGATCACCTTCGGGTTCAACCCGTTTAATAAACGGGTTGAAAACTTCAACCCTAACCTGACCTGTTTACTTAAACAGGTTAAAAAATCAAACCCAAACCCAACCCGCTTTAACCCTAACCCAACCCGCCAACCCATTTAAAATTAAAAAAGAAAAAAAAAAGAAAATAACAAAATTGACAGAATTATAAATTCAAATTAAACAAAAAAGGGAGAACTAATCAATTTTTTTCTAAAAACATCATCATAAATTATAACTACGAGACAGTTAAAGTTCCTAATAACCTCAATAATTAAATACCAAGCAAATTATTTCATGGTCATCAAGTATTAACTGAAGCAGATGATATTTGACTCGAACTCTTAACCATACTCTCTTTCATTTGATCTTCCACCCTTATCTCTTGACATCTTCGCATAATTCATCGAGCATAGGAATAGAATCCATTTTTGCTAAAAAAATCAAATGAAATCAAATGATTATATAGGGAAGAAAAGGTGAAAAATCAACTAACACCTCATAAACTAATCCTTTTATTTTATTTATATTAATATATTTTAATAAAATATATTATTCGGGTTAAATGGGTTGATAAACGGGTTGATTTCGGGTTGACATCGGTTGAAAATCTGAACTCTAACCTGACCTTGGGTTCGGGTTTACCCATTTACCTAAACAGGTCAAAAATGTTAACCCTAACCTGCTATTTTCGGGTGCGGTTCGTGTCGGGTTGGCGGGTCGGGTCGATTTTTAACAGCCCTAGAATTATTGAATTAACTTTCCAAGTATAAATTATATATACATAGGAAAATTGTGAAATTAGTTAATAAAGTAATAAACCTTCAAAATAGAAGTATTTAGTGACTTACTTTCATTATTAGGGGGTGTATATAGAAAAAAGAAGGGGCCAATAGAATTACTCTTATATATATATATTGTTACGGTGCTCACCTTGCGTGAGCACCATCCGTGGGCACCTGTTATGTGGCATTTTTTGTGCCACGTCAACATGCCGCGCGTTGATGTGATTGGTGCTCACGAATGTGCCCACGCAAGGTGAGCACCATAACATTTCTGATATAATATATATATATAATATATATATAGATTTGCTATGGTGCCCACCTACCGTGAGCAACCACCGTGGGCACAATAAGCAAATCTCTATATTTTTTGCATTTTTTCGATTCCCAGCAACGCCAACACCTCCGTAGACACTCTAATATCTATTGGTAACCTAAATCGTCATATCTAACACGTTAATTTTAAGGTAATATATATATATATATATATATATATATATAAAGAAAAAGGGTCTTGATCAGCTCGATTTGCTTGGAGTAAAGTAGACCTGGGTTTTGGGCTCCAACCCGAAACCGGCCCAAAACCGGCCCATTAAACCGGTCCAGAACCGGAACTGGTGGAACCGGTTCTCGAACCGGTCTGGAACCGGTAAGAGGCCCAGTTTAAATGAACTGGGCCGGTTCATGGGCCGTGGAACCGCGGATTACCGGTTCCGGTTCTCGGATCCGGTTCCGCGGTTCCGGTTTCGGTTCCGAACTGGAACTGGAACCGGCCCAACGGCTATATAGCCGTTGGGCCAACGGCCTTTTCAATTTTAATTTTTTTTTATTCTTTAAACCCTGAAAAATTACTATTTTACCACCGAATGAAAAATCTATAAATACCACCTCATTTTAACCATTTTAACTCACAATTACATCCAAATCTCTTCCACTCTCTCTCAAAAAGCTCTCAAAAAATCATCCTCATATTAATATTTAATATTATTAACAATAATAATTATTTTATTTACACTACTCTACACACACACTCACTTATTATTACAAATAATCAATTTATTATTTTATACTAATGGCGTCGTCATCGAGAAATCCTAACCCTCGCGACGAAGATATTTGTATGGTTTTAGGTCACGCCGATACATTTCGGGGAAATGCCGACACCGACGAGGAGACCGATGTACCGGTGCCGGAACAGACGAGAGCGACCGACGAGGGACCGAGCCAAGCTTCTATGGCGACGACAAGAAGGAAGCAACAACCGTGTGGTCGGCGGTCTAAGGTATGGAATTTTTTCGACTTAGAAATGGATAAAAATAATCCCGCTTCAGGTACCGCTTATTGCAAAATGTGCCACCACCCCTACACAATTAAGACCGGACTGAATCAAGGCGGGACGGGCTCGATGAAAAAACACCTACAAAGGGCACATAATTTCGGGGACGATCTAGAGCCGGTAGGAACCGAACCCCGACAACAACAAATAAACGTAAGTACGGGTAAGAATTTTGTTATTACTAGGGAAATTTCTAAAAAGCATTAGTTAAATTCGTACTTATGTGTGAAGAACACTTTTGCATTGCGGAAAGTGAGGGTTTATCGAATTTACGAGTACGATACAACCCGGATTCCATAACGTGACCCGTAAAACCCTTAGGAAATATGTCTTAGAAACTTTTAAGGAATATCAAACTAGCTTAATTAATCATTTAGCCAACATTACGTGTAGGATTAGTTTGACTACTGATATTTGGACTAACATTACGTCGCAATCTTATTTAGTCGTCACCCCCATTGGATAGATGAAACATGGACCATGAAAAAACGTATTCTTTCCCTAGATCCCTTAGATTCGCAACATAATGCCACTACGATATCGAACTATGTGTTGAATGTCGTTAATAAATATTGTATTCAAGATAAAATTATGTCTATCACCTTAGATAATGCTAGATAAAATTATGTGTTGATAGATAATTATGTCTATCAACTTCGTAGGCATCTTAGGTTACCCTTAGACGGTAAATTATTACATGCTAGGTGTGCTTGCCATATTATTAACTTGTGTGTGCAATGTGCTTTTGACGAAATTTTGGGAGATATTGTAGAAAAGTTTAAGGTAATAGGTAAGTTACTTCGGGAACGCCGCTACGGAACGTCGTGGAAGCAAACCGTCCTTGCCGCCGGCCTCACATACAAGAAGTTTCCGTTGCCAGTCCCGACTAGGTGGAACTCGTTGTACCACCTCCTCAGCACATTCATGCGCTACAAGGACTTGTTGACTCCTTTTTGGAACGAGGTCGCAGTCGGCAACACCTCCAGATATGAATTACGACAACTTGATTGGGATATTGTAGGTTTGATCGTGTCCATACTTGAAGTGTTCGCCGAGGCTACGGAGAAATTTTCCGGAGTTCACTACCCGACGTCCCCATTATTCGTCCCGAACCTCTTCGCGATGTGCTACAAGTTCGTGGAGTATCGCAGCAGTCCATACTTGGGTGGTTTCATCCAAAACATGGAGCAGAAATTCAGGAAGTATTGGGAAACCGTCCCAATAGTACACGGTTTCTCGGCCTTACTCGACCCTAGTTGCGGTGTTGATACATTTGATATTTTTTTCGAATATTATGCTCAGTTTCTTGGAAAGAAAGTGGACGACCAAAAGGCGTCAATACACGATTCTCTCGAAGAATGTTTTTCTATTTATGCAGCTGAGCAGGGACATAGTGTGGAGCAACCCGTACCAGCGAGCGAAGCCGGTTCGTCGGAAGGAGGCGGCGGCGCAATGGGACTACTACGAAGATTGAAGGCACAAAAGACGAAGACCAAAACGCGTGCGTCGGGGTCGAACACGAATGAGATCCAGCTCTACCTGAGCTACAACTTCCAGACTCTCGAAGACTTCGACGTTTTGGCCTGGTGGAAGTCGAACGCGACTCTTTATCCGACCCTCTCCGCCGTCGCTCGAGACGTTTTAGCCGTGCAAGCGTCTAGCGTCGCCTCCGAGTCCGCATTCTCTACCTCCGGGCGAATTATCGGCGACAGACGTGCGAGCCTTAACCCGACTTCCCTCGCAATGTTAACATTATTGAAGGATTGGTATTTGGCCGAATCGAAGAACCGACGGGAGAACGCCATCGACGAGTTCCGTTATTCCTGTTCGGACGAAGACGAAGAGGCCTCTAACATAGTTGTAGTTAATAGTCAAGTTGAATAAATTGTATTTTTTATTTCGAATTTTTTTTCCTTTTTGTAATTTTTAGGTATTTTTTTCTTTCTTTTATGTTTTTATTTGTATTTTTAGGTAGTTTTTTTTTTATTTTTTCTATTTTTTATGTTTTTTTTGTTTTTTTTTAATAAAATTTTTGGATATTTTCTAAAGAATTTTTTCAAAGTAGAAAAATAAAAAAAAAGTAAAAAAATTAAATGGGCCGATTCCGATTTTGGAACAGGAATCGGCCCAGTACAGGCCCGGGGGTTCTAAGTGTGGTTCTGGTCCGGTCCCGGGAAAATGATCCGGAACCGGAACCGGCCCCACGGTGGAACCGGTTGAACCGGAACCGGTAGAACCGGCCCAATCCGGCCCAAAGCCCACCACTAGAGTAAAGTATATAACATTTTGGTGGTTTGCACGTCATCATCATCTTTCTGTCAAGAAACGGAATTATTCCAAAAGGAATTAATTCAGAAGCAAAATTTCTACAGTCAATATCTTTGTGTTTGGCAACATATCAAAGATCAATTAAATACTTCCATGAGCTGTTTATAATTGTATTAGTTACTCTATATGTACATATATCGTATATTATATGGCATGATTTCACTTTATCTCTCCTCATGGTTTATATACAAAAATACAATTGTTTTAACTTCCTTCCACAGCCTGTGAACAAATGGTCCCAAAAGTCTCATCTAAAGAAAGGAATTAATTTATTATTTTTTGGAATGTGGACAGCTTGCTTTAATATTCAGACAGGACCAATTCTCTCCCATATATTATATATAGATTCTTCTTGAATATTACAGCAGTAGCCTACTACCATTATGCAATATAGTACTAACATAATTATAATAACAATAATAAAAGACAGCCGCCCACTTGACAATCAACGCATGTGAAAGAATGTGTGCGCGATTATTCAGAACGACATATACTGATTTTCAAGAATATAAAAATGCTACCTTAAACACGATATTAATACCAACGAACATGAAATTTCCTCTTATCTTTTCACATAGCATATGATAAAATATAATCTAATGCGTGTCTCCATTCTGAATTCAGAAGTGTGATGCAATAATACACAGCTATTGTTCAATTATTTATTTAAATTATTTTCTATTGCTTCTCCGACATTTAACCAAACTACACAACAACTGAATTTTACAAAGAGACAAATCTTAAAAAGTTAAAAGAGATGAAAAGAAAAAGCCACAAGTACGCACCTCCCCCTGTCGGTACGAAGACGCAGATCTGCTCTGTGTAAAGAACTCCTCTTTCTATACAAATCCTCTGTTTTGCTCTCTCTCTCTCTCTTTCTCGACAGATCCTTAGTCCTCGGTAACAGAGAACTCAAACCAACGGAAAAAAAAAAAGAAACAGAACATAGAAATGAACTCTTCAGACCAAAGGCGCAAGCGAAAGCGAATCCTCAGACAGTCAGATTCATCGCTGTCTTATCTCTTGCACTTGCTGTCCGTAAGATCTATCGTACTCTGTTTCAGTTTCCTCACCTTCCTCTACCTTCTATCCCACGCAGTGCCTATCAGTTCATCTGCTTTTCACCCAGTTTTAGTGGTTTCAAGCTTGTCTCTGCTGTCTTCTTCTAGCTCAAGAACTGTTAAGACAGTCGAAGATCTAAGTACATTCGAGCTTCCATTGAGGGTAGAAAACAGGGTTTTCTTCCCCGACCATGTTCTTTTACTAGTATGCGATGGGAGGGTTCTGAAGAAGAGCGACGTGGATGGGCTGGACTGCATCTATTACGGTAAGGAAAGAGATGTAGGGTTTGATGTAAGAAAAGTGCTTTCCGTAGATGAATACGATGAGCTGAGATCCATAGTTAGATGCCCACTACCATCTTCGAATCATTCCGACGAAGTAAGCGTAAGGTGGAACTACGGTAATAAGAATGGAGTCTTTGGACAAGAAAACAATGGAGGGCTGCGTAACAACATCAGCAGCACAATTCCTTCTTACTCCTGGAACAATGTTGTCTACGCAGCTACATTAGACAAAGATTCTGCTATAGTTTTGGTGAAGGGTTTGAATCTGAGACCCGATAGAGAATCCGATCCAAGTCAATTCACCTGCCATTTTGGGCTCGAAAAGTGGGGAGAAAAAGTCGACGACGACGGCAATAAGCCAAAGCTGCTCATTACAAGGGCAAACTCCGCCGCCCAAGAAGTCATAAGATGCCCATTACCACACGCTCTTCGAACCAATCCCATCAAGGCAACGGGCGTTAAGGTAACAATCGGCGTAAGCCATTACCACGGTGGTCATAACCGCCGAGCCCTAATGCCTTCGGTCGCCAAGATCACACCTTTAGGCGAGAAACACACGCCCGAGAAAAGGCACTCGCTCTGCGTATGCACAATGGCGTGGAACCAAGCCTCGGCCATGCGCGAGTGGATAACGTACCACTCATACCTCGGCGTAGAGAAATGGTTCGTATACGACAACAACAGCGACGACAGCACAGACGAGGTTGTCCAAGAGCTCGACGCCCTAAACTACAACGTGACGAGGCACGTCTGGCCTTGGATCAAGAGCCAAGAGGCGGGATTTTCGCACTGCGCACTACGATCGAGAAGAGAATGCAAATGGGTCGCATTCATGGACGTCGACGAATACTTCTACTTCCCATACAACAAGGCACCATCGTTAGGCGAAGGCTCGCTGCGTACCCTCGTGGCTAACTTTTCGGCATCTTCGAGGGCCATAGCAGAGCTCAGAACTTCCTGCCACAGTTTCGGGCCCTCGGGCCTGAATTCCCAGCCACCTCAGGGGGTCACGGTGGGCTACACCTGTCGGCTGCAGAGGCCCGAGAGGCACAAGTCGATCGTAAGGCCCGAGGCGTTGGATTTGAGTCTGCTCAACGTTGTGCATCACTTTCGACTGAGGAAGGGATTTAGGTACGTGAACTTGCCTCAGAGCGGGGCGGTGATAAACCATTACAAGTACCAGGTTTGGGACGTTTTTAGGACCAAGTTTTATAGGAGGGTTGCGACTTATGTGGCTGATTGGAAGATGAATATGAACGAAGGGTCGAGGGATCGCGCCCCGGGCTTGGGGACGGAGGCGGTCGAGCCTCCCGATTGGGCTCAGAGGTTCTGCGAGGTTTGGGACACGGGCCTGAGGGACTTTATGCTCACGAATATGGTCGATTCTTACACGGGATTGCTCCCGTGGGAGGGGACGGGCCGAGCCTTGTTGTAAAGACGGATTCTTTCATTGATTTTTCTTTTCTGTTTTTTTTTTTGTATTGCTGCTGTAGTTATGTGGATTGGTTTTGCTTACACACGGGCATGGTATAAATTCTTTTTTTTTTTTTTTTTTTGAGGATGGTTTATGGATGGTAGCTTTGTTTTGGAACTTCTTGCTTATCGAATTATTGTTTTAGATGTTGATTTGAGGATTTGATTGAATCGAGTTAGCTCTGGGGTTTCTTGATATTCTTTTTGATTTTACGATGTCAGAAATGAGTATTATATGTGCCCTCTTCCTCACAAACTGTTCATGAACAAAATCGTGGTGTAAATAAAATAAAATAAAAAGATTAGTCAACAATGAATGAATGAATCCGCAGTGCAGATCGAGAGATATTTTGTAAATGGTTTGAGCAACGATATATTCGAGCATTGAAAACAAAGACGACATCTTTATATGCTTTTCTGATCCACGTGAATCAGACGACGAAAGGGTTGCGATTATGTATGGCAACGGGCCATTATTTTTAAGTAGGACCCATTACCCGACCCGATCAGGCTCCGAGAAATGCCGACCCGCCCCAGCACGAGACCCGAAATAATCGGGTAAGACCCGCCAAACCTGTCATACCCGCCTAAATAGACTTTTTCAAACATTAAAATTTTTTGCCCACTTCAAATACATAACAAAAACCAAGTAATTGACAAAATCATTCATCAATCAACATCAAACTCAAAGCATTGACACAATAGATATAAATTTTAAGGTCTTCGAAATAGCAAAGATTAGTATCAATCAACCGAACAAGTACATCTAGACCGTAGTCTCACTAGCACTTTCTTCTTCAATATCATCTTCTTCATCCAATACGACGGGGCACTTCAAATCAGGCCCGTAGCTTATATAAGGCCGATGAGGCGGCCGCCTCAGGCCCGACATGGGAAGGGGCCCAAATTTATTTATATATATATATATATATATATATAGTTTATATAGTTAAAAAAAAAAAAAGCAAAGTAGATAAATGTAAATGGGTGAAAACGTAAGTGGAGTGTTTATTAATAGATGGGCCTTGAGTTGGGACAAAAGCAGCTGAAACTGTGTTTAATAAAAAGTTCAGTCCAAGAAAAATATATTAAAGCTTTCAATTTAGAGAAAGAGGAAAACGTGGTGGGGGGAAAAAGTTTCAGACGAAGGGCTTCTGTTTCAAAAGGTTTTTATCTGATAAAATCTCGCTGCTTTCATCTGGGACTGAGCTTAGGTATGGACTGTGCTTACGTATATTTATGCTGTCTTTTCTTATTGATAATTTGATTGGCGGCGAAGCGAACGAAGGCAATTTTTTTACTTCTTCGAAAATGTTATCAAATAAACCATGTGTGTAAATTGTGATACGATATGCAAACCAAAATTCTGCTAGGTTATACTATTTTGCAATATCTGGTCGGAGTCTACTAATTTAGTAGTTAATTCATGAGGCATTTCTATTAACTGTGTTGTGAGAAAAGTTACTTACTGTTTATGTTTTTGTTGTTAGGTACAGGAAACAGAAATAATAAATGTCTACTACATCGGGGTATTACAAGAGAAAAAAGAAACGAAAGGCGGAAGCACTAACTCAAAGTCAAGCAGGAGATATAATGAAATATTTTAGTACAGGCAGTGCAGTGGATAAAGATGAAGTGGCTGATGATTTAATCGTCGATGAACCACAGAATCAAGATGTGAATGAACAAGTACTTGAGGGTATTATAGAAGAGAATGAAGAGATCAATTTGGGACATTCAAATGAGCAACAACAAGATGAATTTCATAATGAAGAAGAAGAAGAATTGAAGTCGAATTTGAATTTGGAGGATCCGGGAAATTGGAATAACATCTCTCAGAAAATGAGAGATTATTTAGTAGAAATGGGTCCGAAAAGAGTGGAGGGTATTTCGTTTCCGAAAGACGACAACAATAGACATTTCGATTCGATTCATTTTACACGAGTAATGGCAAACGGCGAAGAAATCGATAGAAGATGGCTGGTATATTCTCTTTAACTGGATCGAATCTTTTGTTTTGTTGCAAATTGTTCAAGACTAATGAAATGATGAGTAGAATGAGTAATCTTGGAGTTGATGGATTTAAAGACTGGCGCAATATGCATCGATGTCTTAAAAGTCATGAGCATAGTATGGATCTATGACTTGTATGATTGCTTGGGTCGAATTAGAGAAAAGATTGAAGAAAAGTAAAACAATTGATGAGGGTATGTAGCTTCGTATAAATAAAGAAAAGCACCATTGGAGACAAGTGCTGACGAGAATAATCTCGATTGTGAAAAGAGTTGCCGGAAACAACTTGGCCTTTCGGGTAGACAATGAAAGATTTTATGCTGCGAATAATGGGCTTTTCTTGCAAATGATAGAAATGGTTGCTGAGTTTGATCCGGTGATGGAAGAGCATGTTCGAAGATGTGAAACAAAAGAATCTAGGTATACATACTTGAGTCCACAGATTCAAAATGAATGGATATCGACATTGGCGAATGAAGTGAAAATGGCGATAATTGCTAAAGTGAAGAAAGCAAAATATTTTTCAGTTATACTTGACTGCACTCCAGATGCAAGTCATCAAGAGCAAATGTCTCTAGTGCTGCGATGCGTGGATGACTCTATAGACATACCAAAAGTAGAAGAATATTGGATCGAGTTTTTAAAGGTAGACAACACGTCCGGTCATGGATTGACCAATGAACTTCTAGATGCGCTTATTAGAGTTGGGCTTGACATTGATGATGTGAGAGGACAGGGATATGATAATGGAGCTAACATGAGCGGAAGACACAAAGGCGTTCAGAAACGATTGCTTGAAGTAAATCCTAGAGCTTTATATACACCGTGTGGTTGTCATAGTCTTAACTTGGCATTAGTTGATATGGTGGAATGTTGTGCTAAAGCAAAGTCTTTCTTCGGAGTTGTGCAACGTATCTACACGTTGTTCTCATCCTCAACAAAGAGATGGAAAATTTTTAGAGATAAAGTGTCTTATTTAACTGTTAAGCCATTATCGCATACTCGTTAGGAAAGCCACATCGATAGTGTAAAGGCGATCAAAGAGCAAGTTGTTGATATACGAGACGCTTTACTTGAGTTGGCAGAAGTTGCTGAAGATTCAAAAACGAAAAGTGAAGCTGAGGCCTTGGCATTATATGATCTTGAGAGCTTTGAGTTCTTGCTTGGAATGGTAATCTGGCATAAGTTGTTGCAAGCAATAAATAATGTGAGTAAGTTTCTTCAATCAGAAGATATGGATATCGATATTGCAATCAATCTCTTGCAAGGTCTAGTTCAGTTTCTTGATGAGTATAGAGAATATGGATTCTCTAGTGCTATAGAAGAAGCTACGGGGATGGCATCTGAGATGGGAATCGAGCCAAAATTTAGAGAAAGGCGCACTATTCGCCGAAAGAAACAATTTGATGAAAGTGACAGCGGGACTGTTGACGTTGCACAATCAGGTGAAGAATCTTTCAGAGTTGAATACTTTTTATTTATAATTGATCGAGCTCGAATTTCTCTCCAAGTTAGATTTGAGCAATTTAAACAATATCAAGAGATTTTTGGATTTTTGTTAAACTTGGAAAAGTTGAAGAGTGATTCGTCTGCTAGCTTAATGGAGTCTTGTAAGAAGCTTGAAAAATTCCTGAGTCGTGATGGAAGTTCAGACATCAGTGGCGATGAACTATGCTCCGAGTTGAAGGTTTTGAAGTGCTACTTGAGAAATGAAAAGAGAGCAATTGATATTCTACGGCGTTTGGTGAAACTGGATGGTTTATTTCGAAATACTTATATTGCATACAAGATTTTGCTAACGATACCTGTAACAGTTGCATCAGCAGAAAGGAGCTTTTCTAAGTTAAAGTTGATCAAGAATTATCTTCGATCAACAATGTCACAAGATCGGATGAATGGACTAGCGATGTTGTCGATTGAAAAGGAAATGGTCGGACAACTAGATTATGCAGATTTGATCAATATTTTTGCCTCTAAAACATCTAGACGAGTAGTATTTATGTAATCAGTTTAAGTATTTATTGAACATTCTACTATAATATATAGTATTTTATTTATTTATTTAGTTACATCGACGGTTTAAAATTACGTTATACATATCTTATTTGAAAAAAATTACTTAAGAATGACTAGGGGCCCGAAATTTGAGTTTCGCCTCAGGTCCCAAGTACCTCAGCTACGGGCCTGCTTCAAATTAGCATATTTCTGAGAAATGCCTTAAAAACAGATATTAGATATATTAATTTGAAAATTTATTGTCTCAAAATTATAGTAAAAATATAATATCATTCACTTACCGTTCACCTCGTGCAGTAACCAACGACGAGTGCACATCAATGCTTCCAATGTGTCCGGTTGGAGTCTACTACGATGAGGGCTAAGCAATCTTCCACTAATACTAAAAGCAAATTCAGAAGCAACAGCTGATATGGAATTGCTAATATGTCCCTCGCCATCTTTTGTAGAATAGGATATTTGATCCCATTAGTCTTCCACCAACTCAACACATCAAAGTTTTCCATTCTTGGCAAAACAGTTTCTTCTAAATACATATCCATTTTCGATGTTAATGATTGTCTAACTTCATTGCCTGAGCTCGCAACATATTGGTCATATTATTCCAGAGTATCGCTCTCAAATGCATTGAAACTATAAACACTAGAAGACGATGCACCTCCACTACTTGAGCCACTTCCTTTCGAACTTGCACTTATAGTTTGGTAATCAATCAACAAATCATAGCAATTTTGACGAATTTCTTCTCCCGATATTGAGCTCGTGAGAACACGTCTCTATATGATATAGCAACCTCCAACATCAAATACGTCCAACGAGTTGGACAATCTAGAGTTAACTTCTTCGAACAATTAACGTCCAACTGACGAGCCAAATCTTCAAAACATTCAACTCCACCAGGTGAAGCAGTCCAAAAGACAACAATATCACGTATTCTCTCAATTGCTCCATTAATCAACTCTAGGCCATCTTTCACAATCAAATTCAAAATATGAGCGCAACAACGCATATGAAGTACCTTGCCATGCAGTTGTAAGTTGTTTCTAGGGAGCTTGTCTTGAAGGAGTTGAAGCATGGCATCGTTGGTCGAACAATTATCTACAGCAGTAGTAGATAACTTTTTGATCAATATTCCAATCCGTTAACGCCTTAACAAGTTGCACCGAAAGCTCATGAGTTGTGTGTGGAGCAGGAACATACAAAAACCTACACATATTAATTAGATAATTAGAATATTCTGTTTAGCAAATAAATCGAACTTGAGCAGTGATTGCCATAAAGCCTTTGTTACTTGACGTCCACATGTCAGTTGTAATAGCAACATGACATTTAATCTTTTCTAGTGTTTGGTAACACTTGGTCCTCTCTTCTCCATAAATCTTCAGGATGTCCATTTGAGCGTGTTCCTACTTATATTCTTAAAACAAGGTTGGAGGCTTGCAACAAATCTTCGAAACCCAAGATGCTCTACCATACTTAGTGGATAATCATGCAAAATAACCATGATAGCTAGCTCATGTCTCGACTTTTCCTGACTGAAAATATGCGTCGAGAGTTCTTGAGATCCACTTAACTTGTTATTTGCGGTTTGCTCGATGTGGGTTGTCCTCGTGGGTTTGCTCGAAACCGTGCGTTTCTACTCAATTGTCCATATTTCTGAACCTCTCGTTGCATTTAGAAACCTGAAAGTGTCAATGCAGAAGTATATAGCAACGCAAAGATTACACCCCTATATAATACGGTGTACCTTTATAAGTACGATTACGGTACCTCATTACTTTACACCTTGTACCTTTTGGTGTTTGGTTAGGGTACCTTGTTACTCTATATCGTGTATCTTTTATGTGTGGTTATGGTACTTTTTTCAATGATAGTTGAACTATTTAAATAGATAAAACAATATATTGTCTAAAAAAGTGTAGTTCATGGGGATAGGTTATAAATTGAGGACAAGTGTCTACAACAAGTATAAATTAAGTTATAAATTGAGAGAACATGGTATATCATATTTTAGGGTCATTTGTTGCATATAAGTTCATACCTTTTTGAATATTTTTAGTAGGGTATTCTTGTGTTGGTGTAATTTGGTGAATATTTTAAGATAAAAGACAATGTTACGCTAAAAATGATGTTTCTTATGCATAGAACTATTGGTAAGGTAACAATGGTAAACAAGATACGGTAATCGTATGTAAAAGAAACATCAAATACTAGTTATATGGTACATTAAATGCATCAAAGTGGTACACTACATTTATGGCGTAAAAAATATGAAAAAAAACAAAAGTAAGCCGTTTGTCTGCAACAAAACCCGACATCTAACTACTTTTGTATCTGACAAATAACTATATCGGACACATGGAAGAATAGTCTGACACAAAAAGTTATGACATTTGGAATATTCTAAAGCTAGAAAGGTAAAATATATCTGACACGCTGCATTTACAAAAGATGCAATCTTTCTTCCAGGCAAAATGCTCCTTGATTGTGGTACGATAAAATCCGCATTGTAGGTACATTAAACATTCACTTTAAGTAAACTGTCGTGCATATTTTGGGTACTCTAATTTCACTACATATGGTACAGCATATTTGTTTAGCCTATATTCGATCCAATGTAAATTTGATTTTGTGGTACGATAAACTACGCATTGTAGATACATTAAACATTCATATTTAAGTACGGTGTCGTACATATTTTAGGTACCTAGTTTCACAACATATGGTACAATATATATGTTTATGCTACATTCGATCGAATTTAAATTTGATTTTTTGGGCTTATATATATCTAAGTTATATCGTTAACTTCGTATCTAGTTTGATATTGTAACATCTCTACTCATGTAGTTAATGTTAGAAATCCAATGTATCATTAGAAGAAGATGAACAATGTTGTTACAATTTAGTACACGACAGAGTATTTGTATGTTTAAATGAGAACGATCACCCTATAGTGTAATACCCGGGTCCCGTGCGTAAGTTGGCCAATAAATTTGCATGCATATTATGTGATGATATGATTTTATATTTAGTATTTATTTAATTTCATGCTTACGTGATATCTAACATTATTTGAAAGTTAGGTATGGAGCTTGAACAGTTTAGAAGTAAGTAAGAAATTCGAAATATTATAATTTTGAAACTTAGGGTTTCTTTTGGATAAATTTTGAAACAAATGAATAAGGAGAAGTTCGAAATTAGAGGTTAAAGAGAATTTCGAAATCTAGGTGATGATTTTGGAATTTTATGGAAGAAGTTTGAAATTTGGATGAAGTTGGAAACAAGGAAAATTTCGAATTATCCTTTGGAATTCTTTCAAAGCATATATTTCGACATCTTCTAATAAGGATTTCGAAATTATTAGTAATATATGTAATATTAAATAATGATTAATCTAAGGTTTAAAGATTTGGTAAACGTCTTCATCATTGAACTTACTACAAGATTAACAATGGGATGAGTCCAAACATTCTAAATTAAAAGGGAAAGCAGAAAACGACTTAAAGCTAAGGTAATAATAATAAATAAAAGCTTTAATTTAACAATAGGGAAAGAAAGAAATCTGTTAGATGAAATTTTCGTGGAACAAGTCTAGGAAGGAGGCGAAGAACTGAAATAGTTTCCATAACGTAACTTGGAATTCGGTAAGAGTTCTTACTATAATCTTTATATTTAAATTAGGTTTTGGCTTATTTAAGTGTTATTAAACATGAAATTTACGTAAGTTTATATTCTTTAGGGTTTTTGATTTTTGAAAAAAAAGAAGAACATCATTTAGAGTTGATATGATATTTAAAGTGTTCTTGTGATAATTAAGGTGTTCATGATAGATAAGATTTTGATCGAAAGATTATAAGGGTTAAGAATTAAATAGTGTTTTGTAAGGATTTTGAAATGATTATATGTAGTTGGTTCGAAATTTTGATAAATGTCGGGTAAAATATCGAGTAGGATATCGATATGGGTTATGTGAAGTTACTTCGAGTTTTATAAATTTTGAAGAGAATGTCGAGATGGTGATGAATAAATGTCGAAATGGATCTTGAATAAATGTCGAAATGTTATATGTTGTGTCGAGATTTATGAATTGCAAAAGAGAATTTTGAGATAGAATGTCGAGATAGATCACTAAGAAATGTCGAATGATATGTGTCTTAGGTGAAATGATTTTGAGATTTTGGTGTGAGGTGTCTCGACATCTTTGGGTATTATTTAATAAATGTCGAACCGATTGAAATCTATAAATGTCGAGATGTGTTATTGGTATAAGATGTCGATATGTATCATATGTAGTTAAAGATGTCGAGTAGGATTTTGAAGTGAAAATGTCGAGTGACTATGTGATGTTTCGAGATTTATCATGTAATATCGAGATTCATAGTATAGTTTAATAAATGTCGAAACTTTGTTTGAATAACAAAGAATGATATTGAGCTCTATGTGGTGTCGAGATATATTTTAATTTATGCCGAGATTATATCAATTATATTTCTCAGTTTAGGTTAAAGTTGTAAATTTTAGGGTTTTGAAATTTCAAGTCGAAAATAAGGTTTTAAAATTTAATCAATTTCATGAAATTATAATTAAATTAACGAATTATAATTTTATATGTTTTTATAATTAGGATTTGAAGGTTAGCGATTTAACCGTACGATAAGCTAAGGATATCAGGTAAGTGGGAATTTCACCTACAACACATAAATTGATTGATATGTGTATTGTTATGTGATTAATTGCTTCGTTGAATATGTGGTATGTGAATTATCTGTTATATGTGATGGTTTGGAATATTTATTGTTGCATTATTTATGCATCATGATCATGTGCACGCACGAATCATATTGAATATTTTGAGGAATGAGCGTGCATTATATTACTCGAGTGGAAAGCGAGGTATATGTAATGGAGATAGATGAAAATATAGCTACTTCTACAAAGGCACCATGACGGGGGTAAAACCGTCGAGTATATTTTCCTAAATTATTTAGGTATTGGGAAGGCACATAGTATAACTATAGTGCCAAGAAAGTAATTTGATAGAGGGGCGACCTGGTGAATGATAAGATTGGAGATAAACCCTAATTTTATCCTAGCCAGTGTGGGCCACTATCGTATTTTTATCCGAAAAGGATTTGAGCTCATGATATGATGGTGCGGTTAGTAAGTAGCTATGGGCTCTGATGAAAATGAGAAATGAATGAGTATGATGTGAGGATAGTATTAGAACGCACTGGCGCGGATGCCTTTGCTAGTTTGGACACGTGCATACATGCATATTTCCACTTACTGAGCTTTATAGCTCATCCCATGTTTTATGTGTTGTAGACGTAGCGAATCCGGTACGTAAAGGTTTAGATGACGAGACTGGTCCTTCTGGAACTTCCGGTGACTTTTGAGGGTGGTGTGTACATGGATGCGACCTGTGCGGCGGGTGTTATGTTTTCTTATGTTGGTTTTTGTAAATTAAGTTTGTATTGTATATAAAGTTTGAATAATATTGGTATTGTAAAATAGTTTGAGTGTGGTGTGCTTTGTAAAATCGAAAAATTCTATCGACGTTTTATATGTAATATATTTTATATTTCCTTTAGTCACGTAAGTTAGCGTAAGAAATAGTAGTAGAAGTCGGGTCGTCACAGGTTGGTATCAGAGCTTCGGTTGCAGTTTCTGTAGACTGTCCATGTACACACACTCAAAAGCGCGGAAGACAGCCTTGATTGTAAGTTATTTGATACTATGAATTTCTTGCATTGCATGATTTATTGGCCTTAGGGACTGTTAGGGTAAGAGAGACAACATGGTTAGAACTAGAGGAGAAGGCAGTGGAGGAAACAATCATGAAGGCGAAAATGTAAACCAGACTGACAATCGTGACTCGGCTATCCTTCAGCTCACCGAGTTAGTACGTCAGCAGTCTCAACAGATTCGGGAATTGATTCAGCAGCAAAACTCTGAGGGGACAAGGAATAACGGAATTTCTCAGACTGATAGGGTTGAAGCAGTTGGTGAAAGATTTCGTAAATTGAACCCATCGACTTTTGAGGATGCTATTGATCCAACATCTGCTGAAGATTGGCTCAGAACATTAGAGAGTATGTTTCAATATAGCAGAATTCCTGAGAATGAGAAAGTTCTGTGTGCTGCATTTCTACTGCGAGGAAGTGCAGGACATTGGTGGGATACTATTTTGGCGATCGAGGATCCAATCAACATGAGTTGGGAACGTTTCAAGGAACTGTTCCGAAATAAATACTTCACTGCACCTGTGCGAGCCCAACGTCTGAATGAGTTTATAAATCTCAAACAAGGGGCGATGATTGTGGCGGAATATATCAGAAAATTTGAACAATTGTCAAGGTTCGCCACTCATATGGTGAGTACTGATGCTCTGAAGGTCGAACGATTCCTTGAAGGTCTAAAGCCGAAGTTGTATCGTGACGTTAATATGGCCGGATTACAAGGAGCCTCATATGCTCAAGTAGCTGAGCGGGCGATGGTGGCAGAACAAGCGGAGACACGAATTATTCGTGCTCAAGAGGCAAAGCGAAAGTTTGTGCAAGGAGCAAAGTGGAGTGGGGGTAATCAGAAACGGCAATTCTTTCCAAAAGGTGGGAAGCCAAATTTTCAGAATAGGCCTGGACCACCTCAACAACAAAACCCTAATCAATGGAGACCTCAAGTCACAATGCCAGCTTGCTCAAGATGTGGGCGACATCATTCGGGTATCTGTTTTTCACAGAATGCTATCTGTTACAAATGCGGAAAGACGGGGCATTACGCAAGATCATGTTCAGAGAAGACACCAGGAAATCAAGCTATGGTTCAAGCGAAACCACCAACTGTGCCAGCACGCGTGTATACTTTGACTACTGAGGAAGCAAAAGCTAATCCGTCCGTGCAGGTATTCTACTTATTCACAAACTTCCGACATGCATTTTAGTAGATTCAGGAGCTACGCATTCATTTGCATCCACTAAATATGTGACGAGACTCGGGATTACACCTACCCTATCTGATTGTGAATATAATGTGACTGTTCCACACAGAGTTGCGATGCGAACCAATCTGGTTTTACGGAATTCTCCGGTGTTAATTAACGAAAGAGAACTGTCCGTTGACTTAATAGTCATTCCAATGAACGATTATGAGGTGATTCTTGGAATGGACTGGCTCTCGAAATACGGAGCTGTCATTGACTGTAATCGCAAGACAGTTACGTTTAAAACAGAAGAGAATGAGCCTTTCATTTTTGGGGAAACAATCAAAGAAAAAAATGTTTCTAGAATTTCAGCTACAAAGGCACAGCGTTTAATTAAGGCGGGATGCGAAGTTTATCTAGTCTTCGCAGTGAAATCAGAGGAACGTTCATCTCCGAAATTAGAGGATGTGCCAGTGGTGCGTGATTTTCTGGACGTGTTTCCTGAAGATTTGCCAGGATTACCACCAGATCGAGAAATTGAATTTACAATTGACTTAATACCAGGATCTGCTCCATTCTCTAAGACTCCTTATCGATTAGCGCCGACTGAATTGAAGGAGTTAAAGGATCTGTTGGATGATTTATTACAGAAAGGATTCATTCAACCCAGTTTTTCTCCTTGGGGAGCGCCAGTTCTGTTCGTGCGAAAGAAGGATGGGTCGATGCGACTATGCATTGACTACAGAGAGCTGAACAAAATAACAATCAAGAATAAATATCCATTACCCAGAATTGATGATTTATTTGATCAACTTCAAGGCGCAACGGTGTTTTCAAAAATAGATTTACGATCGGGATATCATCAATTGAAGGTTCGAAAAGAAGACATTCCAAAGACGGCGTTCAGGACCAGATATGGACACTACGAATTTTTAGTTATGCCTTTCGGGGTAACTAATGCGCCAGCGGCATTTATGGATCTAATGAATCGAGTGTTCAAACAATTTTTGGACAAGTTTGTCATTGTGTTCATTGATGACATTCTTATTTACTCGAAGACGAAGAAAGAACATGAGCAACATTTGAGGATAGTTCTTGAGATATTACGAGAAAATAAATTATATGCCAAGTTCAAGAAATGTGAGTTGTGGTTGAGTCAAGTTGCATTTTTGGGCCACATTGTTTCTGGAGAAGGAATTTCTGTGGATCCTAGCAAAATTGAAGCTATCAACAATTGGCCTCAACCAACCAATGTGACAGAAGTACGGAGTTTTCTTGGCTTAGCTGGATATTACAGAAAGTTTATTAAGGACTTTTCAAAGATTGCATCAACACTGACTAACTTAACAAGGAAGAATGTTCCATTTCATTGGAGCGAGGAGTGCGAGCAAAGTTTTCAAGAATTAAAGAAGAGACTCACTTCAGCTCCAGTTCTTACAATACCATCAGGGATTGGAGGATTTTCAGTTTATAGCGATGCGTCAAGAAATGGTCTGGGATGTGTATTGATGCAATATGGAAAAGTAATTGCCTATGCTTCTCGACAATTGAAGGAATATGAAAAGAGTTATCCGACTCATGATTTGGAGCTCGCTGCTGTGGTTTTTGCTCTAAAAATTTGGAGGCATTACTTATATGGGGAACGATGCGAAATTTTCACGGACCACAAGAGTCTGAAATATTTCTTCACTCAGAAGGAATTAAATATGAGGCAAAGACGGTGGTTAGAACTTGTTAAAGATTATGATTGTGTAATTAGTTACCATCCAGGTAAAGCAAATGTGGTGGCTGATGCATTAAGTCGAAAAGCGGTAAGCGCGGAGTTACAATTGTTGGAAGTGGAGGTAGTGCAATTGGGAGAAGTTGAAGCAAAGTTGGCAGCTTTGACTTTGCAACCTACAATACTGGAACAAATCAAACGGGTGCAAAGAAATGATGAGTTATATCTAAAAATCAAAGACGCACAGGCGGAGCAAACTTCAACTGATTTCAAAATGCAAGAAGACGGAAGTCTATATTACAAGGACCGTTTATACGTACCTGATGATGCAGAGATTCGAAGAATAGTAATGGAAGAAGCACATGCGACGGCATATTCAGTACATCCAGGAGCTACAAAAATGTATCGAGACCTTCGAATAAATTATTGGTGGCCGGGGATGAAAAGAGACATTGCGACATTTATAAGTCAATTTCTAACTTGCCAACAAATAAAGGCGGAACATCAAAGACCAGCAGGGACATTACAGCCTTTGCCAATACCTGAGTGGAAGTGGGATCATATTACTATGGATTTCGTTGTTGGCCTACCAAAGACTGTAAAAGGTTATGATGCTATTTGGGTTATAGTCGACCGATTGACTAAGTCTGCTCATTTTCTACCCATAAGCTCGATATTTTCCCTGGAGCGATATGCAGAAATATATATACAAGAAATTGTTCGACTCCACGGGATTCCATTATCAATTATTTCGGATCGAGATTCGCGATTCTTATCAAATTTTTGGAAGAGTCTGCAGAAAGCAATGGGGACTAAGTTATCTTTCAGTACGGCTTATCATCCTCAGACTGATGGGCAGTCAGAACGAACTATCCAAACTTTAGAAGACATGTTACGAGCATGTGTTTTGGATTTTAAAGGAAACTGGAGCAAATATTTGCCACTGATCGAGTTTTCTTATAATAATAGTTATCATGCAACTATTGGGATGGCACCCTATGAAGCTTTGTATGGACGCAAATGTCGATCTCCCATACATTGGGATGAAGTTGGTGAACGTGCGATGTTAGGACCTGACATGGTTCAAGAGATGACTGAGGCTATCGCAAAAATACGAGAAAGAATGCAAACGGCTCAAAGTCGACAAAAGAGTTATGCAGACCAAAGACGTAGACCGTTGGAATTTGAAATAGATGACTGGGTATTTATCAAAGTATCTCCGATGAAAGGCGTGAAACGGTTTGGGCGAAAGGGTAAATTGAGCCCAAGATACATTGGACCTTTTAGAGTAATTAAAAGAGTCGGTGAAGTAGCTTATCAACTGGAACTACCATCCTCATTGGCACAAGTTCATGATGTTTTTCATGTATCGACATTGCGAAAATATGTCGCTGACCCGAATCATGTCTTGAGAAATGAATTTCTATATCAACAGCTTAAGCCAGATTTAAGTTATGAAGAGAAGCCGGTGGAGATTTTGATGTATGAAGTAAAGAGACTTCGAAATAAAGAGATTTCGTTGGTAAAAGTGTTATGGCAGAATCAGTCAACTGAAGAAGCTACGTGGGAACGTGAAAATGATATGAGAAGTCCGTACCCAGAATTGTTTCAACCAATCTGATTTCGAGGGCGAAATCCTCTTTAAGGGGAGGAGAATGTAATACCCGGGTCCCGTGCGTAAGTTGGCCAATAAATTTGCATGCATATTATGTGATGATATGATTTTATATTTAGTATTTATTTAATTTCATGCTTACGTGATATCTAACATTATTTGAAAGTTAGGTATGGAGCTTGAAAAGTTTAGAAGTAAGTAAGAAATTCGAAATATTATAATTTTGAAACTTAGGGTTTCTTTTGGATAATAAATTTTGAAACAAATGAATAAGGAGAAGTTCGAAATTAGAGGTTAAAGAGAATTTCGAAATCTAGGTGATGATTTTGGAATTTTATGGAAGAAGTTTGAAATTTGGATGAAGTTGGAAACAAGGAAAATTTCGAATTATCCTTTGGAATTCTTTCAAAGCATATGTTTCGACATCTTCTAATAAGGATTTCGAAATTATTAGTAATATATGTAATATTAAATAATGATTAATCTAAGGTTTAAAGATTTGGTAAACGTCTTCATCATTGAACTTACTACAAGATTAACAATGGGATGAGTCCAAACATTCTAAATTAAAAGGGAAAGCAGAAAACGACTTAAAGCTAAGGTAATAATAATAAATAAAAGCTTTAATATAACAATAGGGAAAGAAAGAAATCTGTTAGATGAAATTTTCGTGGAACAAGTCTAGGAAGGAGGCGAAGAACTGAAATAGTTTCCATAACGTAACTTGGAATTCGGTAAGAGTTCTTACTATAATCTTTATATTTTAAATTAGGTTTTGGCTTATTTAAGTGTTATTAAACATGAAATTTACGTAAGTTTATATTCTTTAGGGTTTTTGATTTTTGAAAAAAAAAAGAAGAACATCATTTAGAGTTGATATGATATTTAAAGTGTTCTTGTGATAATTAAGGTGTTCATGATAGATAAGATTTTATCGAAAGATTATAAGGGTTAAGAATTAAATAGTGTTTTGTAAGGATTTTGAAATGATTATATGTAGTTGGTTCGAAATTTTGATAAATGTCGGGTAAAATATCGAGTAGGATATCGATATGGGTTATGTGAAGTTACTTCGAGTTTTATAAATTTTGAAGAGAATGTCGAGATGGTGATGAATAAATGTCGAAATGGATCTTGAATAAATGTCGAAATGTTATATTGTGTCGAGATTTATGAATTGCAAAAGAGAATTTTGAGATAGAATGTCGAGATAGATCACTAAGAAATGTCGAATGATATGTGTCTTAGGTGAAATGATTTTGAGATTTTGGTGTGAGGTGTCTCGACATCTTTGGGTATTATTTAATAAATGTCGAACCGATTGAAATCTATAAATGTCGAGATGTGTTATTGGTATAAGATGTCGATATGTATCATATGTAGTTAAAGATGTCGAGTAGGATTTTGAAGTGAAAATGTCGAGTGACTATGTGATGTTTCGAGATTTATCATGTAACATCGAGATTCATAGTATAGTTTAATAAATGTCGAAACTTTGTTTGAATAATAAAGAATGATATTGAGCTCTATGTGGTGTCGAGATATATTTTAATTTATGCCGAGATTATATCAATTATATTTCTCAGTTTAGGTTAAAGTTGTAAATTTTAGGGTTTTGAAATTTCAAGTCGAAAATAAGGTTTTAAAATTTAATCAATTTCATGAAATTATAATTAAATTAACGAATTATAATTTTATATGTTTTTATAGGATTTGAAGGTTAGCGATTTAACCGTACGATAAGCTAAGGATATCAGGTAAGTGGGAATTTCACCTACAACACATAAATTGATTGATATGTGTATTGTTATGTGATTAATTGCTTCGTTGAATATTTGGTATGTGAATTATCTGTTATATGTGATGGTTTGGAATATTTATTGTTGCATTATTTATGCATCATGATCATGTGCACGCACGAATCATATTGAATATTTTGAGGAATGAGCGTGCATTATATTACTCGAGAGGAAAGCGAGGTATATGTAATGGAGATAGATGAGAATATAGCTACTTCTACAAAGGCACCATGACGGGGGTAAAACCGTCGAGTATATTTTCCTAAATTATTTAGGTATTGGGAAGGCACATAGTATAACTATAGTGCCAAGAAAGTAATTTGATAGAGGGGCGACCTGGTGAATGATAAGATTGGAGATAAACCCTAATTTTATCCTAGCCAGTGTGGGCCACTATCGTATTTTTATCCGAAAAGGATTTGAGCTCATGATATGATGGTGCGGTTAGTAAGTAGCTATGGGCTCTGATGAAAATGAGAAATGAATGAGTATGATGTGAGGATAGTATTAGAAAGCACTGGCGCGGATGCCTTTGCTAGTTTGGACACGTGCATACATGCATATTTCCACTTACTGAGCTTTATAGCTCATCCCATGTTTTATGTGTTGTAGACGTAGCGAATCTGGTACGTAAAGGTTTAGATGATGAGACTGGTCCTTCTGGAACTTCCGGTGACTTTTGAGGGTGGTGTGTACATGGATGCAACCTGTGCGGCGGGTGTTATGTTTTCTTATGTTGGTTTTTGTAAATTAAGTTTGTATTGTATATAAAGTTTGAATAATGTTGGTATTGTAAAATAGTTTGAGTGTGGTGTGCTTTGTAAAATCGAAAAATTCTATCGACGTTTTATATGTAATATATTTTATATTTCCTTTAGTCACGTAAGTTAGCGTAAGAAATAGTAGTAGAAGTCGGGTCGTCACATATAGTACATGCATTTGCATTATTTTTGTTATATTTATTGTTTGTAGGCACTAATATGTTAGTTGACGTATTAAAATGGACGTAATTGGGCCGATAAATCACGGTACAGTTTCAATACGAATTGTGGTACAGTAAAAGCGGATTTTAGATACGGTCAAGAACTGTATAAAGGTACAATGTAAACACTATATTGGGTGCATATATTAGTCTGCATTTTTTCTTTTAAAGTTCAATGTGGTACCATGTCAGTACTAAATATTGTACATTAGTGTAGTATAATTTGGTAGACTAAACGATGTTAAACTTGGTAACATATCGATACTCATCTTGGTACATACACACGAGAGCCATGTTCAAAAGCATCACAACCACGTACAAAAGCACCTGCAACTCAACATCCATAAAGACGGCAAATATAATTCGAATGACGATGAAAAATAGTACTGAAATCGTTCCGAGTTTATTCCATCTTTCTGTTCGTCAGAACTGTCAGCGCATGTCACATACTTTCTGTACGTGTCACAATATGTTCCATAATACTGCTAAAAATGTCAATTTTCGAAAATGCTGAGTTTTTTGTATTTTTCATAACAATATGTTCAGCTATTAATATATATTACTATTTCAATGCATTTGGTGTACCATTTGGTTGGTGTTTATTGTACCTTATAGACACGATTACCGTACCTTGTTTAACATTATTAGCGTACCCAAAACACCAATAAAAAACAAAATTTCAGGCAAAACACTATCTGTTGTCAAAATACATCCAACATTATACCACAACAAACAATACTCAAAACAAAAGTCAACAACTGAATCAACATATATGCAATATAAGTCCAAAAATATGAAATAACCTATATACAACATCTGGACAAAGGAATGGAAAAAGCAACATTGGATTATCCCGTGCTTCATTTATTAAGCTCAAAAGTTCGGCAAACATTATTATGTAAATTACAAGTTAGTTCTTACACAACATCCAACAAATAAATGTAGTTTTCAAACAAATAAGTAACATCCAACACATAAAATCTCCTTATCTTATTCTATAAAGCATACGGATAACCTCCCGTGCCTTACCACTATACGAGCCTCCACAACTCATCACGGGCATTAACAGAAACCTCATCACATGTCATTTCTGCATAAACTGAAAACAGTGATTGGTAGTGTCATTCTGCTGGAATACGTTGTACCAATCCAAAGCAACTTACTGTACCATTATAATGCATATAGTGTACTAAAATATGCGACCGACCTGTACCAAAAATAAACACATAGCGTACCAAAACTCAGATTCGTAATTCCTAATTAAAAACCTATAGAACCACCAAAAATGAAACTAAATACCCATATTAAATAACTAGATTCGATCAATAACCATATTAGCCTTAAATTAAGCACAAAACGCAATAATCGTGACCTTATAACTCAAATCAAGACCTTATAATCCTAATTGAGTAAGTAATCAAAAGCTAACACACAAAAAATTACGAACGTCAGACGATTCGGTTCGGACGATATGGAACAGAGATTCGAAACGAAAACATCACATATCGGGATTAAAAGAGAGAGAAGATCGTAAATCATTCATTGAAGGTGAAGATTTATTGTGGGTATTTGATTGGGCGTTCGATTTTGGAGAATCGTTGAACGGTCTGGTGATGGATATTTGGGTATATTCTTTCGTTCATGATTTTCTTTTTCTTTCTTGTTTTTATTATTTAAATTAAAAAGGCTGGTAAAATCGTAATATTATAAATTTTGAGGGTTAGTTTCGCCAATTGGTCCTTATGTGAAAGTTAAGTTTCTAATTGGTCCTCAAGTGATAAATTTTCTGAAATAGGGAGTTAAGTAATAGATTGTTATGCTGATAGTGATTAAACGAAGTTCTCCCTTAATTTAACATCTATTTTCCATATACTATAATATCATTACATAGCTGGCAGGCCGACCCGCGCTATAATTACATTGCTGGCAGGCCTAAAAAATCACAGCCGCTAGGTGGAGCAGGGCATGTTGGCTTGTGGGCCGCGGGCTGAACTCACAGCCGTAAAAATCACCCTATTTTGTTATTACCGAAAATAAATAAGCATATTTAATAAAAAAAGCCCGTTATATAGAAGGCCGGCGTTTTTTCTTTTTTGGTTTGTTGGACATGGGCATTGATTAACGGTTATTAGGCTAAATTGATTTATTTTTGGTCCAATAGCGTTATTTAAATTGATTTTTTTTAATCAATAGCAAAAAATACTACTTGTACAGTGACCGGACAAGGACTATTCATTATTCGCGCCAGCTAAATATATCGTACATTGGTGGTAAGGAATCTATGGAACCATTTGGCAGTACGTATGTGCTCACCTTCAAAAAACTTTGGAAAAAATCTCATTCATATCATCACCGCATCTTTCAAAATAACATGATTCGCGTGTCCATCTTTTCAAGATTGATATTTCCGAGTTAATTGAAACACTCATTAAATAACAAAATATAAAGAAGCACTTGGAGCCACTTGTAGCATCTTATATGGAACATTCCATTTAATTTCCCTAAAATAACAAGTAAAAAAAATATGATAAAGTAAGTGGAAAAATGAAAGTGAAGTGAGATTAGATGAATGGGTACCAAGTGGCTCTTATCCTCACGTATCCCACCCACCTTCAATGGTTAACAACAAACCAATCAGTTCATTCATCCTTTTGAGAATATGCCATTTCGACGGTATACAACAAAACTACTCAATCCACCATCCCCCCTTCATTAAATTTATTTTTTTATATTAAAACAACTAAAAAAAGAAGGCTTTTTATTACACGTCCATGTCCTACTATAGGAACTAGACAGTAAATTCTTGGATAGATTTTTAGTTTTTCTTATCTATTAGCCATCGATTTATTTCGACTACTAATGCTAAAGTAAAAAGATAGCCTCACGGTGCTAACTTGGGATCAAAAGACTCTTCATGCACTAATGTGAGTTACGATTGCCCTTATTTTGAATGATTATTACAGGCATTTAAAGCCTAGAATCAGCTTGTTAATTAGTGTTACTTCTTTTTTTTTAATATATGATTACTTAGTATCATGCTTTTCTTTAATCTAATAGTGTTGATTGTATCGAAACAATATTAAAAAAAGAGTTGTATGATTCATGTGGATGGGATTTATTCCCAACAAAAATTGAAATAAATATATACTTACATATGTATATGTATTTATTTATGAAAACAAGGTGCTCCAAGCACTAGTGGAGGACACTAAATGCTTGCACCAAATCTCATTGGACGAGTAAATTAACACAACAAATAAAAGACCCTTATCGTTACGTAATCTAAAAACACCATATTTCTCCACAACCATTTAACTCCATATATTACGGTCCAAAACACACGCAACCTATTACCCTTCTCTCTCATTAATCTAACTCTCCCTTCTTTTTCTTACACACGTATGCCTTTGTCTACTCTTAGCAGCAAATGCTCCGACGCCGCCGTGGAAGACATGCACATCTCGGAGGTTGACGGCTGCGGAAATGGTGGTGATCGGAGCAAAAAAGGGTTTATGTTGTTTGGGGTGAGAGTTATGGAAGAAGGTGGATCGTCGTTTAGGAAGAGCATGAGTATGAATAACTTGACTGATCAATACGACGACGAATTGTACGATCATCATCAGCCACAAGATATTAATAATAATAATTATAATATTGCCACGGGGTATGCATCGGACGACGTCGTTCACCCTTCTGGGAGTGGTAGGAGCCGTGAAAGAAAACGAGGTACGCACGTTTTTATTTCACTAATTTGGTAATAATGATTATATGAAGTATATTGACTAATAATTATATAATTTAGGAGTACCTTGGAGTGAGGAGGAACATAGGCTATTCTTGGTAGGGTTGCAAAAGGTGGGAAGAGGAGATTGGAGAGGAATATCAAGAAACTTTGTTAAGACGAGGACGCCGACGCAAGTGGCAAGCCATGCCCAGAAATATTTTCTCCGCCGTAACAATCACAATAGGCGTCGCCGGAGATCGAGTCTTTTTGACATCACCACCACCAACGCCGCCGATGGGGTAATAAAAAAGATATACAATCTCTCTCTCTCTCTCTCTCTCTCTCTCTCTCTCTCTCTCTCTCTCGTTAATAGGGGCACCTTTTCGTTTATTACCGCCATGGCCGCACATGATATTTCTTTTCAACCAAATCTCTAATAAAAATGTGATCTTTTATTTTTCTGCGCTGTTCGATAATATTGACAGATGTTAATTCGTATTTTATTGTTTAGATTAGCTGTAATAGAAAATTAGGCTTCGTGAACGTAACCGGAAAATGGAAGGAAGGCACCTTTCAAGTAAGAAGTTGTCCCACTATAAATAAAATGCTATTACTTTATGCCACTAGCAACCCATCTCATTGGACGAAAGAAGAAAATGAAAAATGGTTTTTTTTTTTTTAATCAATGTGATTATACTGTGATTAAAACGGTTTTTTGTTTCGCTGGCTTTGTCTTAATATATTAGGAGGTTGTGAGCTCAACGTCATCATCAAATGATCATCAAGACCCAATGATGCAAAAACAAGAAAAAGCAGTGCCACGTCATCATTATCATCATCTTCATCCACCGGTTATAAATATACCTCGGATCAGCAACAACAACATTCTTCGCAAAGACAAACTTCTTCCCATTTCCTTCACACCTCTTTCATTACCAATCACCCCAATGGAAAATCTCCTCAGCCTATCACCGCCGGCGCCGGCGCAGCCATTGAATCAGCTCAACAATTCACCAAAGCCCATCAATTCGATTCCTATCTTACCACTTCCTCCATCTTCAAAAATGGCCGATCTCAGCCTAAACAACAGGGAAAACTTTCCATCTCTTTCGCTTAACCTATCGATATCATCGCCACCGTCGGATCAACAAGCACCACCACAACCTCAGCCGTCCAGTCAGCAGCCAACGACAGAGCTACACGTGGCGAGCTTTCCCAGTAACTTCGGTGGAAGTGGTGGGGATAATAACATCATTAGCGTTGCCTGAATGGTAATCATAGGCCATTGATTGGTAAGAGATAGGAATGGTGATGGTGATATGTGGGCTGTCAAGTTGTTGTGTGTGGTGTCACGGAAATAAGATTGGAAGATGAATGTGCATTTTCAGATTTCGTATTTCAGTTTTTTATTTGTTGTGCTGTACATGTACAGTGAAGTATATATATAAAATAAGATTGTTGACGTTGCTGTCGCTTCTTTTTTCTCTCTTCAGTTGGGGATGTTAATGTACTGTTCTTGTCTGTATTGTTCTTACAATTATTACGTGGGGATGCTTCCTTCGTATGTGTAATTTCAGTCCTCGTCGTTGTCTTGGCGTATTACAGTTGTTGAAATTTAACTGAATTTAATAATTGGTGTCTACCTGTCGCCATTGACTCTTTCATTAGTTGTATCACATACAACGTCTACTAGCCAATCATGAATGCTATATATCATAGACATAAACAATTGATATAAATTCTCTTAACGATTTGTTTATACCATCTACTACTCTACATGCAACTGTCAAAGAACACTTTACGGGCCAAGAATATTCCATATCTCGGAATGGGATCTGCAGACCCCGTTGAGAAATGGAAACGAATTTCCTCAGCAGCAGAAGTTGATTTCAAATTTCAATCCCTCAAAATAAATAAAAAAAAAAAAATCTGAAAAGTAGGGCATATTTGATATTACAAAACAACAAAGTTCACGGTTGATATCCATCGATTCAATGCACAATAAATTCAACAAGAAAAAAAAAAGCAACAGAAAGAATTATAATAATATCCTCGAAGAAGCGACGACAGTCAGTACTTAGTACTCTCTTAAAAAGACAAAGACACATCTACAAGTAAAATAACTTGCAAGCCAAGCATACACCACCTAAAAAACATAATAGGGGGGATTCAATTCACCTGGTCGAGGTTTACAAAAAGTAATCGGGCGTTTTGCGACTAGTATCAGGCTCGATCTGCCGAGGCGCTGGGTCGAACTGGAGGAAATTCTGCTCCATGTTCTCTCCTATTTCGAGTATTGCAGCCATATTCCCGCACCGATAACAGTAGTTTGGCGCGCTGAAAACCGTCACCACATTCTTATCCTACAAGCACACACATTGTCATTGGGGAAGCGATAACAGATGAGCATTTCCTCAGTAACGTATGATATGATGATAAACTTTGCAGTCGTTCGAATACTTCCTCAGTTTATCACATCAGATGCTAATTATTTTAGATGAGATACAGAGATAAAAGGTGAACCTGACACCAGTTATAGCCCTCCATGACAAGCTGGTGAGCCCTTGAAATTAGAGTGAGGCCATTGGTGTGGTTGAAGCCAGCAGCTATGTCCTGCCCAAATGTGTACCCAGCACCGCGAGGAGATATTCCCCAACCGCAACGATCGTCTGGGTCGGACCACAACAGATCACACATGGGCCCTTCGTGCGGGACCTACCCAGTTCAAAGATTTTTATGAGTAAAGACGTTACCCGCCATCAAACTGCAAAAAAAAAAAGTTTGCTTTTCTTTCTTTTTCCCCTGTCTCATTTCTAAAGAGACGAACTTCGAATATTGCAGAAAAAAATTCTATCCATCAACTTCAAGACTGGTGCATAAAGCATACAAACTTGACGAGGAGCGAACCATCAAAAGTTCAGATTTATGGTACATTTAACATCATAATAGAATGTAGAGAACTTGTGTCCTAAAAATCCTGAATTTGTACCTCCTGTATACGATCTAAAGCTCGAATATTGTCCAAGGTGTCGAGTGATGGGGAAAGACCTCCATGCAAGCAGAATATCTACAAGACCATAGTTTGAGAATTTCACAACACGCTGAAAAGATGATACTTCTAAAAGAAGAAATTATAGAATGGAATTCACCTGGGACTCAATAAGTGCTGTCAAGGGCAAGTAATCAAAGAGGTCCGTAAAGAACTTCCAAACATTGGCATTACCGTACTTCCTCAAGCATTCATCATAGAAACCATACCTGGTAAGATAACGGACAAATAAGACAACAGAAAATCAACTCCATTTTGCTCTATTTTCTTTTTTTATGGAAATAACCAGGGGAAAAATTGTAAACAACAAGGTGTGGTTGGTATCGTAAGCAACTTTGTCAGTGTGTCACTCCTAAAATTACTTTGCAAATACCAAACATCACGGTTTAAAGGATTGTATAGAACAATACTATTAGAGCCTTTATGAGTGTACATCACCAAAGATCCAAATTTCTTTCCGACCCTCTATGAATGTACAAAGCCAAAATATTTGTACAATCTCAGAGACACACAACAAAAAGCTTACACTTGAGTGATCTGTCGACTTTCATGATTTCCCCTGAGTATTGTGATTCTGTCTCTATAACGAACTTTCAAAGCCACCAAGAGTGTGACAGTCTCAACAGAGTAGTAACCACGGTCTGCATTAAAAGACATAATAAAGTGAATTATAACATTATCTACGGTGAACCATGTTAAATTCATTAACTAAAAAGGAACCACATCTATCATTAAAAATCAAATGACGGGAACAAATTAGCAGACAGCAGAATTATGACTTCATTGAGGATAAGCTTCACAGAATAGTTCCCGACAAACCAAAATCACGAATTTTCTGCTGAGACAGGCCTATTTGGGTGTAACACACAATAGTCAAACTCAAGATTCAAGAACATTTGTTTCCTCTGTGCCAAAGGGAAATTATCATGCCATTAAAATGAAAAGCACAAATAACCATCAATGTCATATCGGCATCCTATTAGTACACATTACTAAAATTTGGAAACTACAAAGTGATGTGCACTTTGCATGCCCACGTCATAGATAATTTAAGAACATACGTAACTAGTACATATCAAAAGAGAACCCCGCCACAATTTCAGTAATTTTTGGCGGCAAATAAAACAACTATGGTCAGCAACTAAACCAGTGTCTGAACAAAAAATATCTTCCATCACAGGCATAACACATACTTCCGAAAATGTAAGAAGTTGGCAAAAACCTAGCTTCCAATCCAGGGGAAACTAGAGAAACAACAAATCAATTATCCAAAGGTTTTAGTTCCCCACATTACATTCATTCCATATACAATTTTCCAACATCCCATCAAAACTAAATATGGAATCACATACACAGAATTACATTCACAACTTTCTATAGCTCAGCTGCAGAATCAACAAGGCAACAAGCAGACGACCCATTATCCAAACCCAAAGCAGTGCCAATTAAAACCACCTCTTTACTTCTCAAGCCACACCCAGTACATCGAAACAAATATAAGAGACAAAATCACGAATTAGCCACCCAGCAAAAGAAAAAACTTAAAATCATAAGATAATTAAAAATGTTTTCTATCTTTATATCCAGCCTACTGACCAAAAAAAAAAAGAACTTCAATCCCAAGCACATCAAAGCCCGAAGGACGTACCAATCTTTTCTACCTAAAACACACACAAATAAAAGGATAAAAAAAATCAGTTGGACCAAACTTCACAAGATAATCTCACCAACATAATCTCCCATGAATAGATAATTAGTGTCCGGCGCATTTCCACCGATCCGGAAAAGCTCGATCAGATCGTAAAACTGTCCGTGAATGTCTCCGCAAACGGTGACCGGACATTTCACAGGCTGAACATTCCATTCTTCGACCAAAATCGCGCGCGCTTGATCGCACAAAACTTTGACCTCAGCCTCCGATAGAGGCTTGCACTCCATCAATTGCTCTATCTGCCGATCTAAATCGGTGTTCACCGGCATCTTCTACAATAGATCGATGATCAAACAACCAATCGGTTGGATATTTCAGCTGCTTCCAACGAAAAGGAGCTCGATCTGGTTCGAATTTGACAGATACGAATACAAGAATTCAGAACCGCGAGGATGTTCTGATTATTATTATTATTATTTTCATTTGTTTTGCCTTATTTTGTTTTGTTGTGTGTCGTGTGTGTGACCGAGACCGATTCAGAAGAATTGGTGGAACACCAAATGAAATTCAAATGAAATCCGTATCACATGAGATGAATTTATGGAGAAGTGATAAATGTTATCGCACCGATGGCTGCTTTGAGTCAAAATCTAGCAACCAGGGGTTATAGTGTAAAAATTTGGGCCGAGCCCGTGAGTCCGGCCATGGTCGCGCCCGGCCCTGAAAAACTCCGGGCTCGAGCCTATATTTCCATAGCACCAAACATGATTGGGCCTATATTTCCAAACTCGACCCGCGTGTTATTAGTTTTTCTTTTGTTTTCTATATTAAATATTTATTAAATTCATTTTTATAAGAAAATAAATATTTTTGATGTATTTATTGGATATAATTTTTCTTTTGGTAATTATGTAATTGTATTATTGTATATAATCGTAGTACAAAATATGACTAATAATCAAAACATATGATTTTTAAATAAATAATTTACATTATATGAAAAACCTAGGCTCGACCCATAAATCCACGGGCTCGGACCTAAGAATCTTAGGCCCATAAGAATTTAGCTCGGTCCGACCGGGCCCGCTAGTTGTCTGGTGGCCCGTTGTATCAGTCTGCCCGACCCAACTTTTATTACTAAGATTGAAAGTTGAGACTTACTGTCAGTTTGAGTCTGAAAAAATGGGTTTATTAGTCTGGTGATTTTACTTGGGCTTTTTAACTCCCACATAAATTTGCTCATATATTTAGGTTGCGTTTGGTATAAGGATTCAAGTACATTACCGTTAGAATATTGCACCATTAGACACAACAAGGTCATGAGGGTTTATGGTTAAAATATTTTTTATTTTTCAACAACATTTAATGCATTGGTTGGGGGAGATTGGACTCAGTATCAAACATTTTTTCTTTTTTTTTTAAAAAAAATCAACAAGGTCAAAGAACACAGAACTAGGTAGAATTCGCAGACAAAACACAGTCTTTACAAAACGGACTCAAGGAAAGTCAAGAGATAAAAGATATCACCAGTGTTCTTGTTTAGACTTTTAAACAGCTGAGCTTTTCTTCAGCACTTGACTATACGGTTGTGTTGTCAGGAACTGAAACCAAAACCCTATTTCATTTCACGCATTCACATAAATTTATGCATTTGAATAATTAGTTTATGATATGAGTATAGATGATGATAATAATTAGAGGTGAAAAGGTGTTTCGGATCATGAAACTAAGTTTCCCGAATGAACAGTGATTGTATTTAGCGGGTGAACAGTTCGTGAAGTGAATAGTAACTTCGCTGGTGAACAGTGACTTCGCGAAGTGAATAGTTACTTCGCGGGTGAACAGTGCCTTCGCGGATGAACAGTTAATTCGCGAAGTGAAAAATGATTTCGCGAATGAACAGTAATTTTCGTAAAATAATAACAATAATAATAAGTAGGTAGATGTAATTTAAAAAAAATAGGTAAGTTGAGAGATGAAATTTTTGGAAGAAGGAAATTTCGCAATATTGAGTATTAGTGAAGTTTGAGGATTAGTGAAGTTTGGGAAGGAAAATTAGTCAAAAACGGGACAAGTATTTTAATACTAAAGTAATGATCATTATTACTAAAAGACAAGTATGATGTCAATGCCTATCACTATGCGTAAGTCACATATCTAAGAGATAGGCATAAGAACTCATTATCATTAAAGAAACTTTCGAAAATTAAAAAAAAAAAATAAGAAAAGTAAGAACTCACCTAGCGATCGTACTACAACTTGGAAGGGTATGAACTTGGTTACGAATTTCATGTTTTAAATTTTAATTAAGCATGCTAGTATATTCATTAAACACAAAGGCCGTATAGTTTCATGTTTTATATATAGTCTTTAATATTCGGAAATAGTAATAATAATAATAAAAAAGGGGACTTGAAGTTTTATGTTGTTCATTAGGTTCTTTGAAATTAATTTTAATCGAAGATGTTAAGGATTTTGAAAGATATAAATGTTTCGGAAGTTTTCGAAGATTTGCAAAAAAATGGTTTGAGGTTTTCAAGAAGTTCTTAATGGTCTGGGAAGTTAGGATTTGATCGTATGTTATTAGAATTTTTGGAAGAAATAGTGTTTATTTAAAAAAAAAAGAAAAGAAAAAGAAAAAAGGCTTGGAACGTTTAAGACATTGAATTAGTGAAGTGGAAGGTTGAAATGGATAAGTGAAGTGGGAGGTTGAAATGAACAAGTAAAGTGGAAGGTTGAAATGAATAAGTGAAGTGGAAAGTTGAAGTGAATTAGTGAAGTGGGAGGTTGAAGTGAATTAGTGAAGTGGAAGGTTGAAGTGAATAAGTGAAGTGGATTAGTAAAGTGAAAGGTTGAAGTGGATTAGTAAAGTGAAAGTTTGAAGTGGATTAGTGAAGTGAGATAAAAAAACGAAAATAAAAAAAAAACAAAAATGAAAAAGAAAATAAGAAAAAATTAAATAAATAGTAAATAAATATATAAAAAATGATGTTGAGACATATTTTCGTTATTTAACAGGTTCGACAATTTAGCAGATTTTCGAAATACGAAATATTCTGTACTTAGGGAAAATTAGAACACAGTTGCTATTGATTTAAATATAACTTCTCAGGCAGAGAGTCAAGTATTTGATAATTAATAGACATACAGTTAAAAGATTACAGATAGAAATTAAATCATGCATAATAGAGCATGCATATCATGACATATACATTATTTTTAGGATCTCATATTTATCGAAAATAATATTTCTATAGGTCAGGATTCGGAAAAAGGCAAGGACAAAGTCGAGTGAGGCTTTACGCCATACTGTGAGTATGATATGCAACATGTGTTCTGTCCTATGTGCTTTATGTGAATTAAATCATTGGTGATTATTGATGTACGTATTATTTGAAATTAACGTGAATTATGTGGCTATAATGTGATACTATGCGATATGTGCGATTTGATGGTGTATGGAACTTATAGTCATCTAAGGTGAAAGTATAGTGTTGCATACGGATAAGAATGAAAAGAGAAACTGTTATGACTACTACGACCTCAGACGACTTGATACACAGCTATGGTTACATCCCTACAAATCGGGGGATTACAGAGTCCTGTACAGCACCCAAAAATTTATCTACGGTTACAGAGTCCCATGCATGGGCCCCTATGGGGTCAATAGTACGAGTCTAATAAAGGAAGTATCGAAATTAAATGATCATATAGATGCATTCGATCTACGGTCATATGAGTGATTCTATAGTTCTTTAAAGAACTTATGATTGATTACGTGAGGGTTATTTGATTTACAATGTTTACAGCACAATGATATGAATCTACGGATTCTACGAACGATGATATATTCTATAGAAATGTCTATGGAAGCAATGCGAGGAAGAAATTAATTATCTGCTACGGGTTAAGTTATTTTATATCGAAATGGAATAACATGTTGCGATCATACTCTGAATAATTGTTTCCTCAGTTGCTGTAGATATTTAGCAGGCAACTTAGAGTGCATTGTCATACGACATCATGGAAGGTTGGAAATGTATGATATGCGTGGAAATGACTAGATCGAATGTACGCTCCCGTTTATGTATAAAGGCATGGTTGTAAAAAGGCGAAAAAATTTTATGTGAAAAATATAATAGCTGCACAAATAAAGTAATAGAAAAAGGGACGTTACATGTGTAGCAACCAGCAGTTTCAACCCAACCTTGAAGTATCCAAAAACAAAATCAACAGAATATTAGATCTGAACTTAAACGCTTGACTCAAGGTTCAAAAAATAGAGATATATCACCAGATCTTCTTCAAGCTACTAAGAGGACGAGTTTTACAACACAAGGAGTGCTATCTCTTTCAGTCTGGCACTATCTATGCACGAAAGACTCGCAATCAGGTTAGATCTGACCGTAGTACGATCGAACAACAACTTTAAGAGCAGATCTAAGGATCTATTGCTCTGATACCATGAAAATTTTGAATTGCATTTAACTTAGATCTAAACAGCAGGAAAATGATCTCTTTTTGCTTAATGATACAGCTGCTTCAAGCAAACTCGTAAACACAAAAGTAAAACGCAAGATCTATAGACACTATTGACAATGTAGTGAGAATTTGCTATATTTTCTAGCTAGAGACTCGAAAATTTTAAGGAATAATATATGAAAGAATAAAAGTATTCGAAAATTTTAAGGAATATATATGAAAGTGCTCTTAAATGGGCCTAGTGTTATAAGGCCCAAATAATGTTTGGTGCAAGAAGGTGGTAACTCTTATGTCTTTTAACACCTTCACTTCTTGGAGCGAATACATCCACCATTCCCAGTTTTGCAAAACGATCATGCGCCTCTTTGCCAGTGGCTCTGATCACTAGAAGAAACATATTGAGTAGCAATAATGTGTTCAGTATAAGCTGCTGAGGACTTAGAAACAGCTTTCTGCTTAAGTTTGATTTTCCATGTTCAATGAATGAATTTCCTGAATTTCCTAAAAAAACACAAAAACCAGTCACATACCTTCGAAAATTGGACCAGTTGCCCAATCGGAATCACAGAAAACATTAATTTTAAAATTTTCAGTCTTGCTAATTGAGAAACCAAGACCAGGACTACATTTCAAATACCTTTAAATTCTACAAGCAGCTAAAAAATGAGATTGCTTTGGAGAATGCATAAATTGACTGAGGCATTTCGAAAGGCACATCACCAAAATACCTAATTTTAAATGCTGTTGCATAGGAGTATACTTAGGCTTACAAGCCAACATTCCAAATTCTTCATGCAATTCAAGAACGTATTTTCTTTGGTGGAAAATAAAAGAACTATCAGTCCTAATAAATTCTATGCCCAGAAAATATTTTAAAGAACCTAAATCCTTAATAACAAAAAGCATTATTCAACATATTCTTAATATTATCAATCTCGCACTCATCGTTGCCACTAGCGATTATATAATCAACATATACAAGAAGATAAATTTCCTTTAATTTTATAAAACATTGAGTAATCATGTAAACTTTGTTAAAAAAGATTCTGTTTTAAGAAAGAAGTTAATTTTCATTCCATTTCCCCCGGGGCTGTTTTAAACCATACAAAGACTTTCTTAAACGACAATCCCAAGAATCAGCTTTATCAAAAAAACCTCCATGTAAGCACATAAATACTTCTTCGGAAAATCATCATGCAAGAAGACATTATTAATATCTAATTGAAAAACTTTTCAGTCATTATTAACAGCCATAGATAATAAGACTCCCATAGTTACCATCTTAATAACGGGAGCAAATGTATCTTTAGAATTAATACCTTCACGTTGATTGTGACCCTTAGCAACTAAACGTGCCTTATATCTATCTAAGGTTCCATCAGAATTATATTTTATCTTAAGCACCCCCTTACAACCTATTGGTTTCCTATTTTTTGGCAAATCAACAATTGCCCATGTATCATTTTCACACAAGGCAGGCATTTCTCTATCCATAGCTAATTTCGAATTAATATTTTTCATAGCATCATCCAGAATCAGGAACTGTAACGCATGGATTATCAATATTACATATAAAACTTTGATCATCAGATTTTAGAGAAGAATAATTCACAAACTTATGCATTTGATGCCTAGTGCAACATTTCACATTATTACAGTCATAACTTTGAGATAAGAGGGAAATTTTACCAATCTCTTGGGTCTACCAAGAGTATTTTCTCCAATGTTCGTCTCCCCAGCTGCGGTTTGTTGGTCAGCAAGTTCAGAAATTTCTACAACTGGATTGGAAATAAGTTGTGGGTCTTCGGTCTGAGATCCGCTATGTGTGCCCAAAGATCCAGATTGATTATCAACAGAATCAGAGGTACTTGGGCACGAATCATTATCGACTTCTTGACACGGACCGTTAGTATAATCATTCATAAAATATGTTCAGATAAGGTTTTATTTTCCATCATTAAGGGAAAGACAGTTTCTTTCACATCACGAGAAGAATTTTTTTTTTTTTTTCTAAGTCAAAAAGTTTATAATCCTTTTCGTTTTTAAAATAACCAATCATCACTGATTTCATAGCTCGCTTATCAAACTTATTTTCCTTGGTCAAATTCGTAGCATAACATAGACAACAAAAACCTAGTGATCATAAACAGGTTTACAACTAAACAAATTTTCAAAAGGTGATTTTCCATTTAAGACTGAAGACGGAAGCCTATTTTCAAGAAGACAGATGTCATAATACACTCTTTCCAAAATTCTAAAGGAACACCGGACTGAAAATATAACGCCATAGCCACATTCAACAAATGCCTATGTTTTCTTTCTACAACACCATTTGCTGTGGAGTGTAAGGACAAGTAGTTTGATGTTTCAACCCTTTTTTGCTAACAAAATTTGAAAAATCAAAATTTAGAGAAATGATCAGTCCTGATTATCTTAATCTTCTTTGAAAACTGATTTTTCACTAACTTGTAAAAAAATTGAAAATTTTGAAAAGTTTCAGACTTGGAGTTCTGAAAAAATACCCAACAACCCTTTAAAATCATCAACAATAGTTAAAAAATACTTTTTTTCCGTTATTCTCCACTCGAAAGGGACCCCAGACATCTAGATGAACCAAGTTAAATGCAGAATCTGTTTTTGTTTCACTTAAAGGAAAAACAATTCTAGTTTGCTTGGACCGATGACATGCATCACAAGGTCCGAAGCTATTAAAACAGAATATTTCAAGTCGTCAGAAAGTAATTTAATACTTGATCAGCAGGGTGTCCCAACCTTTTATGCCACAAAACAGATGAAGCTGCATTACTCATAGCACTAAGAATTATACGTTTGTTGTCCAGACTTCTTGCGATACAGTGGAGTCCTTCAATCAATTTACCAATCCCCAGCACCTCTGCGGTTCGTGGGTCCTGAAAAAACACATTGAATCCTTAAATTGAACAGTGCAATTATTGTCTAGAATAAGTCTAGAAACTGAAATCAAGTTGCAATAGAAGACAGGAATAACCAAAACTTCCTTAAGTTTAAGTTCACTAGTAAACATTAAATCTCCAACATGCCTTACAGGAATTCTATGTAGGGGTGTGCAATGATTTTAAAAAATCGCCCGAACCGCCCGCACCGCACCACACCGCATCGTATAATATAATTAACCGTCAAAATAGCGGTTTAATTTAATTTACAAAACCACACCGTAATAATGGTGCGGTGTGAATTTTTGGTACAAACCACACCGAACCACACTTTAGTTTTCTATATTTCTTTTATTAATTATATCTAATTTTTCTTTATGCTAATTTTACACTAGTCATATTTGAAAATTATTTTTAGTTCAATTATTTTTCTTTACTAATAAGTCTTTTAGTTATATGCTAATTTTGTTGATCATATGAAACTTATATCATTACTAACATACTTAATTTTAATTTTTATGTTAAACATGTTTCTAGAAGAATAAACGGCCGAACATGTAGGGTTAAAATAGATAGACTCGAACACTTAAGAACTTTTTTTGATGTACTATTTATATTTTGATCTTCCAACCGGACCAGAAAGCTAAACCAATATATTGAAAAAATTGGCAACTAATATAAGTAAAGCCTAATATATAAGATAGCGATACTAATTTTTTTGGACAATGGTGACGCTTCAATATATGAGGCAAATACCTCGACTTGCGCCCTGTTATGAGGCAAGGCGATGTCTATCACATTTTGCGCCTAACTTTTAAAAACTATTTTTTTTTCATTTGATAAAATATAAGCATTTTCTTTGTTCAGTTAAAAATCGCAAAACCGCACTGCAACCTCACCAAACCGCTCGAAACCGTACGTGTTGTTTTATTTTTCAAAACCGCTGTTTGAGAATTGTTTTTCAAAAACCGCATATAGTGGTTTGGTGTGGAATTCGCCGGAAACCGCCAAAATCGTACCACACACACCCGTAATTCTAAGTCCATTAGGTAACCTTAACTTTCAAATTTCATTCTGAAATTTCAGTCACATTTTCTAAATTATCAAGAGAACATACAATATGTCTGTTGCAACAGAATCAACAATCCAAGTATTTCAGTTCTGACAAACAGAATTCACACAAACACCTGAAATTATATCTCACTTTGTTTCATACGAATATGAACAATCCAGCAACTTTAGCAGCTTATTGTTCTGTGAAATAGACAGATTAGGCAAAAATTAGAAGTAAAATTTTGAGCATCAACTTGATTAGTAGCTTTATTTTGGTTTCTACTCCAACTATTCCACTTTTTCAGCTTATTATTTTTTTATGCATTGTTATGTACATGAAACTTATCAGGAAACCCAATCAACTTAAAACACTTTTCAACCAAATGACCTCTCCCACTACAATGTTTGCAAACAAGACTTATTCACAGACTTGTTTGTGAAGATATGCACAAAATTTTCAGAAGACGATACAAGATTCTTATGTGATTCCTCCATATATACAGAATGAAGTATGCATAACATCGGGTAGTGGATCAGCCATGGGTATATTACTTCTAACCACATGATATTAATAATTGAGACCCATCAAAAATTCAATAAGCCTAGACTCATTTTCTAACTTTGTGAACAGAAGCATCACAAGTACAAGGTTTAAAGCAGACAAGAGCATCATATTCATCCCATAAATGCTGCAGCTTAGGAAAATAAACAGACACGATATCGTTTCCCTGTCTAGCATTGGCTATTTGTTGTTTTAAAGAATATTTTTGGGAACCATCAACCGTTTTAGAAGTTTTTTAACTGAATCCCAAACCTTTGAACCATGTTTAGCATAGATGAACCTATTTCTAAGATTAGGTGACAATGAATTCAACAACCATGTTAGAACTAATGCATTACAACGTTCTCACCCAAGACCAAATCAAGATCTGTTGGTTTACATATTTTTCCAAGCACAAAACTAGTTTTATTCTTGCTAGTTAGAACTAGCAGTATGGAGATAGACCATGCTGCATAGTTCTCATTACCAGTGAGACAAATATTTGTTATTTAGCGGCAAGGTCATGAGGGTTTATGGTTAAAATATTTTTGTATTTTTCAACGACATTTAACGCACTGGTTGGGGTAGAAGACTTGGACACAGTATCATGCATTTTTCTTTTTATAAAAAAATCAACAAGGTCATAGAACACAAAACTAGGTAGAATGCGCAGACAAAACACAGAGTCATTACAAAATGAACTCAAGGAAAGTCAAGAGATAGAAAGATTTCACCAGTGTTCTTGTTTAGACTTTAAACAGCTGAGCTTCTCTTCAGCACTTGACTATACGGTTGTGTAGCAACCAGCAGTTTCAACCCAACCTTGCGGTATCCAAAAAAAATCAACAGAATATTAGATCTGAACTTAAACGCTTGACTCAAGGATCAAAAACTAGAGAGATATCACAAGATCTTATTCAAGCTACTAATAGGACGAGTTTTACAGCACAAGGAGTGCTATCTCTTTCAGTCTGCACTATCTATGCACGAAAGACTCGAAATCAGGTTAGATCTGAACGTAGTACGAAAGCGAACCCCAAACACACTATTTTTCTTATATCTAGGGTGATAAACGTATTATCGTACGTTTATATGTATTATAATTGAAGTATTTTCAAGTTAAAATGGAGTCTTCTGATAAATTTGGTAATTAATTGTGAGTTTACATCTTTTCAGATAGTTTTGCGGCAGCTTAGTATGTCTCATAGAATAAGGGGTTAAAGTTGACCAATAGAACTGAAAATTGGAGGGTAGCTAGAAGACTTAATGATCTTAATTGTCACCAAAGGGATTTTCATTTGAAGGTCTATCGTGAGATGTTAATTTTGAACTTCATGCAATTTTTCAGTAAATCAAAGTCAAACCTTGTGTGCCTGATTTCCAAGTTTTACGACAGTTTCAGATTCCTAACAGATGAGGGGGTAAACTTTGTCCAATGGAGCTCAAATGTTACGCAAAGATAGAAGACTTGTTTATCTTGATTATTACCGGAGGGATTTTGATTTCGAGCTCTAGATTGAGAGATATTAATTTCTGAAGTTATTGCCGTGTTAGAGGTTGTGATGGAGGTCAAAAACACTAAAAACGACTCCTACCGAACTTGTCTCCTCTTGGTCGAAACTTCATCCATTATTCAAGGAAAGAGACATGATTTAGACCTAAATTTCGACATTGAAACACCCCATTCCATTTGAACTCAATAAAGAAGGCTAAACCTGAAGGAATTAAGGGACAAAGCTAGCTTTTCCCAATACGAACAAGTTAAAGCAAGGAAGACTTGCATGCACATGATTTTGAGCTCCCCTTGCTATAAATAGAGGATGGAACCATTGGTAGAGGACACACACACACACTTAGAGAAGAACGAAATGCTAGAGAGCAAGCTAGATTCACTTACTTAGCTTTCATGCTAGGTGTTCGATAAACGCCTCAACGAAGAACAAGGTAACCGAAGACAAAAATCAGGGAAGATCTATATTTTCTTTGATGTTTATTATGTTCTTAGTTGACAAAATGTGTAGCTAATTTCGTGTGTATTTGAGATGAGATGAACCCTGGCAAGATCGATCGTATGTTTTGAGTATATTTAATGTTATGCTATTGTTAAGACTCATTTATGAATTTATATGATTTTGATTATGTCTATGTGATTGAAATTCTTATTTATCTTATTCATGTCTATGTGTGTAAGATAGATTAATTGGCAAATCATACGCTGCGGCTCGAGAGAGGGGTGAACGATTAGAACACTCGTAAACGAACGGAATAAACTCATCACTAGAGATAGTTTGAGCTACCCCGCTGGATTAGAGTCAAATCTAATAGAGGGATTAATAATAATTTAATGCAATCTTAGATTAAGTAGTTAGGAAAGCTTGCCCGGCTATTTAAGACGAGATTAGTTGCTTACGAGCCTCGTGTGATAAGGCGCAGTTTCGTCAGTCATATGAACTCATACGCATGTGTTGGTAATCCTCACGGTCTAACATTTAGCTAAAACTTTGATAAATATTTTCAGGATCGATCAAGCTAGGGGGAATCGAAGTCTCAAATACGTTCGCTTTCTTATCGTCGTTCATTCTCATCATTTTCATTAGTTTTGTTCATTTATATTTTCAATTTTATAACAATCAAAACCTTTTCACTAGGATATTTAAATTCGAGTTTTTCTGATTAGATAGTTCTCTTGGGATTCGATACTCAAACATTCACCATTTCTATACTACCTCGGTAGGTACACTTGCCTGTTGAGCATGTGATAGTTCGTCGATATTCGTTTTATTTTTACTACTCGATCCGCTCGATCATAGGGTTTCGAACAACAACTTTAAGAGCAGATCTAGGGATCTGTCTCTCTGATACCATGACAAAATTTGAATCGGAGTTAAAATCTTAGATACAGCAGGAAAACGATCTCTTTGTGCTTAACGATACAACTGCTTCAAGCAAACTCGTAAACACAAAAGTAACATGCAAGATCTATAAACACTATTGACAATGCAGCGAGAATCTGCTATATTTTCTAGCTAGAGACTCGAAAAATTCTAAGGAAAAATATATGAAAGCATAAAAGTATTTGGAGAGATTTTTAGGGTTTCTCAGATCCTTGGTTCTGCCTGGAATGCAACTGTTCCAGTTAATATATAAACGAAGGGTTTTTCCTTATCTGATAAAGGTTTCGTGAATATGGGCTGCTCATTAGATCCTTTAATGGGCCTACTGTTATAAGGCCCAAATAATGTTTGCTCCAGGAAGGTGGTAACTCTTATGTCTTTTAACACCTTCAGCTCTTCCCTCTTTCTCCTCCACCTCCATGTTCCATTCCATTTTTTCTTCTTTCTTTCTTTCTTTTCGTTTCCTCTTTCTTCTTAGTCTTTGCTTTTTTATCTTGAAAAAAATTGGTTGATCGCGCCGCAGCAAGCTCAGCTGCCTCGTCGCAGCCGCCTCTCCGCCCTCGCTGCCTTGCAGGTTTGTCGCAGAAGCCTTGCCGCCTCGAACAGCCACCCGCCGCCCGTCACCCACCACCACCACATATCGTCACCTCTCGCCTCCGTCCACTCGTGAGTCTCCCGTGTGGAGCTCGTATCTCCCGGTCGGAAGCTCTTTTCTCCCTTTGGTGAGCCCTTTTTTCCCCTGTGGAGCCCCTTCCGATGACGAAGAGGGCCTGGAGTCTTAGACAAGTAAAGTATTGTGGATTGGATTAATAGCCTTTTCTGTTGTATGTTCTATAGTTCTTTGGTCCAAGTTTGGAGTTATCTCGTTTTCTGTCGGCTTTTATCACTTTTGTTTGATGTGCGTGCTCATGTTTGAGCCTTTGTTCTCTATCAGATACTGATGTAACTGGAGAGACTCTCTGACCTATTTAGTCTATGTACTTTTGTTGATTAATACAAGCTATTGTTTCGAAAAAAAAAAGAATTCCGCATAGCAAATGCAACCTCTACAGAATTCATGCATTGAAAAGGAAAAAGAAAAGCAAGCTAACGCATCGAATAGTGGTTCGTTATGTTTAGATGTCATAGTATTACACTTTTCCTTTACTTTTGTGCATCAAATCCTTATATCAAACGCATTGGTAGTGACCAGCTCTAAAACAATCAACACTTGACTATTTATTGTGATGAAAAAGGTAAGGTAAATGCTGCCAAGTGACATGTCAAATTCAGGGCATCCCAATTGGATTGACTTGGATGTCAGTGGGGGAAAAATATAAAATAATTTTGCATCCAGTATTAGCCTAAATATTCCTTTCTCAACATCAATATATCGCTAATCTTCTTAACAACACCAACATGGAGCATTGCAAACATGTCACAATTCCTATTTCTTCAACCATAACACTCAGAGCATGGTGCAGATTAGGGGTGATTTTGTTGCTTACATTCATTACATATAGTAGTTACTTGCAATAATCTTCACACAAACAAAGTGTTTATCATTCATCCGTGAACACATGTCATGAGAAAGAAAAGATAAAGAATACATTTTTTTTCACGTTAGTATAAGCTACTACCATGCTTTTAACTATCCACTTCCATGGGAATGTACCGACGACACTGATCTCGCCGATACAGAAGCCGAAGGACTATTCATGCTGTCGTAATTCGCTTTTCCCATCAATGTCTTTATCGCAATTTGAGCAACTTCAGCAAACCATTCGTCCTCAGGCAAAACGCTAACAGAAAAAGAAAATATCAACAAAAGAAGAGAACTTTTCCTATGAATGAATAATCAATATGATGATGCATCAGATGAATAAATATAGATAGAGAGTAAATAAGCTCAACATTAAAGAAAGACAGACCTGTAAGGATCAATACCGCTTGCCTGAACTGCTTCAATAGCTCTGCCTATAACGTTCTTCATCACCTGATGCAGATTCCTCGACAAGTATCGCCCTTGGGACGTAAAAAGTATCACAAACTCCATATCCAAGTAGAACTTCACAAACAAAATAACATCAACAAATAAATACAAATACTTCAAATCTTGTCACATTATTTCCAAGAGCTTTCGAATACAAAACCTGCTGTAGACCGAGTGGGCCTAAGGGCCTCAGTCCAGCCTCAATTTCATCCCAGAAATTCTGATCTTCGGAGAACCAAAGAATGACAGTTTCGGTGAGCCTCATCAATAGCATGGTTATAAACCTCTCTCTCCCCACAAACATATCCGATGCTATGCTACCGATACTTGTCAGCTTATTAAATAAGTCCTGTAATCATATTTTCTTGATTAAATACTGTAAAGAGAACACAACTATCTGTTAGGCCAGCCGCCTTATTTGAAAAAAAATAATAAAATAATATTATATATATTTATTTTATATATATAAGGAAAAAGAAAACTCTTAAAGATAAAGAATGAGCGGCCCATATCAACTGGCGGTGCGACGGATTCCTGGCCATCGGTTTCGAGCGGTCCAGAACTGAGCGACGCGGCGGATTCCTGGCCACCGGTTTTGAGTGGTCCAGAAGAGCTGAAGACATCTATAAATAGGCTGAGGATTCTTCAGTTATATCATCCCAAATCAAGTGAGAAGCATTCAGTGCTAGAGAAAAATAGAGAGAAACTTATCAGGGTCGATAAGGGTGAGAGCGGGTTTTAGTTTTACTCGGGTAGTTGGAATAGGTACAAATATATTACCCGGGTGGGTAAAGGGTCTCGAGTTTTGGTTTAAACACGAGTGTTAGTTTGTACGCTATAATATTCTCAATATAGTAAAGCGGGTGCTCTCCGTGGAGGTAGGCGGTATTGGCCGAACCACGTAAAAATCTCGTGTTCTCTATCAGCGTCATTTCAGCTTCATATTGTCCAAACAAAATAATCGTGGGTCCAAAATCAACATTCCGCTGGACCCGAAATATTATTGCTCAAATCCCAACAAGTGGTATCAGAGCCAAGCCTAATTGATATTCTGAGTATGCTCTGTGGTTGCAGCTTTGTCTTATCTTCCACATCAGAAAAGATATCAAGAAGGTCTGGTTAGGGGGGAGCCAGTGTTGGGCCAAAGCTGTTCAATTTCTGCAAGGATAATGGCGACGGAAAGCAGTTTCAAAGTCGGCAATTTGATGGTATGGGGAGTTTCACTCTGTGGCAGAGACGAGTGAAGGATATCCTTGTTCACCAAGGTCTGGCTAAGGCTTTGAAAGAGAATACGACAAAGCCGGAGAAAATGACGAAAGAAGACTGGGAGGATTTGGGATCAAGATGTGTCAGCACAATCTGTTTGTACATTGCGGATAACATTATCAACAATGTTGTCAATGAGGATTCTGCACCATACTTGTGGGCGAAGTTGGAGGAGTTGCACCTCGGAAAAAACTTAACCACAAAGTTAGATCTGAAGCGGGAGCTGTACCGGCTGAAGATGGAGGAAGTGGGAATCTCATGGATCATATAAGCGTGTTCAACGGACTTGTGGATCAGCTTCTAAAAGTTGATGTAAAATTGGAGGAAGAAGATAAGGCCCTTTTACTTCTTAACTCGCTTTCTGATTCTTATGATAATTTGGTCACAACCATCTTGTATGGAAAGACGACGGTGAAGATGGTGGATGTGCAGTCAACTCTTTTGACGCATGAAAAGAGGAGACGTTCAAATTATGGGGATAGCCAAAATTCAACGTTGGCTATACACGGAGAGAATCGTAGAGGAAGGTTCAATGCCAGAGAATTTGGAGGTAGCAGCAGGTCCAAATCAAATAATGGAGGAAAGGGCTTCGTGTGCTACAAGTGTGGTGAGTCGGGACATCAAGAGGAATTGTCCGACTTAGAGGAAGGACAAGAACGGCGAGAAAAATTCCACAACTATGATAGCACATGATACGAATGATGTTGTAGATGTTCTCACAGCCGACAATGATGGCGCTTTCTCTCAGGATGAATGGATATTAGATTCGGGGTCGAAGTATCATATTTGCTCCGAAAGAAAATATTTTGATACGTTCTAGAAGATAAGAAGAGGTTCGGTTTCCATGGCTGATGGATACCGTCATGTGGTTCATGGTGTTGGAACTGTGAAGATCAAAATGACTGACGGAGCGGTGCGGGCTTTGGGTGGTGTGATCTTTGTCCCAGAGTTACGGAAGAATATAATATCCTTGAGCAAGTTAGATTCCAAGGGCTGTGGGAGTTTCATAGCAGGGGAGTCTGTAAAATCACACGTGGCGGAAAAGTCCTACTGAAGAGAGTAGAGCGTGGAGGTTTGTATCGTCTGGACGAGAGTGTTACTCCAACTTCGATGGGTTCACGAAAATTGCGCGCGTGTGGTGGAAAGGCAGACGGTCGTGATAAGGGAAGTCCTGATGGAGAAAGGGTTATATCGAAGTCCCTCTTCAGAATCGACAGGTAGAGTCGGTTCGGCAGCTGCACATCTGATTGGCCGCTGGTGAATCAAGTTGGTAGGACCTGAATTTTTGATTCGGATGTGTAACTGGTACAAGGAAGGCCAATGGACGTTTGTGGTAATTACGAATGGGGTACTCTCAGACAGACTCGCTGTGATGAATGCTTGACGGTGCTGAAGACGATGTCGGGTAGGTGTCGAATGCGGCTGGCGGGGGAGAATTGTTAGGCCAGCCGCCTTATTTGAAAAAAAAATAATAAAAATAATATTATATAATATTATAATATTAGTTTATATATATAAAGGAAAAAGAAACTCTTAAAGATAAAGAATGAGCGGCCTATATCAACTGGCGGCGCGACGGATTCCTGGCCATCGGTTTCGAGCGGTCCAGAACTGAGCGACGCGGCGGATTCCTGGCCACCGGTTTTGAGTGGTCCAGAAGAGCTAAAGACATCTATAAATAGGCTGAGGATTCTTCAGTTATTATCATCCCAAATCAAGTGAGAAGCATTTAGTGCATGAGAAAAATAGATAGAAACTTATCAGGGTCGATACGGGTGAGAGCGGGTTTTAGTTTTACTCGGGTAGTTGGGAATAGGTACAAATATATTACCCGGGTGGGTAAAGGATCTCGAGTTTTGGTTTAAACACGAGTGTTAGTTTGTACGCTGTAATATTCTCAATATAGTAAAGCGGGTGCTCTCCGTGGAGGTAGGCGGTATTGGCCGAACCACGTAAAAATCTCGTGTTCTCTATCGGCGTCATTTCAGTTTCATATTGTCCAAAATCAACATTCCGATGCACCCGAATATTATCGCTCAAATCCCAACACTATCTGTCTTTGTTTCTGATATGTGTGTACTACTACCTACCTGGTAAATGGGAGATGGGAACCATTCGGGCTGTTGTTCGCTATCATCCATGGAAAGATACATCTCTGCGCTAAGCCTAACGCCTCCATCTTCTGTAAAGATCAGTTCGAGCGCATGTTGTCTGCAGAAGCTATCCCTCAACTGATCGACCAATCTCTGAAGCCTTCTCTTCAGCTCTCTTTGTTCTTGAGGACGGTTGCTGCTTCTCATATCGGTCGACGATGCTTTTCTTGACTGAGGATCAACGCTTAGATTTGAAGGCGAAAGCTTGGATATGGCACGTGGGAGAAGCTCGTCTGCTAATATCAAAGCATTGGCCAGCAACGCTATCTGCTGAGATTCAGATTCTGCTAGCTTGACTATCCTTCTCACCAGCCCTTCAAGGTTTTCGGCTTCAGTCGAATTGGGAAGTGCGCTGATCATCATGTTTATGTAAGAGTTGAATGACTGTACTACGCCATTCTTGGGATTGTTCGGATAGCTGTAAGATCTCCAGCGAGCCGATGTCTTCACAGAGTTCCTGCGTAAGAACATAAAAGAAGATCAGAACTCCGCATAAAAAAATGGATCTTTATCATCAATATCAACCTGAACCATGGTGTTGAATCTGTGAGCACTGCTCGAAAGCTTCTGCTGGGACATAACGCTGCTATTACCAATCGCATTGTTACCCCACGAACGGCCCCCAGTTTGCGGGTAGGTAAGGGACCAACCGTCTGAGGCAGCAATAGCAGAAGTACAAAGATCGATCCTTTTCAAGTTAGCGCCCAACGCCTGTTCGACGAAAGGCCTGAATATCCTCAGCCTTAGGACAGAGAGCCAACCCTCGATCTTCTAACAGCAAACAGTGTCCCAAGCTTATGTGGACGCACTCAGACACCATTCTCAGGCAGCCCGAAGCTGCAGGTGCGGCGATGACGTTTCTTCCTTACATGGGATGCGAAGAATTCAGTTTCATTGATGGCCCACGTCACCATCTCCGAGGTAAAAGCTGGTTCTTCCCCGAAAATGGCAGAAGAATCGCTCAAGGCTTGTGCTATCGTGGAGAAGACTAACTGGGAAAGGGAAGTGGTGTAAACCGTCCCATGGGAAGCATTCGCAGGGTGAATGCTCTGCATATTTTTCTGCAACTTCTGATGGTGGGCTTTGAGCAGCAAGTTATGAGCTCGCGGACCATCGCCGAGCCTCTTCATGGCTTGAACCGAAGAACGAAGCTCGAGCCCATTCGCAGACGGCTGGCACGTAGCCTCGGCGAGTTGGTCTGCTAATTTCTGGCGATTTTCCGTGATTGTGCTCTGTAATGAGACTAAGGCTGAGGTGGACAGAGATCTGTGCTTTCTTGCCTCTTCTAAGACGCCCTCCCCTTCGTTTAACGCTGTAAGAGTTTCGTCCACTCTCTTCTCTGCTAGCAAGATTTCGAGGTTTTCGAGGTATTCGGACAGCCATTTGTCGAACTTCGTGGGCTCTCTGTCTTCGAAGTGGATGGATTCTTCGCCGCCGGCGCAGTCCTTATTTCTGCTGTCTAAGGTTTCGATTCTTACGCCATCTGCTACTTTGTGTATGATGTTTGCACGCGCCGACAAGAGGTTCTTTAAGGATACTAACTCGCCTTCAAGATCAGATATTTCCCTCGACGTCCTAAGAAGTAAAGAAACACAGTTTAGTTACAAAAGAGAGCGAGTTATAGATATCAGATATCTTCTTAATACCTTATGAAAGAAGCGTAATTTGCGTAGACATTTTTGCGCATTTCTTCTGCGGAAGCTTTCTTCAGGCCCACTAGGTGAAAGCAGAGGTGCCTAATTTCCTGCGAAAAAAATCACGAGGATTCAATCTAATCCATTACGCAGATGTAATCATTTTTAAACCTTTGAAAAGAGGGAAGAAATCCAGCATTACCTTTTCGCTCATTGCGCCGCAGTTTTTGGTGACGTAGGACTGAGGATCGAAGGCGGAGGCTTTGAAGGATTTGAGCCTTTCGCTGAGCGATTGCTCGGCTTCGAAATTCATGGAGTCGGAATCTTTGCTCGACGAAAATGATCCGTGATCCATTGTTTATTACCACAGTTTTTCCTTCTGTTCTTTCTTTCTCCTTTGTATTATGTGCATGTGTGTGAAGAATTTATCTATAAGCTCGATTGCATGTTATACGTTTGATCACTGAAAGGTTATTACAGAGGAATTAGCGGGTCGGATCCAATCCATTGTTAGAAGGAAGATGGACAGCAGCAATTCACAACTATTGTGGTTTGATTTTTTCGTTTTTTGAAGTTATTTTTCTCGGATTTGATATGAAAATGAACTAACTACATACAATTCGGTCAGATTGGATTATGGAGAATTATGTGGCATGTGTCGTGGAGAGAGACTAGTTAGTTCAGCTCTGTTATTAATTAGCATGGCACTTAATTAATTAATCGATTAAATTTTAACTAATCGGAGAATTATGTTTGTGCTAAAAATAATGTGTTATTTTAATTCAATTTGATATTTTATAATTTGTAATGTTTAGTAGATAAAGTATAATTTTAAATAGATAAGGAAAATAATGTGTAAGGTATAAGTACAATAAATTAAAATTGATGGGTTAAATATTAAAATAGTAACTATAAATAGAAAAAGACAACTTAAAATTTTTTTTTGACAGAAGTGACAATTATAGTCACTCTCACCCTTACGGCTCGTTTGATACGTGTGTTTATATGGGTAATAGATGTGTATGATAAAATTATATAATGTTTGATACGTGTGTATGCATATACCTGCCTTGTATAGCAAAGTCCACCCCATACACGCAAAATGCTCGTCTGCCAGGTATAGAAATACCCAGCTCAGAGATGGGTATGCCATTACATATGTCTTAATCCCAAATTTTATCCCTGCCTTCGTCGTTCAATTTCGCCCCAATTAACCCTCCCAATCTGCTCAACAGAGGGAACGCCCATCTCCGGAGCAGTGGTCGACGGACCTCACCGTGCCTGCGTTGTCGCTCTACGTCGCCCATACCCATCGTCCGCCCATCGCCCCTCGTCGCCATCGAAGTCCAGCAACCACAAATGAGGGGATCGACTTGACGACGCCCAAGTGAAGTTTGAAATCGGGAACTTAGGGCGATGAAGCTCGGGTCTGCGTTGTCTGTAGTCTAATTTCAGTTCTAACATTGATGAAATGGAAAATTTCAGTTCCGCTGTAGAAGACGTGAATGGTAGGTAGGTAGAAGACGATGATTGAAGCTTTTGTATTTTCTTATACCTTTATTTTTTTAAAGGGCAAAAAGGTCATTCATTTTATTTAACAAATTTCATACCTAGTTCAAACATACATATCAAACAATATCCATATCATTACCCAAATAATTAAAACCCACGTATCAAACATGTTAAAATACAATATCAACAAAATCCATGTATAGCCATACACAAATAACTTCTACTCATGTAATTCATAAACATCGATATCAAACGAGCCCTTAATGTAATAGAATATATACAAACAAGAATTTAAGAGAAGACTGTTCAACCTAGACGATGTCGGACCTACGGATCATGGAAGGTTACTTGTACATATGCTAGTGCAGTACCATGCGTAGGTTACTTGTAGTATCATTTTTTCGTACCACGTTTATAATTATCGAAAACACGTAGATTATTGTGCAAATAAGGCATGCGAATTTCCAAAATACGTCACATAATAGAATTAAACACACTGTAACATAAAATATAAACACTAACTTTCAATCGATCAAATTATGGACTATGTAGTACAATGTTCTTGCTAGTATCATAATAAGCAAAAAAAATTGGGTTTTCAACGTAATAATCCCTAATTCTAAACCCACCAATATTGATGCCAAATCATCAATAAAGTACTTATAACTATGGTAGCATTGTCACGGACTAAAAATAATTCGGACGGCGTCGAAAAATTCCTACCCAAATTTGTAGTACCAACATACATATGTTTGTAGTACCAACATATAGATGAGTGTGGTACCATATCGTACCCTACTGTAGTACCATACGTAGGTTACTTGTAGTATCTTTTCGTACCACGTTATCTATCGAGACTCCTACCCTAAAAATGCTTGTAGTACCAATATACAGATGTTTGTAGTACCGATGTACAGATGTTCGTAGTACCATAATACATGCTAGTGTAGTATCATGCGTAGGTTCCTTGTAGTATCATTTTTCGTACTATATTTTTAATTATCGAAAACACGTAGATTATTGTGCAAATAAGGCATGCGAACTTCCAAAATACGCCACTTAATAGAAGTAAACACACGATGACATATAATATAGACACTAACTATCAATCATCGATCAAAAATCTTGACTATGTAGTAAGATGTTCTTGCTATTATCATAATAAGTAGAAAAAAGTTGGGTTTTCAACGTAATAATCCCTAATTCTAAATCCACAAATATTGATGCCAAATCATAAGTAAAGTATTTATAACTATGGTAACATAGTCACAGAATAAAAATAATTCGGATGGCGTCGAAAAATTACCCAAATTTGTATTACCAGCATACATATGTTTGTAGTACCAACACATAGTTGGGTGTGGTACCATATCGTAACCTACTATAGTACCATACGTAGGTTACTTGTAGTATCTTTCCGTACCACATGTTATCTATCGAGACTCCTACCCAAAAAATGCTCGTAGTACCAATATACAAATATTTGTAGTACCGATGTACAGATGTTCGTAGTACCATAACATATGCTAGTGTATTATCATGCATAGGTTCCTTGTAGTATCTTTTTTCGTACTACATTTTTAATTATCGAGAACACGTAGATTATTGTGCAAATAAGGCATGCAAACTTCCAAAATACGTCACATAATAGAATTAAACACACGGTAACATAAAATATAGACACTAACTTTCAATCGATCAAAAATCTTGACTATGCAGTAAAATGTTCTTGCTAGTATCATAATAGGTAGAAAAGAAAGTTTGGTTTTCAGCGTAATAACCCTAATTCTAAATATTACCCACCAATATTGATGCCAAATCATCAGTAAAGTATTTATAACTATGGTAACATAGTCACGACTAAAAATAATTCGGACAGCGTCGAAAATTTCCTACCCAAATTCGTAGTACCAACTCGCAGTACCAACATATAGATGGTGTGGTACCATATCGTAAGCTACTGTAGTACCATACGTAGAGTACTTGTAGTATCTTTCCGTACCACGTGTTTATCTATCGAGACTCCTACCCTAAAAATGCTTGTAGTACCAATATACAGATGTTTGTAGTACCGATATACAGATGCTCGTAGTACCATAACATATAACAATGCTAGTGTAGTACCATGTGTTGGTTACTTGTAATATTATTTTCGTACCACGTTTTTAATTATCGAAAACACCTAGATTATTGTGCAAATAAGGCATGCGAACTTCCAAATATGTCACATAATAGAATTAAACACACGGTAACATGAAATATAGACATTAACTTTCAATCGATCAAAATCTTGCCTATGTAGTAAGATGTTCGTGCTAGTATCATAATAAGTAGAAAGGAAAGATGGGTTTTCAACGTAATAATCCCTCATTCTAAATATTAACCCACCAATATTGATGTCAAATCATCAATAAAGTATTTACAACTATGGTAACATAGTCACGGACCAAAAATAATTCGGACGGCGGTGAAAATCCGTACTCAAATTTGTAGTACCAATACACATGTGTTTGGAGTACCAATAAATAGATATTCGTGGTATTATACCTTTAGCTAGTGTTATGCAGGTTCCTTGTAGTATCTTCCCGTTCCATGTGTTTAACTATCGAAACTTCTACCGTAACTTGTAGTATCAATATACATATGTTTGTAGTACCCAACAGATAGATGTTCGTGGTACCATGTATAAGACAGTGTAGTACCATAGGCATGTTACGTAGTATCTTCCCGTACCATGTGTTTTAACTATTGAAACTCCTACCGTAACTTGTAGTACCAATATACATATATTTGTAGTACCAACAGATAGATGTTTGTGGTACCATATATAATAAGATTGTGTAGTACCATGTGCATGTTACTTGTAGTATCTTCCCGTACCATGTGTTTTAACTATCGAAACTCCTACCGTAACTAGTATTACCAACATACATATATTTGTGGTACCGTTTTGTAGATGTTTGTGGTACATATAATAAGCTGGTTTGTACCATGAGTAGGTTACTTGTAGTATTTTTTTACATACCATGTTTTTAATTATCGAAAGCGCGTAGATTATGGTGCAAATAAGGCATGTCAACTTAAAAATATGGCACATAATAAAATTAAACATACGGTAAAATAATTTGATGTTCTTACAAGTATCGTAATAAGTGAAAAAAGTTCGGGTTTCAACGTAATAATCCCTAATTAACATTAACCCATCAATATTTATATCAAATCATCAGTAAAGTATTTGTAACTATGGTAACATAGTCGCGGACCAAAAAAAAATTTGGACGGTGTCGAAAAATTCGTACCCAAATTTGTTTGTACCAATACACATGTGTTTGTAGTACCAATAGATAGATTTTAGTGGTACCATATCATAAGCTAGAGTAGTACCATACGTAGGTTACTTGTAGTATCTTTCTGTACCAGGTGTTTATTCATCCAACAATAGTATTGATATCAATATCATCATCCACCAACAATATTACTATCAAACATATCGACAATATTAATATCATTTAACCACCAACATCGTAATAAAGAACATATCGACGTAAGAATGTGCGCTAACCTATCGGTAACATACCGAGAAAAGAATGTACCATGACCTATCGTTTCATCCACCAAAGACATTTGTAGACAACATAGCTTCGTATAATAGGACCTGTAAAACGACGAATAGTTACCATATTATACTGCTAGAAAGCTTCAAAATGTACTTTCTTAGATAGAAGCGGGTACTGTAATTCAACATACTTTGTTACTGCATAAATAGATTGCTTTAACCAATAAATTAGCAAAATTTTATCCAAACTAACCTCCCTCGACACCCACAATATGCTAATCGTAGAAAACATGAGAAAAATTCAACTTTTTAACAGCCCGACAGCCAAATCGCAACACCCACAGCTCGATACCCATAACAAAATACCCAATTTAGGTCAATGCCACTGCCACAAACGTTCATAATACACCTTAACGGAGTGTTTTCTAACTCAAATTCGTCCGATCGATGTCAAGAATTTGAATGGGGGTAACCCACAGTGAAAAAAAACAACAAATAAACCTATCTTAACTCACCTAGACCGAGAAGCCCACGAAGCCAAGGTCGAAGCTTTTCCGGCGCGTGAAAGGGCTTTTTAGTAGCCGACGAGAGCTTTACTAGGTGGACATGGGGGCTGAAATAGAAAAGTTACGTGGGTGATGCTTTGGAGAAGAAAGAGAGAAGAAAGATAAATAATAGAGGGGTAAAATCGTTCATGGGGAGTTATGTGTATGATTGTTTTGATTTAGGGAGTTTATTAGTAAATAATATGGAATGGGGAGTCAGTTGATAGAAAATATGGGAAGGGGAATTTAGTTGAGGTTGCCCTTAATTAAATTATATAAAAAATTAATTTTAGAATAAAATCGTAATAATTAAAGGTAAAATGCGTATAACCCCCTCGTGTTTTGCGAAAATGCACAGAAGCCCCTGTGGTTTTTTTATTGCACGGTACTCCCTCGTGGTTTAACTAATGTTGCACCGTACCCCCAGGCAGCAGTTGTTTGCCCGAATTGTATTACACGCGCTCTTACTGCATGTGGGTTAAGCTTGGAACATATTATTTACTGTTACATGACTAGAATAACCCCAAATATTCACATTTTTTTCAAATGATAACCATCGGCCCTATCTAGAATAAAAAAGGTTACTTGGGGGTTACCATTTGAAAAGAAGGTGAATAGTTGGGGTTATTCTGGTCATTTAACAGTGAATAATATGGTCGCTTGAGCGCGTGCAAGAGCGCATGTAATCCAATTTTGGGTGAAAAATGATGTCCGAGGGTTATCATTTGAAAAGAAGGTGAATAGTTGGGTTATCCTGGTCATTCAACAGTAAATAATATGTTCCAAGCTTAACCCACATGCAATAAGAGCGCGTGAAATCAAATTTCGGGCAAAAAACTGCTGCCCGGGGGTACGGTGCAACAGTAGTTAAACCACGAGGGAGTACCGTGCAATAAAAAATCCACAGGGGCTTATGTGCATTTTCGCAAAACCACGAGGGGGTTATACGCATTTTACCCTAAATTAAAATATAAATGAAAAAATTGTAAGTAAGCAACTGACAGAGCAATTTGACTGCTTTTAAACACCACATACCACTTAAATATAGCATTCATACATAGATATAAAAGACAAAGATGAAAATTGCTGACGCCCACACTTTATTCACTCCCGGTTTTAATTAACATATAACTTCTATTCGTATTATGTTTTTATTACTGCTGTTACCAACTTCATCGGGGTTGATGATGAATTTAATTCAGTTTCTGTTAGGAGAAAAGACGACGAAGGTAGTTGTTCAACAATTTTTGTCCAAGTTATGCGGTTCAAGGTTTCAGAATTCATTATTTTCGTGTTTAAATTAATTTTTGTAGAAATTTTGATTTAGAATGGGTAATGATAAGAGAGCAAAGTTGGACTCTCTAATATCATTAGGCCCGTTGCGATTAATTCAAGTATTGATGGATTTGTTGTTTTATATCTGGATTTGGTGAGTTTTGGAATTCCAACGGTTTATAGGACTGGCTTAGGGTCATGCAAAGGCTTTCCATACTTGGGCTCCAATATACCTTGTATCTCCCGCCCATTAACAAAATTGACGATTAAATTTTTAGGGATGAGAAAGAAAAGCCAATTTTTAAGAACATGAATAATAGTGCCCCATGCCAATGACCCATCAGCTCTAGTGGCTGATGGGGAGGCCCCAAAACTCATGTGACTAGGAGGTCAGGGGTTCGAACCCTACCTCCCACAAGTCCCCATGAGGATTATTCCTCATGACTATGGATGCCGGTATGGGTTTGGGACGTATCCATCTGGCCCCGGGATTAGTCCCACCTCTGGAGTGTATGACGTAAATAGCCCCGCCTTGCCAAGTATGTGTGGCGTAAAAAAGCCCACGGCTGGCGGGGGCTAGCCCATAGCCAGGCAGTGTGGGGATACCTCTGGACAGAAAAAATATAATAGTGCCCCATGACACGTCGGAAACGGCTAAAGGCCCGTGCTATTTCACAAAAATGAAGTGAGGCGTCACCATGGCGACGTCGTGGTGCGCATGACGGAGCCACTGCGAGTTTCCCTGTTGCCTTTGGCGCCACGACCTTTAAATATAACCACAATTTTCATTATTGGCGGCGGCTAATCATGATTTTATTCAAATTAATTTTGGGATGGGGTCTTTTATAAAGAAAATGTTATTAATAATAAAATTTATTATTTGGATGTCCACGTATTTATAATGTAAATAATTTGTTGAAATAGTACTTGTATTTGGCTATAAATTGGTCTTGTTGATGTGCACAATTTTAGTGGTAAAAAAAGCACATTATCTTATAAGCTATATTGTTCATTTTTCTATATGTTGATCATTATATGTATTATATTTTTTATACATAAATAAATATTTTATAACACGTTATCAGCACGAGGCACTAACCAACCAAGGTTCGTCGACTTCATCACTACGAGTACGAGTTCCGATCATTGAATTTCGTCGACGTCATCACGCCAACATATAATATGTACATTTTATTTTCATATGTTACAACACAAAAAGCTCGCGAGGTCTCGCTGTAACACCCACAAACTTGTGGCGTGAGCACCAGATTTCGAATCCTAGCTGGGCCGTTGACTTTTTAATTATGTCATTTTATTCAAATTTAACTTTATACTTTTATCGCAATAACATTAATATTGTTTACGCTTCGAACTATTTTTCTTAACCAGTTGTTATATTCTGTGATAGTAAAATGTCGAATCTTCAAAAGCTTGATCTTGTTGCTCTGGATATCACGGGCAAGAACTATTTGTCATGGATTTTGGATTTTGAAATCCACCTTGAATCGAAAGGCCAAGACCATGATATTTCTCCGTCAGCACCTTCATGAAAGTTTAAAGGTGGATCTCACAGTGAAAGATATACTTACTTTGTGGACTAATCTAAAAGAGGTACGACCATCATGGATTGTGATCCTACCAAATGTCCAATATGAATGGACAAACTTATAGTTCCAAGATTATAAATCTGTCTGTAAGTGATTATATTCTGCTATGTACAAAATTACTTCTTAATTAAGATTGTGTGGACAGGAAGTTACAGAAGCAAGTATGATGCAGAAGACGTTCACTATGTTCCATGCAGCGAATTTGTTGTTACAACAACAATATCGTGAAAAGGGTTTCAAGAAATATTCAAAATTTAATTTCATGTCTCCTCGTTGCTGAACAAATAATGAGTTATTATTGAAGAACCATCAATCACGACCAACAGGCTCTGCTCCTATTCCTGAAGTCAATATGAACACTTACCAAAGTGACCGAGGCAATAGCTTTCGCGATCGTGGCAGGTATAATAATCGAGGTTGTGGAGGTGGTCGTGGTCGTGGCTGTCGACGAAACATTATGGTAATTATGATAATTTTTCATCAGAAAGGAAAAATGAGAACAAAGAGGAAACCGGCTGTAGCGACCCTCACTTTTTAATACTAAATAATGGCGAATTTTCACAACGTAAGTCGCGGGAGACCCGTAGAACAAAACCTTTTTCATAAAACGTAACCTACATACTCGTATTTATACAAACGCCGAAGCCCCCAAAATATCTATCATATCAAAACATCCTAACATTACTCCACATGTCGTTATCCATGTACAGCCTTGTCCTCAAAAGATAATGGAGTACCGCCGTCAGCCTGCCTTAGCCGTGACGTTTCTCAACTTCCGACTCTATCTTACCTACAACACATAATAATGTGGAATGAGCTTATAAAGCCCAGTAAGTGGAAACCATGCATGCAATGCACGTGTCCTAAAACGCAAAGGCATCCACGCCAGTGCTTTCTAATCGTCTTATGTAATTCTTGTTTTGTCTTGTCATTAGGGCCCTTGGCTTATCTTACTATGCACTATCACGAAGCTCATATCCACTAGGGATATGTATATATAATATATAATATATTATATATATATAGACGATACTCCCACTGAGAGGCTAACCCAAGGCGCCTTTTCAATCCCAATGTGGTTTATGAGTCACACGGACGCTCACGCTGGTAGACCCACTCTGAGGTTGCTAACACCGATTTAACCCTCGGTGCCAGTTATCTCCTCAAGTTGTATCTTTCAGTTCGCAACTTTCCGCACATGCATGCCTCTCCTTGTTACATGTCATGTCTTGTCTTGTCTTGAAATCGGTGAAATAAAATCACCATGGTAGCATAGAAGAGCCATGGGATGCAAATGTTTGTCGTGTACAAGCCATCATGCGTGACATACGGTCGTGTCTTGTAGCCCTCGTGGAACTCGTGTATGCACGTGATAATGAGTACATGAATAATGCCAAGAGCTTGTCATGCCACTTCATGTAATAATTAATTCATGTAAATAAATAAACCACATAGGGATTCACGTAAAGTCATAGTAGCATATAATCATGTAATTCATGCACATATAATTTATGTTTTGTTATTGGGATCTCCACTTACCTGTCGTCCAAGCTTAAGTAACTCACTGCCTTGATCATCGTTATTAGTTGAGATCTCCAATTACCTATCGTCCAAGCTTAAATAACTTAGTGCCTTGACCAAATCTTTATTAGTCGACCCTTAGACAGAAATATTAAAATATCAGTACCATATCTACATTAAATGACTAGGGTCGAAAAAAATTTTCTTAACTCTACTAATTTTCTAAAACCCTAAGTTACTCAATTTGCATTTTAAGTTAGGTCAAGACTCGACTTGATACTTTATTTAAACTTGTCCTAAGGTTTATTAAAACATAGGTCAAAGTCAGGTCAACCCTAATTCACACAACATCTAGGCGAAAGTATAATTGCCCGATTCATCATGCCTTGAACCTAGTTTCACCCGATCCATTGGTCATCAAGTCGCCCGATTGCCATGTATTGAAATCTAGTTTCGCCAGGTGTAACATGGACTCCAAATCCCCGAATCAACATGCCTGGAAGCCGATCATCATAACTTTAAGTCGCCCGATTTGAAATCTTTGAAAGCTGGAATCGCCGAGTGTTACTTGGACTTCCAATCGCCCGATTTGTCTAGTGCATAGCACGGCGAAAGTGCACAATTTCTGAACTGATTCGCCCGATCAATTGAGCTTCAACATCACCCACCCGATTTTCCTGGTTACATAAACCTCATACATAACATCTATTCGGCCGAAAGTTCATGCAAGCTCTTACACTTCGGTCGAAAGCTTCAATCTTCATCCATCCGAAACTTAAATTCTATAATTATCCTACACAGAAAATTTATGAGTTCTAAGATACTTTGTATCTTAAAAATCGTTAACTCTGCTTAAAGACTATCATCCTCAAAACTATGAACCTAAGAATATATATATTGTCCAACACAAGTTCTTTCTATTCCAAAAACATCTTCAAGTTGCTAAATTTCCAACGTAACCTATACAAGTCTAAACAACGTATTAACATGATTTACAACAGTTAGTGTTTCTTAAATATATGTATCATGCCTGAATATATATATGAATTTCATGCTTAATACTTCCCACGATATGCTAATTCATACTTTAAATATGTAAAAGTCATAGTAAGAATTTATACCTCTTTTTAAGATTAAAGAGATAAGAGAACCTCTTTTCGAAGCTTTCCTTCTTTGTTTTTACATGGGGGATTAAATGTCTTCTAATGAAAATATTTTTCCTTTATCTAGGCTTTGCGTGTGATAGTAGAAAAATGACATCAACATGTGTTGTTAATACTTATCTTCAATTTTGTAACATCTATTATTATATTATATAATTCGCTTCCTTCATCGTTAGGTTTTCTAATTTGAGACATGATTGAAGCCTTTAGTTGTTCGATGGTTGACCCCTTATTATTGGTCTAATTTCGTTACAGGTGTTGATCGAATGCTTCCATTGAGAGAGTAGAATCGGCCGATTCTACTTTGTCAGAGCTTTGCTTGATTTTCTATGCTGGAATCGCCCGCTTTAGTCCTTAATTGGTTAACTAAAATCATTCTACCATCGCCCGTTTCAATTATCACTTGCTCGGCAATTGCACACTTTATATCATAATCGGCCGATTCATCTTCTTGGGTTTTGTTCTTCGGCGAAAGCTAGTATTGACATGTTATGATTGGCCGAAACTATCTTCTCAAGGTTTGTCTAAGTTACTATACCCACATTGCCCGATTCTACCTCCTTAGCTCGGCGAAAGGTAATACTTGTAACTCTTGGATTCGGTCGATTCCCATCCTTGTCTTAATTCGATCGAATCTTGCCCCTTGTTATAATCGATCGAACCATCCTTCACTAATTTTATTTTCGCCGATTATTCTCTTAATTTCATCTGTATATAAATGTTATCTAAATTTTCTAAGTCTTAATATTATCCCCTAAATCGGTTAGTCACATAGCATATAATTGAGATCGTAAAACACATTTCATGCAATCACGTAAACATCTAATATGTACACAATTTTTTGGCCGGAAGTTAATTCCACCTAATTTAACTAAATATTATTAGTAAGTAAGTCTACAAAATAATTTATGTATCATAACTGATTCTCTTATAGGCCTAACCTCCTTATTTAATTCGCCTCACAAAATCTCTAATTAGGGCATTATGGCGTTAATTATATGATAAATCCCGTATTTTGATTTTATGGATACTACATCCTCCCCCCTTAAAAAGAATTTCGCCCTCGAAATTCCGTTAAGTGGAACAATCAGGGTAGCGATCGATAGTGAATTGACTTGGCTTGGTTAGGTGGTAAGTAATCACCCAATTACCCTTAAAGGTAATTCTTACTGAGGAACTGAAATGAATGTATCTTCTTGAGAATAAGATGTGATGAATTTGGATTGTGTAACTTGGAACTTAGGTTTGGCTGGGAAACAAATTTGGGATATCACATTGGAAGTGGATTCGTTATGGATTAAATGGGTTAATGTGGTGTACTAAAGGTTGAAGTTTTTGGGATTTCAGCCCTGCTGTGGATGCTCGCTGGCATTGGGGAAAATTGTACATATTAAAGGAGAGGTGTCGCACAGGCACAGTATGTAGGCAGGATATGCTCCCATCTGGTGATGGTTCGTACTCGGTTACCTGGTTCTAGCGCCAGCTACGCTAAGGTACCTATACACGTCGCAGGCCTTACTGGGGACCTTTGATGTCCTGTACGCCACAGCTCGTCAGCGGTGGTATCTTGTACGCCCTCACGGGCATCTTTCACGTTGCAGACCTGTGGCCTTTGATGTCGGGTACGCCCTCACGGGCATCGTTTCACGTCGCGAGCTGTTAGCCCTTGATGTCGTTGTACACCGCAGGTCCGTCGACCCTTGGCATCCATTGTAAGTACACTTTGTTATGACAAAAGGTTTATATTCCGCTGGGGAGGTACGCCTCGTTAAAACCTTACCTGGGCAAAACCTCCCTTTGAGGCAAAATCCCAGATGAAGGAAGAAGAGTACGTCCCCTCCCTTTCTTACATAGTAGTGTTACACATAAAACTTTTTTAAGTTAGAGACGTTCCAAGGACGGGGCAAGGACCTCCCCTTGGCATCTTCTAGCTCGTAGGCTCCACCTCCAAGCACCCTCGTCACGCGATAGGGCCCTTCCCAGGGAGCTTCCATCTTCTTCAGGGGTCGTAGGACATCGGCCCTCCTCAGTACTAGATCCCCCTGTTGAAATCCCCTTGGTCGGATTCTCCTATCGTACATTGCCTTCACGCGGCTCTTATATCCTTCGGTCCTTACGTGGGCCTCTTCTCGTATTCCTTCGATGAGGCCCAGGTCCTCCCTTCTTAATTGCGCGTTCTCCTCTTCGTCATATGTCATCAGGTGGTGTGTCTCGATGCCAATTTCAGCAGGTATTACTGCGGCCGAACCGTACACTAGCTCAAATGGCGTTTCTCCTGTTGCCTCGCGAGGGCTCGTTCGGTAAGCCCAAAGGACGACATCCAGCGCCTCTACCCATTTGTTCCCATATTGCTCGAGTCGGGCCTTGATCCCCCTGAGGATGGTTCGATTGGAGACTTCGGCCTGCCCATTTGCTTGGGGATGTCCCACCGCCACGAACCTCTGAGTCACTTTCATGCCTTCACAGAATTGTCGCGTCTTGGCCCCGCAGAATTGGGTTCCGTTATCTGAAATGAGGATCCTGGGAGCCCCATAGCGGCAGCAGATGTTTTTCCATAGGAATTCGATCACCCTTTCTTTGTCTATTCGCGCCACTGCCTTAGCTTCGATCCATTTACTGAAGTAGTCTACTGCCACAATAACAAACTTCTTTTGTGCTTTCCCTCGAGGAAATGGGCCGACTATATCGATCCCCATTTATCGAAAGGACATGGAGATTGCATCGTCCCCAGGTTTCAGCAAGGACGTGGATTCTGGGACCATACATCTGGCAATTACTGCATCTTCTGACCAGGTCCTTGGCGTCTTTGACGATGTTGGGCCAGAAATATCCGGCCCTGACTACTCTCCTACTGAGGGATTTATATCCTGCATGGTCCCCCGCATATCCTTCGTGTATTTCTTCGAGTATCTTCCTGCCCTCCTTTTGGGAGAGACACCGAGCGTATGCGTGCGCGAAAGATTTTTTGAAGAGACAATCGCCTATCAGGCAGAACCTCTGTCGGTATCTCCTTATGTCCTTCTGGTTGGAGTTTCTTAGGGTGGCTAAGATAGGGGCCCTCCAATCATCCCCTTCTTCTATGTCTGCCACGAACTCCCCTGCTTCTTCCTTGTCTACGGCAAGGTAGGTAACACCTTCTTCCTTGAGAGGCGGTCCGGAACTTGCTGCTTTCGCTAAATAATCGGCCTTGTGGTTTTCCTCCCTGGGGACCTGCACAATCTCATAGGAATCGAAAACTTTCGTTAGCTCCTCAACCTTTTTACCATATTCGACCATCTTTTCATCTCTCGCCTCGTAGTTCCCCCTCACTTGCTGTACCACCAACTGTGAGTCCGAGAATAGGGTAACGTCTCGTGCTCCCAGCTCCTTCGCAATTCGCAGACCATGGATGAGGGCTTCGTACTCTGACTCTTTGTTGGAGGCCTGAAAACGGAAAGTGATGGCAAAGTGGAGCTCCTTTCCCTCATGGTCGATGATGAGAACTCCTGCTCCCGATCTTTGGGAAGTGGCGGACCCATCCATACACTTTCCACCGACGTTTGGGAGGTCCCTTAGTTGTTTCGAGGACGAAGTCCGAGAGGGCCTGGGCCTTTATGGCGGTCCTTCGCTCGAACTCCACATCGTACTCCCCTAGCTCGATGGCCCATTTCACCATCCTTCTTGATAGGTCCGGCTTGTCTAATGTCTGCTTCAGAGGGAAGTTGGTCCGCACGCTCACCTTGTGTGATAGAAAATATGGCCGGAGTCGGCGAGCAGATGTCATCACTGCTAGCGCAGCCTTTTCGACCTCGGAGTATCTAGTTTCCGCATCCAGCAGCACTTTACTTACGAAATAGATGGGCCTCTGGGAGGTCCCTTCCTCTTTTAGCAGGACGGAGCTTATTGCGTGGTCTCCTACGGAGAAATATAGTACCAACACGTCCCCCATCAAGGGCTTAGTCAGAAGCGGGGTGTTGTGAAGGTATTCCTTTAGTTCTTCAAAGGCTTGCTGGCATTCCTTGGTCCACTCGAATTGCTTGTTCTTTCGCAGTACCTTGAAGAAGGGTAGGCTCCTTTTGGCCGAGTGGGAGATAAATCGACTAAGGGCTGCCAACCGCCCCGTGAGCCTCTGGACTTCCTTGACGCCCTGGGGAGGTTGCATCTCCAAGATAGCTTTTACTTTTGCGGGGTTTACCTCAATACCTCGTTGGGTCACCATATAGCCCAGGAACTTTCCCGATCTTACTCTGAATGCACATTTTTCGGGATTCAGCTTCATGCCGCTTCCTCTAATTGCTTCGAACGCCTCCTCCAGGTCCCTGGTATGATCAGTGAGGTGTATGGACTTCACGAGCATATCATCTACGTACACCTCCATGTTCCGGCCTAACTGCTGCTTGAAGACCTTATCCATCATCCTTTGGTACGTGGCTCCCGCGTTTTTAAGTCCGAAGGGCATTCGCACGTACCCGTATGTTCCCCCTGGTGTCACAAAACAAACTTTATCAAAGTCATTTGAATCAAGACTTACCTGGTGATAGCCCTGGTAGGCGTCCATCATGCTGAGGACCTCACACCCTGAAGTGGAGTCCACAAGCTGGTCTATTCTGGGAAGCGGGTAATGGTCCTTGGGACAGGCCTTGTTGAGGTCCCTAAAATCGATACACATTCTCCACTGCCCATTTCCCTTCTTTACTAGAACAGCATTAGCCAACCAAGTGGGGAACTGGATCTCCTGGATGTGGCCCGCTTGAAGCAATTTGTCGACTTCTTCCTTCAAGGTCTGCGCCCTTTCAGCCCCGCAAAATCGGAGTCTCTGCTTAATGGGTTTGGTGCCAGGTAGGACGTTTAGATGATGTTTGGCTATATCAGGGCGGATGCCTGTCATATCCTTCGGGGAAAATGCGAATAAGTCCGCGTTCCTCTGCATTCATCCAACAAGCTCCTTCGTGGCTTGCTCCCCTAGATGTGTCCCAATTTTGGTAGTCCTCCCTGGTTGATCAGGGTACAGCTCTACGTTGACTAGCTCCTCATCTGGTTCGGGCTGCAAGCTCGTAGGTCCCCCTCCTTCGACCCTGATCCTCTTGTCTCGATCGCTTCCTTCTCTAACGCCCTCTTTTCCCTTGGTCACTGCCTTAACTTCATTGGCGTAGCATCGGCGGGAACTTTGCTGATCCCCCAATATCTCTCCGACATGCTCCCCTACGGGGAACTTAATTTTCAAATGGTAGGTAGAGGGGATTGCTCTGAACTCGTTGATGGCAGGTCGTCCCAGAATGACATTGTAAGAGGAGGAGATGTCAACCACAAGGAAGTTGATCGTTTTCACAACCCGAACGGGGTCTCTTCCCATTCCGACAGGTAACGTTATTTCTCCCAGGGGCTGTATCCCAGGTCCCCCGAATCCGTACAAGGCCGTGGAAACGGGTCGCAGCTCTACTCCCAGGTCCATTTTTCTGAAACAGTCTAGGAATAGGATGTCAGCTGAGCTCCCCCCGTCTATAAAGACTCGGGACACGTCGTATCCGACGATGTCGGTGGTGATGACCAAGGCATCGTTATGTGGTCTTGTGATGTGTTCTTCATCCGTCGGCCCGAATTGTACGTTCGCGATGGCCTCCGTGTGCCCTTCTAATCCCCAGGGACGGGGTTCCTCAGTTGTCATGGCATAAAACTTCCTAGCTCGATTAGAATCCCCACTACTGGGACCTCCGATAATAATTAGGATGGGGGTCCTGGGCTGTCCTGGAGGACCTTTGTCTGCCGGAGGTGGCAGCGGTTTACCCTTGTTCGGCGTAGGTCCCCCTCTTCCTTTTCGTTCTTCCGGGGGATGGGCTCAGGTCCCCGCTTAACAAACTCCTTCAAATGTCCCGCCTGTATGAGTCTCTCTATCTTGTCCTTCAGGTGATAGCAATTGTTAGTATGGTGCCCGTATTCATTATGGTAACGACAATATAAGTTAGAGTAAGGTCTAGAGGGTCCTGAGGATCCAGCGAGGGGCTTTCTTAAGGCTGGGTGTCGTCCCGCTACCGCTAAGACCTCCTCAGGATTAGCACGCAGTGGAGTGAACCTCCGTGGGGCCCTAGCCGAAGATCCCCAAGGCTCTTTGTGAGGCGGACGCAGAGGTGGCCTCGCATGTCCTTGGCTTCTCACGGCCCCTTCCTTCTTTGGCGTGGTTATCTGCTTTTCCTCTTGCGCCTTGGCCATCTTACTCTCTTCCAAGTTAATATACTTGTCTGCCCTCAGCAATAGGTCCTCGAAAGTCGGCGGTGGTCTCTTGGAGAGGGAAGCGAAGAAGTCCCCATCTCGAAGTCCGTTTATCAGGGCACTGACCTTAACGGAAGGCGTAGCCGTCGGTACCTCCAAAGCTGCAATGTTGAACCTGCTTATGTATGCCCGCAGGCTCTCATTCTCCCCTTTCCGTACTTGGAAGAGCGACATGTCGGATTTAGGTTGCTTTCGGGCGCTGGCGAACTGAGTAATGAATATCAGCTGAAATTATTCAAAAGATTTGATAGATCCCGGTGCTAACTGGCTGAACCATTGTTGGGCTGCCCTTACTAAGGTGGTTAATAACACTCTGCATTTGACCCCATCCGAGAAATCATGGAGCAGGATGGTGTTCTGAAAACGCAGGACGTGTTCCACGGGGTCTACATCGTATTCGTACGGCAACTGTTTGAAGTTAGATGAGACCTCCCCCACCAGTAACTCCTTTGCAAAAGGTGTCCCCGCTACTAATCCTTCTCCTATCCTTGGCGGCATGGTTCTGCTTCTGACACCGTCCACTACCTGCTTAAGGTCCGCCAGTTGGTCCCTCAGCTATTTCTCTCTTTTGGTCCAAGTTTCCCCTTTTTCCTCTGGGCGTAGCGTGACCTTTTTCCTTCTTTTAGAGCCTTCGGCCCCCTTAGCGTGGTCCGGGGCTTTGCTAACGGACTCGTCAGAGATCAGCGTAGGAGTTCCTACATCCCTTTCTGGCTGTTCCGCCTTTTTGGCTCCTCTTCCTTCTCCCGAACCTGTTCCGCAGCTCCCCACGTCCCACAGGCTGCTTGGGGGGTTCTTCTTCCTTCCTAGATTCATTCTCCGATCCGGATAATCGCTTGCTATGTTCAGAGGGCATCGCCTGAGGCTGCGGCTGCGTCTCGTTTTCCCCAGTTACTTCTGTGAACTTACCGTCTACTTGCTCAGTCTCGACACGGGACTGGGCCCTTTTCCGTTGTCTCCTTTTCTTCCTTCTCTCAGCCAGGGTGCTACTAACAGTGTTGCGCACCAAGAGGTCTAACTGCGGCAGTCAAGGTGATTGGTGTCTCTGGCGATATTACAACAGGAGTAGGTGCCGGGGTGGCGTCCTGCCCTGCCGTATCGCCCCCTGCCACCTCCCTGAATCGCGGGTCCAAGTTTTTCGGTATGGAGGAGTCTCCTTCCATCAGCGTCCTCACGTTCCTTGTCTTATCCCTGTAACACAAAAATAAAAAACATACGAGAAATTTTTCAACACAACCTCGTACCTTGCTCAAGAAATTCCTCACGCCTTTAACTCCGAATTTTCCACAGACGGCGCCATTTGATATGGGGCAAACCCAATCAAAGGTATTTTTATGTATGGGGGCTCTGAATACTTAGTTAGCGGTAGATCGGTTACTATGCTATTTGTTAGGTGTACGAGGGTCGTTGATGCTGGGACGTAAACAGAAAGAACACAGGGGTTTACGTGGTTCGAATCCTTTCGGATTCTACGTCCACGGGGCGCTGGGAATTATCCTTCACTAAGTAGCAACACATTACACACTCATATAATCCTTACCTTCACTCTTGAAATATGGAAAACACGTCTAATATATCTAAAGAAGAAATACTATACGAGTGTTTCTGTAGAGAGATGATTCTTATGGAAAATTTGCTAAGTCCTCCCTTTATAGCAGTTCCCCGCCGCCTGTTGGAAGCTATGTTCCAGCTTTTCCGGGGGACGTACGACCTAAGGACTGTAGGAGAAAATGACGGATTGCTTGATGGATAGACCTCTGCGGCGGCTACAGTAGGGCACCCAGTAGTATCTTCCTCTAGTAGGGCGACACGTGCCCCTGTATTCCTTTTCTCTCTTTCCTGTTGTACCTTTATCTGGGTATCCGAGGGTTCTTCTTCCTTTGTCCAGTCCATGTTAGTGCCCGTCAGCTCCTTACAGCTCCTTCTTCCCAGATTTATATTTTAGCATGGGCTCTTATTTTCAATGGGCTTTTTGGGCCTTTCCTTTTTTTTTGTTTTTCTCGGCCCATCTTAGTTAGACCATATCACGCGCAAACTACCCTCCCAAGCCACTCAATCATCTCCTAACAGATGATTCTTTCACATACTCACTAGGTGCCATGTCATTCATCACCACCTCGCTCGGAGGGGGTTGATGTAACAAGCAGTCCTCAGCCTCAGACTGCACCTTCCTTGATCACATCTAGTCTAGTGCCCTCACCATCCATAATTTTTCCACTTTCTAGGACACTATCATTAGTTTCTGCACCTATAGATCTTAGTGATCTAAACAGAACGCTCCATGATGTCTCCGTACTAGAGTCTAATACGGAACAGAGCGGAAGTCCCAACGTAGTGAACATCACTGCAGCTACGACCTTGGGCCATCAATATGAGTCTGTCTCAGCATTGATGTCAACGATGAGCCTACATGGCCTCGGTCTTTCAAGTCCTGGGCAAACGGGCGGCACATCAGTACCCTCTACTGATGTTGTGACGACGGAATGACGGAGGCAAGGCTGGAAGATCGACTCGCAGAGCTCAGAAAAGATCTCGAGGACACAATCATGACCCAAGTCTACAGCGCCATTGGGACATCCTCTCGAGATAAAGGCAAAGCTCCCGTCACCGAAGAAGCACCCTCACAAGCCGATCCCTCTACTGACGCCGACGGAGGGCCGTGGAACGTTCCTATCACGAAACTCATCGACGTCCTGCTGGCCCGACTCCGCACTGCACCAAAGCTAACGGAGTATGAAGCGGCGGTCCTCAGACGGCTTGAGCTACCTTTCACACCGACAAACCCAAGCGAGGCCCAGTCATCACCTCAACGACGTGACGACCCTAACGGTGGGGGTCGTCCCGAGGGGGAGACGAGACGAGGAATAGGGCCTCAACCTCTGCCGTCACAGCCTAGATCCACCCAAACACCCACAAGAACAAAGCCACCTACACCCACACAAACAAAAAAATCTACCCGAACTACCACTAAAACAACCCAACAACCCTCCTCACCAACTATGAGCCTCTCACCTCCTCTTCCCACAAGCCAAGACAGCCCCTTGATATATCCATCCTCTGTCATCCTATCCCTGCAGACCAACGAACCAATCCAACAAACCGAAGAATTGTACAATCCACACAGCGCCGTGGAAAACTACATATTCAACGAGGATTTGATAACCAAACCGCTGGACCCAGCCATGGCTAGAGGGTTGATGGAAAATGCCAGATACTTCTTGATGAAGGCAAACGTCAGCCTGGCCCTAATCGACGACGCCGAACTCGAGGAAGGTGAAGACTATGAAGCAGACATTCCAGAACTTCCCGAGCTACTCCGACACACCGTCATCGACGAGGAATGTCCACCAATGAAGACGAAGACAAAAGAAGTGGTGGAATTGCCATGGGAGAATGTCAAAGTAACTGCCCCATATCAAGAAGAGATTCGAAGGAGAATCCGGAGGAAGGAGGCTAGAATCAAGAAGCTCGACAAGCTTGAGCTTAGAGGACTGAGCCACCTCTCGAGACCTAACGCAGTCCAGTATCTGCTTTCGTCGAATTTTGATGTTCAGAGGACAAGGGGGTGACGTAGACACTCTGAGAAGAGAAGAGGCAAATGAGCCTAGAATTAGAGAAATTCTGGGAGTTCGCAAAGTGAGGTTTGCTGATATGGACATGCCTGTCTACATGGTACGGCGAGAAAATGAAAATTATATATAATTGAATGAAGCCGACCTCGCCTACATCAGAGGAGAAGATGTTGAGACAATAGTAAGGGACTTCAGAAGGCTTGGAGCTCTCAAGACGCCAGAACTCAGACTTCGCTACTATGCACTGAAGAGATTCATTCTACGCCAAGTCAAGTTCAACGCAACCCATGATCTTCAAACGGCAGTTGAGAGCAACATGAAGTGGGTGAATCTGACGAAGCCCTCCTTTGAGGTCCCAGATCCAAGTTATGGTGAAGGGCACATTATAAATGAAGACGATGATCCATCAGTCGTCTACATCAACTTCAAAGGAGAGAAGAGGCTAATGAAGACGTCAGAGATTCACAAGTTCAGCGACGGAAGCTTACTGATCATCAGGAACAAGCTCAGAAGGATACTCGAGCAGCTAAAGGAAGAAGAATACGAAGTTCAAGAGAAGTACGGAAGGTTGATCGAGACCATCTCTGCAAAGATTCCTTTCGAAGAAGGTTGCGTTCGTTCGAGTACTTTTTAAGGCTAAGGAAGTCTCCCTACCATGTACAGAAACCAAAGAAGAAGACAACTCCAACGATGCCAAAGCGAAAAGGATGCTAAGGGGGAGATTGTTAGGAACATATTTTGTAGCATCCTTTAATTTATGTAATCTTGGGTTATTATGTTTATTTAGTGGGTTGTAGTAATTTGGGGTGACTTATTAAGTCATAGTTTTGTATTGGGCATTAATATACCAAATAATTATGGTATATAAAGCCCCACTTACCCTAATTAGGGTTTTATCAAAAGAATAAAAAAGGTATGCCACCTAGTATTTTTCCTTAGAAAAACACACACTAACATGCACTGAAGGTGTTCATCACGATTTTTACATTCAAACCTTTCTTTCGATCCTTGTTTGGTAATAAAAGGGCCAACAACAACTCAGTCAACATAGATTTTTGCGAAATCTCCCCCTTCAATTTCCAACAGAACGGTTTGCTATGACTAAGCTGCATGCAATGATGACATTTATATGATCCATACTTTGCTTACTGGCAGCATGCTTCGAATTATCCTTAACAAAGACAATCTTAGATCGATCGTTAGAACAGGATTAGGCACATCAAGAGTAGACTGTGAATTGAATCCTAAACATTGTTTATCAAAAATACCTAATGACAGTACCTCATCAAGGGTCGATTTACCTTTGTTCATCTTCTTAAACGTTTCATGAGCTTCATCGACTTGCTTCTGAAGTTTATCGATCTCTTTGTCTGTTCTTGTCAACACGGCTTCCATCTTATTCATCCCTTCAACAAGACTCTCGATCATCTTTTCGCTTTTATCGTTTTCCACCATCAAGATATTCACCATCTTCATCAGGTCAGAGTTCCGTCTTTTCCTTAAAAAACTCAACGGACAACAATTTGAAGGCATCATTCATCTGGACTTCATCACGAACGTCAGTTTGTATAACTACATCATCAGAACTCACATACCCATCAAAAACAGTTTGAGTCATCGTAATAAAAAATTATATATTTCTCAGATCTTGAGTCCGATGTTGGCTCAACATCAGCTACCGTAGTTAACCCGATATGATGATTTTCGTCTTCTTTGTTGTCTGAGAATAAGATGGTTACTGATGATTACTTACTCCTTTGCACGCGTTTGTTCGTCTTCATCGTCAGAAAGGTCCACCCAAAGAGCTTTTCCGCACTTGCCAAGGGTGTTAGCACATAGGATTGCGTAATGCCTGACCCTTGGCATGCATGGCTGTTAGGAATTAATTATAGTGTCGTCTAATTACTTAATTCTTGGGTTTATATTTTGTTATTTAGTGGGTTATTAGTCGTTAGGGGAGACATATGATATTTTGTAAGTTAGGTGACTGGGCTTTAATATACCAATTACTTGTGGTATATAAAGCCCATGCTTACCCTAATTAGGGTTTATCGAAAGAAGTTCAAAGTAAGCCAGCTTGTACTTTTCCTTGTAAAAACACATACTCACACACACTACAAGGTGTTCTTCATGTTTATGCATATAAGTCACTCTTTGATCCTTGTTTGGTAATATTAGGACCAACAAATGGTATTAGAAGCCTAGCGTGGATCAATATCTTTGATTTGAATCCAGTTCCATTCGATTTCGACGTGATTAGGAAGATTTTGCTTGAAAACTCATTTTTGGTTCCTTCTCTGTTTTTTGGGTGTTTTCAAATCATTTCACTGATTTCTTTCTTCTAAGACATTAGAAAACTGACTATGAGTATTTTTCTGGTCTTCACGTCGATTTCCGTCAAGTTTGAGTAGGATTTGAGCACAAACGAGTCTAAAAATCTGTTTTTTCTAGGTCTGTTCTATCGCACAATACTAAGAAATTTGAAGGTCTCGGTCGATACATATTCACTGTGCTGAGTTCTGCCGATCAAAGTCTCGGCGATTTAGGCCTCTCTGGCCTTATCGCCCGATTCTTTGTTCCTGTAGACAAATCGCTGAATGCCACACTTGACGAGTTCGCGAAAGACCTTGAAGATACAATCATGACCAGAGTGTACGATGCACTTGGTACATCAACTCGCGACAAAGGCAAAGCCCTCGTCATCGAAGAAGAACCTACTCAACCTGATTCGAACGCTGATACTGACGCCGACCCATGGAAGTTCCAATGAAAGATCCATCACATTCTGCTGGCCCGACTCCGCAGTGCACCCAAACTCAGCGCAGAGGAACATGAGATCAAACGAATACTCGAGGTTCCGTTCACCTGCCGAGGCGAGGCTGAGGCGTCAAATCGACCACGTGACGACCCAGAAGATGAGAGCCATCCCGAGGCGGAGAAGATGCAAGACAGCGTGCCTCAGCCTCAACAGCAGCAGGCAACCGTGACGAAACACCCACCCGAACCAAATCACCTACACCTACCGGAACCAAAATATCTACCCAAACTACTACCAACACAACCCAACAGGCTTCCTCATCTCAAAGAGAAGCATCCTTACCAGCTATGAGCCTTTCACTTCTCCATCCCACTAGCCAAAGAAGCCCCTTCGATTTCTCTATCATCTCCCATCCATCCCACAAACCAAAGAAGCCCTTCGATTTCTCTGTCATCTCCCATCCATCCCACAAGCCAAAGAAGCCCTTCGATTTCTCCATAATCACCAATCTTATCCCTTCAAACAGATGATACAATCCCACATGATGAAGAACTGTACAATCCACACAATGCCGTAGAAAAATACATCTTCAACGAAGATTGGATAACCAAGCTGATGGATTCGGACATGGCCAAAGGCTTAATGGAAAATGCCAGATTCTTTCTGATGAAGGCAAACATAAGCCTGACCCTAATCGATGGTGACGAACTCGAGGAAGGTGAAGACTACGAAGCTGAAATTCCAGAACTTTCCGAGCTGCTCCAACACACCATCGTTGATGAGGAATGCCCACCATCGAAGTCGAAGATAGGAGAAGAGCTGAAATTGTCAAAAATGCCAAGGTGATTGCTCCATTTGAAAAAGAGATTCAAAGGAGAATTTGGAGGAAGGAGGATAGGATCAGAAGATGAACGAGCTTGAGCTTAGAGGTCTAGCTCATCTCCCAAGACCAAAAGCCGTTTAGTACCTGCTCTCTCTTTGCGGAATTTGGATGCTCAAAGGAAAAGGAAGTGATGTGGATACTCTCAGAAGAGAAGAAGCGAAAAAACCCAGAATCAGAGAATTTTGGGAGTTCGAAAGCTGCGATTTGCAGAATAGACATTCCCATCTACATTCAAAAGGTGCGATTTGCGATCTGCGATTTGCAGAATAGACATTCCCATCTACATGGTAGGCGAGAAGATGAATCGTACGAAGAACTGAATGAAGCCGACCTCACCTACATTAGAGGTGAAGATGTTGGACAGATAGTGGGAGACTTCAGAACGCTTGGAGCACTTAAGACTCCATAACTCAGGTTGGGTTATGCCGCATTGAAAAGGTTCATGCTGCGCCAAATCAAATTCAATGCAACTCATGACCTCCAAACGGTGCTAGAGAGCAACCTAAAAAAGGTGAATCTTACGAAACCCTCCTTTGAACTCCCCAAGTCAGACTGCTACGGTGAAGGCCATATCTTTGTAGGAGAAGGTCCCTCAGTGGTCTACGTAAATCATAAGGGAGAGAAGAGGCTTATAAGGACTTCAGAGATTCCCAAGTTCTGCGATGGAACCCTCCTTATTATACGAAACAAGCTAAGAAGAATCACCGGGGAGTTAAGATTCGAAGAATATGAAGTCCGAGAAAAGTACCACAAACTAATCGACACCATCTCTACTCGAATATCCTTTTGTAAAAGGCTTCGATCATATGAATTCATCTTAGGACTCAGAAGGTCTTCTTATACGCTGGTGAAACCAAAGAAAAAGAAGACACAGAAGACGCCAACAAGACGAAGAGGACACTAGGAGATTGTTAGAATTAATTATAGTGTACTCTAATTACTAAAGTCTCGGGTTTATAGTTTGTCATTTAGTGGATTATTAGTAGTTTGGGGAGAGATGTGATATTTTGTGTAAGTTAGAAAACTGTGCTTTAATATACCAATTACTTATGGTATATAAAGCTCATACTTACCCTAATTAGGGTTTATCAAAAGAAGTTCAAAGTAAGCCACCTTCTACATTTCCTTATAAACCACACACTCACACACACTGCAAGGGGTTCTTCACGTTTATGCATATAATCCTTGTTTGGTAATATAAGAGCCAATAATAGTATCTCACAGATTCCCATTTGATATTCTTTTTCTCCATCTGGTTGCTTTTGAAGAACGGAGGGGCAGAGAACGGTTCTTAATCATTCTGGCCTTTCTTGAATGTTGGGCCAACATTTGGTTCAATATTCTTCTTCATAAACTTCTTCAACTGCTTCACGAGCATTGCCGTATTCTCATCATCGTCAGAGTCATCCTCAGTTTGAAACATAGAGGGCTGGCTGAATAGAGCAAGGGTTTTTGCCGCGGGAAGCACTCTTTAGGACATTGAGGTTGGTCGTAGTTTTGCATGATGTTCATCAAGGAGTTGAAATCCATCGTAGCCAGATTGTGTGCTTCCTCGACCGCCGCTACCTTCAAGTTACACTTTTCTGTTAGAGAACGAATTGCTTTAGAGTTTATTACCTTATTTTACATCGGGTCTCCCAAGCTAGCACATTTGCTTGAAATGGTCAGAAGCTTACCAAAGTACGTGGTGATGTCCTCGTCTTCATTTATGCTGAGATTCTTGAATTAATTGTGAAGGAGTCGAAGTTTGGTCTCTTTATGCTTGCATCTCCCTCACAGTACCGTTGAAGCATCTCCCACGCATTTTGAGCCGTTGTGTAGTTCTGAATAATTCCTGAACATGAAGATGTCGACTGAAGAGAAGATCGCATAAGGGCTTTATCATTGAAATTTGCTGCACTTGTTTCACAAATTGACCATTCATCGACTGATTTGTCCACGACTTCGCCATCAGCGTCTGGAGCAGATCAAGGTGGAGTATATCCATTTAACATAGCATCCCACGCACACGTATCTATCGACTTGATGCACTGGCGCACGCGAACTTTCCAATATGTTTAGTTTGATCCGTCTAACACGAGAACCTTGCCAAAATAATTTGAGCTTAAAACATCCATAGAAAAGGGTAAAAATGCTTAGTTGTGTCAAGTCGAGGCTCTGATACCACTTTGAAGTGGTCCCAACATGGATGTATACTACGTTATAAAACTGGTGACCTAAATGTTGACTCTAATAATGTGACACTCGGGCCATGGAGACGAGGGTGAGCTCGTCTACTCGGATGTATGGGAGTACAGTCCGAGGTGCAAACCATAGGGAGGGGTACATGAACGAATCGATCCGACACCCGAATGAGAGGGGATCCTGAGACTGACAATGTATGGGCGTGTCAGGCTAAGATTTGTATAAGAGAAGTGATAGTACTACTCATATCACCAAGTCGACCTACCTTTTCGGAGTCCATCTATAGAAACTCTGAAGTTAAGCGTGCTTGACTTGGGGCAATATAGGGATGGGTGACCCCTGGGAGGTTTCTCAAGGTGTGTGTGAGCGAGTGCACGAAGCACGCTAAAGGTTAAATGGTGATACAGTGGGGTCAGACTATCAGTTGGAGTGTGGTGGGCCCAACCCCACTAGTCTTGTTAGGAACCGATGCTACAGTAACACCCGATATAGGATGGGAATGTTATAAATGTTGAGGGAACACTGAACCTCACATAGTTTTGCACAACGGAAGTAACTACGAACTTAGTAATGAAAAACGACACACGAGATCAAAATTGTGCAGCAAGTTGTAAAACTTGCTGCGAGCCTCATGGCAAAATTCCACTATTAAAAATAGATTACAAAAAGAACAAGCCTAGAAAAACGAATCTTGCAATCCTAAACAAATCTTACGATCCTACCAAACTACAAAGTAGTAAGACTTTTGCAAACTGAAAATACTAGGCTAAAACAGATGAACGCTCTCTCGTTCTTTTCAGACCTCATTTGCGCAAGTTCTCTCGTGTGTTTCGCTCGTTGTCGCACAAAAGTTACTCCGTAAAAGCTCTCAAAAGTTTCTCGTGCAAAGCTATGGCAGCTCGAAATTCTCCTTTATGTATAGGCCTTGGATCCCTTTTGAATTGGTAAAAGATCTCTTGAGAATCTCCTAAAATATCTCCTCGAAGATCTCCCAAAATATAGTACATATTTGAGTTCGAATTTTCACAAGTTATTGGCTGATCTCATACCTTCTATTTATGGTAGATGTAATCTCGAATCTGCATATCATATATTGTTGGTAAGTGCATCACTTATTTTGGGAGACAATTTTTTTTCATATCTTCGACATTAACAGTGAAACAGTTAAAATCAATTCACTCAAAGAGAATATGAGCTCTTGAAAATGAAGGATGGTGAAAGCGTAAAGGAGTACTCAGTAAGTTACTTGATCTAGTAAATAAGATCTGGATGCTTGGAGAGAATGTTGAGGAAGTGGTGGACAATATAATGGTTAGCCTCTCGGAAAAATTCAAAGCGAACGTGACGGCAATCGAAGAGTCGTGCAATCTCATGAACCTTAGCGTGGCTGAAATTATAATCAAGCTACACGCGCATGAGCAAAGATCACTCATGAGACTCGTTGATGGATTATCCACGGAAGGGGCTATGCAAGCAAGACACAAAGGAAATTTATAGAAGAAATACAACATGATGAATTCGGAGCAAAAGATCGACAAAGGAAAAGCTCCGATGACTTCGAAAGGTTCTAAAAATAAGGTGAGATTTTCACCTTGTAGTACATGTGGGAGGACCAATCATGAAGAGAAATATTGTTGGCCCAAAGGAAACCACAAATCCAATGTCGGTTTTGCAAAAAATATGGCCATATTGAGAAATATTGTCGTTCGAAGGCGAAAAATAATCAACCGAAAAAAGGGAAGCAACTAAATTACACAGAAGAAGAGGAGGAAGAAGCTAAAGTCAGCTTATTTATGGCCATTCAAGAGGAAAAATCAAGTGAGAAACTTACATGGTACGTTGATAGCGGGTGTACGAGTCATATGGCGAAAGATAAGGCTATTTTCAAAATTTAGACAACTCGACCCATACGAAGGTGAAGCTTAGAAATGGTGCTGTAGTTCAAGCTCAAGAAGGATCCTTCCAACAAAGTGAGCTATTAGACGGATTCACAATGTCCTTTATATACCTTCGTTGACGCAAAATTTGCTCAGTGTAGCACAAATGATGGAAAATGATTGTTCTCTGTTCTTCAAGAAGAAATGCTGCTACATATATCATTCTCAAAATAATATTGTTGCTGAGACGCCTATGGTTGGGTAACATTTCGGATAAATTGGAGTTTTGTTGGTGAACGTGCGAAAATGGCAAAAGTTGTCGATTCTAGTCTGGCATAAACGACATGGGCACTGCAATTTCGATTCTTTGCTCTTGCTTTATAAAAAGGAGATTGGTTTAGAAATCAGACGGAGTGTGTGCCTCATGTCAAATGAGAAAGCAACATAGACTACCTTTTCCGCATTCTTCGACTTGGAGGGCGCAAAGTAAGCTTGAGCTGATACACACAGATTTGTGTGGTCCTATGAAAACGGAATCTCTGAGTGGCAACAAAAACTTTATCTTATTTATTGATGATTGTAAGAGGATGACTTGGATTTATTTTGTACGATTCAAGTCTCAAGTTCTTGGAACTTCAAGAAGATGGTCGAAGTCCAGAGTGGATGAAAAATTAAAGCTCTGTGATCCGATAATGGCATGGAGTTCAACTCAAATGCCTTCAACCAGTTTTGTGAAGATGAACGTATACATCATCACTTACTACGTCTTATACTCCGGACCAAAACGGCATCGTCGAGAGGAAAAATAGTGTCATAGAGATGGTGCGGTGTCTTTGGAAATCTACCAAATAAATTTTGGGTTGAGGCTGCATAAACTTTCGTTTATCTACAAAACATACTGCCGACGAGCGCGCTAAAAGATATGACGCTGATTGAGAAATAGAATGGAGTCAAACCCTCCGTAAATCAAATAAAAATTTTCGGCTCATGTTGTTTCTATCACATTCCTATTCAAAGAAGGAGCAAGCTTGATGTCAAGTCGAAGGTTGCTATTTTCTTGGGTAAGCATCAAAATCTAAGGGATACCATATATACGACATGAAGGAGAACAATATAATTATCAGCCGGTGGATGAAAATTCTTTTTGGGATTGGGAACAAGGCAAAATAAAGCATGAAAATCCTCCGTTGCAACTTAATATGGCTACTGAAATTTTAGATAAAAGCCGAGCATCAACGAGAGGTAAATGAAGACGTAGACGATGAACCGATAAAAGGAAAGACGAGGTCACTTGCTGAAATTTGCGAAAAAAGCAACATCGCTATTGTTGAACCATCTAGCTATCACGAAACTGCAAAACTTGAAGCTGGATTCAAGTTATGAAAGAATAAATTTATGCGATCAACAAGAACGAGACATGGGAGTAGTCAAGAGACCAAATGGCCAAAATATCTTAGGTGTAAAATGGGTCTACTAGGCAAAGATGAATCCCAGTGGATCCTTGAACAAGCTTAAAGCAAGACTTGTTGTGAAGGGATATGCACAACAACATGGTGTCTACTTCAATGATATGTTTGCACCGGTGCTAGACACGATACTATAAGATTGCTAATTGCACTTACGGCTCAACACAAGTGAAGCTTTTCACCTTGCTGTAAACTCGACATTTCTAAATGGAGAGCTCGAGGATGAAATTTACGTGGACAGCCTTCGGGATACGAAGTGAAAATAAAGAAGATCAAATGTGCAAGCTACACAAAGGCACTCTATGGTAAGCAAGCTCTGAGGGCATGGTATAGCAAGATAGATACTTATTATTCCGGTTTCGGGAGGAGTTATGTTGAAGCTACTCTTTATACAAGGAAGAGCGGCGATGGGAAAATATTGATTATTTCTTTATACGTTGATGATTTACTCGTAACCGGATCAACGGCGATGAAATGAGCACCTTCAATACTGAAATGGAAAAAAATGTTCGAGATGTCTGATTTGGGAGAGATGCATTATTTTCTCGGGATGGAAATTCAGCAAAGTACGAGTGGTACTTTTATTTTTCAGCAAAACTATGTTACATGGCTATTAAAAGTTCAAGATGGAGCGTTGCAAACCTGTTTCAACCATTTAGTCGCTCATGAGAAACTAACTAAAGACGATGCGGGGGAAGTTGTTGATTGCGCTGCTTATCGAAGTCTGTAGGAAGGTATTTTATATCTGATGATTACAAGGCCATACTTGATGTTTCGAAGCAATTTTTTATCAGATTCATGCAAGAACCGAAAGAGAAGCATATGACCGCAACAAAACGCGTTCTCAGGTATGTCAAAAGTACTATTGATTATGGTGTTTAGTTTAACCTGTGAAAATGGAGTGCACAAGGTTTTTTCGATAGTTACTGGGATGGATGTTATGATGACTCAAAGAGCACCTTGGGCTACATATTTAATCTCAGTTCTGGCGTGTTTTCCTTGGAGCTCAAAGAAGCAGGAAGTAGTAGCTCAATCATCCGCTGAAGCTGAACATATTGCAGCTGCTAGTGCGGCAAATCAAGCAATTTGGCTAAGAAACTTGATGGAATATTTGAGCATGAAACAATCTGAGGGCGACAGTGGTATGGGTTGATAATAAATCTGCGATTTCTATGGCGAAAATCCTGTTTTCCATGGCCGATCTAAGCACATAAAGGTTACGTTTCATGCATTGCGAGAAGCTGAAGCAAGCAATGAGATCAAGCTATTTCATTGTAACTCTAACGAGCAAGCTGCTGATGTTTTAACCAAGCCATTGCAGAAAGGAACATTTGAATATCAAATGCTCATACTTGGAGTATTTAAGAACAAACTTAAGGAGTGTTAAAAACTAAGTTTTTTTAATTGTTTATGGGGTGTCATAGTCAAAATGTTGCTATCATTTACCTAATTTCACATGGTGTGGCTTTATGTATTATTGTCTTTATGTAATAATAATATAATGTGCAAAATATTTCAATTGTTATCTAATATTTTATTTAACGAAACTTTATTATTATCTATATAGTATATAAATATGGATAGGATTATCAATACGTAACTAAGACTTTTTATTAAGTTCTATATACATATCATTACAATGAAGGAACCTATTTATAGGAGAAGATATAGCTAATGTAATAAATGTATTAAATGATATCCACTAACTTCTAACTACTAACAATATTCATAATACTCCCCCTTGGATGTCATTTAATGATAGGTCCTTCAAAATTTAATGGTATAGCTGCCTCATTAAAAACCTTACTGGAAAACCACATGGGAAAAACCACAGTTAAGGGAAAAAGAGTGCAACCATATCTACTCCCCCTGATAATAATATTACTTCAAATCTCGAAGTCTTCGAACTCCAATTGAATGTACCAATTTTCTAAATATTATAGGAGGAAGCGCTTTCGTAAATAAATCTGCGAGATTTTCGCTAGAGCGCACTTGTTGTACATCAATATCACCATTTTTCTTTAAATCGTGTGTAAAGAAAAATTTTGGTAAAATATGTTTGTGCTATCACCTTTGATATATCCGTCTTTAATTGGACAATGCATGCCGCATTATCTTCATATAATGTTGTCGGGGGTAGTTTCTACGATAATAAACTGCAAGTTTGCTGTATATGCTGCATCACGATGGTACCAAAACACATTCTCGGCTAGCTTCATAAATAGCTAGATTTTCCGCATGATTAGATGATGTAGCCGTTAAACTTTGCTTAACTGATCGCCATGAAATGGCAGTTCCACCGTATGTAAATAAATAACCGGTTTGCGATCGAGCAGTATGTGGATCAGATATATCCAGCTTCTGCATAACCAGATAAGTCTTCTTTCATCTCATTAGAATAGAATAGTCCCAGATCAGTTGATCCCCTAACGTATCGAAAAATCCTTTTAACTCCATTCCAATGTCTATGAGTCGGTGAAGAACTGTATCTTGCCTATAATTTATAGCAAATGCTATATCTGGTCGAGTATGACCCGTAAGATACATAAGTGCTCCAATAGCACTGAGATATGGTACTTCAAGACCAAGCAATTCTTCATTATATTCGCATGGTCTAAACGGGTCTTTATTCACGTCTAAAGATCGGAAAATCATTGGAGTATCTAACGGATGAGCTTCATCTATATAAAATCTTTTCAATACTCTTTTTGTATATGTTAGGTCCTAGATAATCAACTCCTATGATCCTAAGCTTCAATCCTAAGCAATTCGACTTGAATGATTATCATTAAGATTCGATCGAAAAACTTGTTGAAGAACACTAGAGAGAATTTCGATTAGTGAGAGAAAATACTTGTTGTTTCTGTCTCTAGAAATTGGATTGGCAGCCTTTCGAATCAATTAACTAATTTTCTCTATTAAGCTCATTGTTTGTACATCTATTTATACCAAACATACTTGGCATAAATTACAAACCAAGTCCTAAACTAAGGACTAATACAATCAACGCCCCTAATTACAAACAGCTAATTAAATCAATGCACAACTTATATTGATAGTCTACAATCCCCCCCTTTGTGCTTGATTTCTCTTCCGCGCTGTCTGTCCTCGTCGAGTAGTATGACCTGTGCAAGCCCAGCGCATACTCAAAATTCCTGAGCATGTTCCTCAGCTCCAGTCGCTCCTCAATATCATCCAGTAGTTCCATTAGGACTGGCTGTTCTCTCACGTACCTATAGATCCTCAGCATTGTCTCTCTGTTGATTTTTCCAACCGTTTCTATATATTTTGCCTGATGACCTTGAGCGTCCCATCACATAATTTTTGTACTTCAGTCTTCAACAACAACCTAGTCTTATTGGCGATCGGGTTATGGTAGGTGATGCAAAGGACTGAGCTGATGTGCATGTGATTATTGGGAAGCGCTTCGATCTCAGGTCCCTTGTTGAGCGGTGCGATCATGTTGACCTTCTTCATGTTACTCTCCAGAGCCATCTGAAGGCCGTGTGCGGTGAAGTACTTGACTTGGCGCCTCATGAACCGGTAGAGTCCCTCGAGACCTTCTTTTTTGATGAAGCCTTGAGGACCTTTGTACTTCTCCACATATAGCTGATATAGGTTGTACACCTCTTCAACGGGGAGATATAGTAGGTCGCTCTCGCTCAGTTCTTCTCGAGTTCTATCTACTCGCTCGATGGAGTAGTGAGGTGTTGGAAAACCGCCTTTTGCACAGTAGAAGCTGAGTAGCTGTCATATCGAGGATAACTCCTTGAAGTGACTCTTCAGTCGTTCCTTCTGGATCCCCAGCCTCACATCTGATCCTAGTTGGGTCAATATCGAAAGGTAAGTCATCCTTTTCTACTGATCCCAGTGAGAGATCCCTCGTAGCTCGAACCCATTCGGCTTCTTGACCTTATTCGGCGACCTCCAAATCTGTTCACGAACTTCTTCAAGGAAAGGGATTTCGATTCTGATATTTTCCTATGGCGTGTCGATTCGAACGGTCCCTGGCATTTGTCTTATGGGGGAAGCCGCTCATTGCGCAATTAGTTCGGGAAGCCCTGTGGGGTCTTGTTCGTGATCTTCTCCTTTCGGAAGCTCTTCGTCTTCTAGCAAAACGAGGTCCACCAAAGCTTGCTGTAGGAACTGCCGAACGTCCTTAAGTCGTTGTCTCTTATGCTCCTCGGGCATGGAATGGGTTATCCACTGTCCGTCAAATATTTACTTGTCAAGGAACTCATGCGGATTGACGTCGTGTCCTGATGAACCCGGTCTGGAGCTATTAAGGGCGTAGCTTGGGTCTGTGCCAAGGCCACGAGCATAGCGCCACTTGCTTCTTCTTCCGAAAGCAAGGGGCTTGTGAGGTTCATTGGTGTGGGCGGAGGCATACTTAGGCTGAAGGATGGTGGGTCTATATGGGCTAGAGTGGTGGTGCGGTGCGTGGTATGGGTTGTTTCGGTAGTTTGGGTGGTGGTTTGGGTTTGTCCGGCTCCAGCGCTTGTCTGAGTTGTGCCTGCGCCTTGTCCTTGACCTTCGCCTTGCCCACTTGATGAGGTCCTAGGCCGTTTCTCCCCTCATGACGATCCTGATCGTCTGGATCGTCATGTCGACGCCGGGTGTGGGAGCTTTGGCCTTGTCATGTTTGAGTGGGTGGCTCAGGGTCGCCTGTAGAGGGATTCTTCCTGAGGCATTCTGGTGAGAAGGCCGATGAGGCGGGCGAGAATAATATCATGGAGCTGGGTGATGGGAATGGTATATGGATTGATGAGGATCGAGGAGTCTGCGAGTGGGTTCGGTGGGAGTGGGTTGTGGGGTTGGGTGTGTTGGTGCTGGGCCCTCTGAGACGGATGATTTCCTAGTGTCACGCTGGGACGTCTCGATGGCAGCGAGCACACTCTCCATCATTTTGTCTTCGAGCGATTTGATGGCTGCAGAGAGCGCGGACTGGAACTGGGCTTCAGTCACGAACTGGACGGACACGTCCGTCGATGATGGACCAGGTCGACTGATGTCGCCTGTTAGCAACCCTTGAGCAGACACCGACTCCTCAGGTTGGCTCGTAGTCACTTGAGGTTGTGACTGTTCAAGGCTTCCACCCAATCCTTGAGTCGAATCTTGAAGATTCTCCTCTATGGGTGTTTCGGCAGGCTCGGTTTAGACCTACGAATGAGACATCGGTAGGCTGTGTTGCAGCTCAAGATTGAGCAAAGAAGTGGCCGCAGCACTTGAAGAGATTATCGTCGTGATGTCTGATGTGGCGGTGATAGTGGTGAAGAGGGACTCGGGTTGTATGCTTAATCTTGTCGGAGTCCGTCTTATTAATCTAATCTCCTCATCGGACTCCGTATCGGATGAGGTGGCTGTGTGAGGAGAATGTTCATGCTCAACGTCCTCACGAGCCTGTTCTGCCACCTGTGAAAGTGAGCTTCGCCCCATTTCGGCCTCGGGCTGTGCTTCTTGTTGAAGAACCTCCTCAATGGGCTCTTCGAGCACGCCAACATGGACGGGCACTTCCATATGAAGCTCCTGATTTTGTTCTTCAGCTTCCATTTCTAGAGCCACTTCATCGGTCATCGTGACATCAGGATCTAGATGAGCTTCTTGGACTGAGGGCTCCTGCTCAAGCTTCTGGGCCACTGCATCAATCATCGTGTCCTCAGGGCTTTGTTGTTGGTGAGGGCTAACTGCGAAATCTGTCAGGGACCCTCTGATCACCTGTTCCGTCAGATGATTCTCCCGGCAGAACCATTGGTATTCGGCTCTCGTGGGGTTAACTCGAACGGTATGGCCATTGACGGCTGGTCCAAGTCCGTTAGTTTCGGGTTGTGAAAAATTTCAGCCGCGGTGTTTGGTAATTTCCTCCAGGAGGTAGACGAGGGATGTTCTGCTCGTGCAACTCCATGTATTGTTGGATGATGACGGAGAACCACCGGGCGTACGGCACATTCTTTGATCATTTGTTCTCCTTCTGTCGGATTTGCTCGGCGAGGTCATTCCATATCAATTGAGCAAAGTCATAGTTGCGAGAGAAGGCGATTCATGGAAAATCCTCAGAATGTTGCCGTTGCCTTTGTCGAAGCCTGCATGCTTCAGGGATAGACATTTGTTGATGATTCCAAACAAAGTCTTCCAAGTGTGTGGGATCCCATTTCTCTGAACTTGAGCAAGCTTGGTCAGCGGCGGACGGTATCCCATCTGAAGAAAGTCACGCACAAGCTCTGCGTTTGTAGGAAGGGGTCGTAGTTTGGGTTGTAGGGGAGGTCGAGGATAAGACCGGAGTCATTCTTGTTCATATTAATGTGCCTCGTCCATATCACCGTCGTGAAGCTGTATGCCCCTTCAACGATGTGGCTCTTAATCATCCCCCAGAATTGTTGGAGGTACACCATCGGCACTGAGGCCGTCACCGTGAGAGCATACCACAGGAGATGACCTTGTAGTATAGACACCATGATATCGTCCGCGGACACCTAAAGGTGGTCACTTCGAGTTGGAAATTGGTGTCGTGTACGTTGAGGTATAAGGCCTTCTCGTATTTGTGATTGTAAGTAGGATAATGATCCATCTGAAATACAAATAAAAAAATGTAAAGGAGTAGTTCAAGATTTTTAATTTGAGTCGAAATTAGAATCATCAAACAAGAATGATGTATCAAGTCATAACATGTTTGAAAATATGCGTAATTGATAATATGAAGTTTGCACATAGATCATACAAAGTGAATTTTGAATAGATAATTTTATTTCGACATACGTATGTTAGTCTCATAGAGGTTTAGTCGAAATTTTTCTAAGTGTTGTAAGCACTATTCACTCCGTGTTTTTTATCGCGCGAGAATTAAAGTTCTCAATTGAATTGCCTTAGTGCAAATTTTAAATGCAATTCTCCGATTTAATTTGCGATCGAAAAATTTTATTCGCTATTAAAAGCTACAGTGAAAAGGACGTAGGAAATTTTTTAAGTTTTTGAACTTAAGATACGATACTGTAGCCGATAAATTTTACGATCGAGAAAAATTTCCGTGTAAATTTACGATCGAGAAATGAGATTTCGGAGTAAATTTACGATCGACAAATTTTCCGCAGTGAAAGTTATCGAGCGAGAAAGTATTTCGATTTTAAAATAGTTTTTCGCTATGGAATTTTACGATCGAGAAATTGATAGCGAGAAACTTGGTGACTCGCCGAGAAAACTTTCGATCGATAAAAATCATCACTGTGCATGTTTGCGATCGAGAAATTTTATCGTCGAAAAATTAGTTTTATCTCCGCTAAAATTCTCGACCGAGAATGAAACTGAAATCGAAATTACTGTTTGCGATTGTAAGTTTTGCGCTCGAAACTTATTTTGCACCAATTATATCTATTTCTTTCAGTAATCTTTTCACTCGCATAAAATCCAAATTCAATTTCTCTATTGTAATTATTTTTCAATCTACGTTATCTTTCTTAACGACTAAGTCAAAAGTTTAGCGATCGAAAAATTTTTACAGTGCAAACAGTAGAACAGTTGTAATTCAATTGACATTGTTTGCGAGCAAAAACGTTCTTCGACGACTTCAAATGGTAAAATCCCAGATTTAGTCGTTCCTTCAATCGAATTCAAATAACGCAGAAAATCAAAATAATCTCCCTTAAGACGATCAAGAAACTTCAAAACTATCTTAATCTGCAGTTTGTAACCTAGATTATACTAACATATTGGTCTTTAAACACTGCAAATTAGCATTCGAGTTCTCAGAATATGAACAGACGAGAAACGAACGTAGAATCATGCGAAATATTTCAAAATACAGATGCACATGAAGTTTAAATACACGATAATCCCTAAAAGAAGTCAAATTTACCTTCTAAAGATGAAAATCAGAGGAAAAATCGAAAGATTTGAAGGGTTTTGACGTTCGTCTTTTGAGAGAAAAAGCCTCTTTTTTTTTCGCACGAAAATTTGGTTGTTGAATTTTTGCGATCGAGGGTTTTAGCGTGTATTTAGGGATTTTCAACTGCCAGTAATGATTTTGTTCAATTGGGCTGATTAGACGTTTTACGATACTTAACAATTTCTAGGCCCATAACTGTTTACGATCGAGAAACTTACGATCGAGAAATTTTCTTTGGTTGCTATTTAATTTTCGCTCGAGAAGCTGCGAATGAAAATTGCAAAATTCGCCCGAATTTCTCGATGGTAAGTTTTTCTATGTATTTCAGATTGATCCTAAGTTTACGAGTAAATCACATAATTGCTCCCCCAATGTAGGAAAATAAATGCAATTAACTCCCTGTAATTCTGGTTGATGACATCTGGCTCCGTCTTCACATTTTATAAATCTACAATGCTTAAGCAACAGATGTCGAAAATATTAGAGTTAATTTTGGAAGCAAATTTGTTTTTATTTGATTCCCTTAAAAAAATATTTTTGAGATAAATTGGTTAAATTCAAATTCATAAAACACGTTACTGATCCAAATATTTAACCAACCAACATTTGAACCACTGCCGAGTACTCCAAGTCGAGATAAACTCGTGAAATCCTCCTCTTTATTTCTGCAACACTTAGAGGAAGATCATCAAAATAATTTGGAATTCAAGGCATAACTTTTGTAAATGCTCCCCCTCAAATGATGCACCAAAAATTGATTAATCACTAAAGCACATGGAATCAATTTTCAGGTAATGCGCAAAAGAAATTTCGCTTAGATACATGGTCCCCTAATCATGTATTCAAAATGTTGCGCGAGGGTATGAGCATAAACAAGTAAAATCGCATTTAAACATTTCAGTGTAAATGCAAATTACCATTGCATATCAGAATGAACGATTTATAGTTCATATGTATAATTTTTTTTTTGTAAGCATATTAATATTATTAATATTATTGGGTCAGATTATTTTGCTACGATCATTGTCACGCCTAAAGTTTCATACGACACTTGAAAAGATCATATGCCGTCAAGTCCCATCGTCAAACTAAAGAGTCCTAAGTTCATAGAATGATCCATTTCAACAACTCTCACTAGGTTCACTCTAGCACTCAATTCTTGGGGTTTTTATATTTATATCACTCAAGTCAACACAAGCAATATTAAGTCAATTTACCTGTGATCGAGACGTTTTTAGTCATTTCACCTATGCGAAAGACCGTCGTTTTGGAATCATAGAGACTATAAAGGGTTTTAGTTTGGCTCTTGACTTAGAAGGAAGGGATAATTTTGGAATTGTGGACTTAAGGATCTTCTTCCTTTACTACGTCGATCTCCTTCTTTTGGCGTTTTTCTCTTATCGTTTGTTATTCTCATCCTTCATTAATCTTTTCTTCATCTCAGTCTGCACTTGCTCAAGCTTGAAGCTCCACTTCTCTACGAGGCTGAGAGATTATCTAGGGCGAAGTTCTTCTTGTTTGTTCTTGGGCCAATACCGCGCTCATTTTCTCTTAATCCCTAGTGAGGTTTCAGAGATTATCGATTTGAAGAAGTTCCCAGTTGTGGAATTCGAAGCCAAGGCCGTGCTCCTCTTCTCGTTGTCTCGATATAACACCGGATTATCGTTGGAGAAGTTCACTTCGTGGTGCTCCTCTTTCCAGCCGTTCTGACGAGTGTACGAGATTATCGATGGAGAAGTTCACAACAAGATCCATGCCCCTTTTAATGATTTCTAGAAGATTTCAAAAAATAGGAAGGCATGTTCTTTCGAACTATATTATTTCTGTGCGTTGAGCATTCCTCGTGTGCGTTGTCCACCTTCTTTTGTCAACTTTTTCTTTGTCACATCATTTTCTCCACCTCCTTTTCTCGACCATCCCTTCGAAAACTTAGTTGTTCAGTTGAAGGCTCAAATGATTTTCAAGTGAAGAAAATGATATCGGAGAAAGCTCAAAATGGATGACAAAAGGCAATTTTAAAGGATTGGAATTTTCTATATGTAAGGCCAAGTGAGGAGTTTCCTAAGTGCTCTAATCATTTTCCTACGAAATTAACGCAAGGCGAGTATTAAGACAAGAATCACTAGTTAAGACAAGCAATTAATGTGTGACTCACTCAATGATAGATCCATAGAAAGGCAAAAAAGGCCAGAATCCTCACTTATGTAAAAGTGGCTTGTGTCTAGTGGAACAAACTAATGACCTTTAGACACAAAATGCGACTTAAACTGACCAATTTAAGCAAAAAATCAGTCTCATGTCAGTGAAATCTATTCGTGACGTAGACCGAGCATCCTAGAGGTATCGTCATGCCCCTAATATTATACTTATATGTATAATATTTTTGTAATTTTGAATTATTTTAGTAATATTATATTTTTATTTAAAAATGTAATATTTCACGCCAAATATAGCAGTTTTAAGTATAGAAAACGCATAGCATAGAACATGTGAGGGCATGTAAAATAACATAGTGCACAAATTACGGAAGGTTCAACATGCCTAATTTTCCGACAAGGAATTGGAACCGTTTTTCATCCAATGCCTTGGTGAAAATGTCAGCTAGTTGATATTCCGTGTTCACAAAATACATGTCAATGGTGCCTTTTTCTACGTGATCTTTGATGAAGTGATATCGTATGTCTATGTGTTTTGTGCGTGAGCGGTGAACAGGATTGCACATATTCGCAATGGCACTTTGGCTATCGCTATAAAATGGGTATATTAGTTAGATTGTACCCATAATCGCGAAGCTGAGTCCGCATCCATAATATCTGCGAGCAACAGCTGGCGGTCGCGGCATATTCTGCTTCAGCCGTTGATGTTGAAACGCAGTTCTGCTTTTTGGATGACCAGCAAACCAGCTTTTTGCCTAGAAATTGAGCGCTACCGGATGTGCTTTTCCTGTCCATTCGGCAACCTGCATAGTCAACATCAGTGTAGCCAATTAGTTTGAAATTCGTACCTTTAGGATACCACAATCCTAAGGTAGATGTGCCCTTGAGGTAGCACAAGATTCGCTTCACCGCAAGCATGTGAGATTCCTTAGGGTCGGTTGAAAACGGGCACATAAACAGGTGGCAAACATGATGTTCGGACGGCTTGATGTGAGATATAGAAGAGACCCAACGATGCTGCGATAAAGGGTGACATAGGAGTGCTGAGGGGCTTACTCTGATCTTGATGGAACTTTTTCAGATTATCCTTAATGTATTTTGTCTGACTGATGAAAATCCCATCATCGAGTTGTCTGATTTGAAGCCCTAAGAAGAATTGCATTTCTCCCATGTGACTCATTTCAAACTTCCTCTTCATTAAATCTCCAAATTTCTTGCAAAGCCGTGGATTTGTTAATCCGAAAATGATGTCATCTACGTATACTTGGACGACCATCAGATCTTTGTCTTGCCATTTGATGAAGAGCGTAGTATCGATGGTTCCTAGAATGAATCCAGACTTCACGAGGAATTCACTCAGGACATCATACCAAGCACATGGGGCTTGCTTTAGTCTATAAAGAGCTTTATCCAATCGATAGACGTGGTCGGGATGTGCTTGATCAACAAAGCCTTCTAGTTGAGCGACATAGACTTCCTCTTTCAACACGCCGTTAAAAAAGGCGGTCTTAACATCCATTTGGTAGACTTTGAAGTCTTTATGAGCCGCATAAGCCAGAAAGAGACTAATGGCTTCGATTCGGGCAACAGGAGCATATGTCTCGTCGTAGTCAATTCCTTCCTGTTGGTTATAGCCCTTCGCAACCAATCTCGCTTTATTCTTGACCACTTCTCCATCTTCATTCTTTTTGTTCTTAAATACCCATTTTGTTCCGATGAATGTTTTCCCATGTGGACACGGTACTAGGGTCCACCCTTGAAGGCGTTCAAATTGATTAATTTCATCTTGCATAGCAATAACCCAATCCGAATCCTTAAGCGCATCGGCTACCTTAGTTGGCTCATTTTGGCTTAAGAAGCAGCTGAAGAGACTGTGTTGATGAAGTGTCCGTACTCCACTCGAAGGATCACCAATAATCTGATCGACTGGATGTGCTTGACTCCATTTTCGCTCATGTGGTAGAGCAGAACTAGACGCATCGGCCATTTGTGGACCTAGACTGCCAATGATTTCAGATTGTTCATTAGGTTGAGGTAAGTCAAATTCTGCACTTGGATTGAGTGTTTCTGATGAGACTTCCTCATTGACTGTTATAGGCTCTTCAGTGATCTGTGGCAATTCTGAATCGGGTGAGGTAGGGACATTTGAAGAGCCTGGTATGTCGGCCTCGTTGAGTGGAAATCCACCAAAGGTGTAGCAATGACGGTTTCTGGCCGATATACGGGCTCAAAGAGAGAGTCCGGGTCTTCCAACGCAAGTTTCGGAGCTTCTTCAGACGTTGAATCCATAGTTGTTGCCATCTTTTGTTGGTTTTGTGCCAAAACACCAGTGTATACGGATTCTGAACTGTCATATTCAGAAGCCATCGGGTTTGGCACGGGTCCTGAACTGAGGTGTTCATGAGCCATCTCTGCCACTTCGTGGAAAGTGACAGTATAGCTTTCTTTGATTGATCGATTGGACTTGATGTAAACTCAGTATGCCTTTGATGTTGATGAATACCCAACGATGCGGCTTCGAATGCTTTAGTGTCGCCCGCTTCTGGTGGGACACTGTGAAGGTCTTGGAAGTCCCAGTGGTAATGTCGTGGGAACGATTTAAAGAATGTTACACGGCAAATATTTTACTGCTCATGAACAGGAACGACGGATGCTAGAATTTATGAACCTTAGGCAAGGAGGAATGCATGTGGCTCAATATATCTGCAGATTCGAGGAGTTGTCCCGTTTTGCTCCTCACATGGTGGCGACAAACCTATTGAAGGTGACGAGGTTCATTACGGGCCTCAAACCTGAACTATATCGTGACCTAAGTATTTCGAGAGCCAGACAGATGGAATTTACCCAAGTAGCGGAGCGGGCCATGATAGCGGAGCAGGCTGAGGCTCAGATTTGTGAAGCTCAGGAGGCGAAGAAGAGAAAGGATAGTCAACAAGGACCTGGAAATGACCGTAAACGCCAATTATTCAAGAAAGGCCAAGGTAACCAAGGAAATTGCCAAGGCCAACAGAATTGGCGCCCGATGCTGAACCAAGGACCCATGAATACTCCGAATAGACCCCCAAATTCCGCACCTCAGTGCAGGCAGTGTGGCCGCTATCATTTTGGAGTATGCTATAGGTCCGGAGCTAACCCAAACCCTCAATGTTTAAGGTGCGGAAACATGGGTCATTATGCTAGGAACTATGATGCACCTTCACCCCGAAACCCAAACCAACCACCGGTTCGACTCCACCTGTACCAGCTCGAGTTTTTACGCTGACTAATGAAGAAGCTAAAGCAAATCCTTCTGTGGTGACGGGTATGTTAACTATCTATAATGTGCCCACTTCTGTGCTAATTGACTCTGGAGCCACACATTCGTTTGTGTCGGCTAAGTATGTGACGAAGGTAGGAATGTCCCCACCTCCTCTGAATGCAACTATGTAGTTACTCTACCACATGGGGATCCGACGCATACCAACCAAGTACTGAAAGGATGCGTCGTAGTTATTGAGGGTAGGAACTTGAGTGCCGACCTGATTGTAATTCCGATGAATGACTACGATGTCATCTTCGGAATGGATTGGCTTTCAAGATATGGAGGCATCATAGATTGCAACAAGAAGGTCGTTAAATTTCAGCTGCCTGAAGAAGAAGCATTCACTTTTTCGGGTAAAGCGAATAAGAATAGTATTCGACGAATATCAGCTCTGAAGGCTCAACGACTTTTGAGGTCAGGTTGTGAGTCTTATCTCGTGTATGCGGTGAAGGCAGAGGACTTACCTCAGCCGGAACTAAAAGATGTACCCATAGTCAACGAATACGCTGATGTATTTCCCGATGATCTCCCGGGGTTACCCCCTGATCGAGAAATACAAGTCACAATAGATTTGATACCGGGTCAGCCCCAATCTCTAAAGCCCCCTATCGTCTAGCACCGAATGAGTTGAAAGAGTTGAAGGAACAACTAAAGGACTTATTATCCAAAGGGTTTATCCAGCCAAGATTTTCACCGTGGGGCGCACCCGTTCTTTTTGTGCGAAAGAAGGATGGGTCGATGCGACTGTGCATCGACTACTGAGAATTGAACAAGATCACGATCAAGAATAAATATCCCTTACCAAGGATCGATGATTTATACGAACAGCTACAAGGAGCGACGGTATTCTCGAAAATTGACCTCCGTTCGGGATACCATCAGCTAAAGATTAGGGAGGTAGATGTTCCTAAAACCGCATTCAGTACAAGGTACGGCCATTATGAGGTTTTGGTCATGCCTTTTGGACTGACAAATGCTCCAGCTGCTTTTATGGACCTAATGAACCGAGTCTTTAAAGACTATCTCGAACGGTTTGTTATCGTCTTTATCGACGATATTCTGATCTATTCTAAGACGAGGACGAACACGAAAGTCATTTGCAAACTGTCTTAGGAATCCTGCGAGAGAAACAGCTCTATGCCAAATTCAAGAAGTGTGAATTCTGGCTTGAGCAAGTAGCCTTCTTGGGACACGTGATTTCTGGGAATGGAATCTCTGTGGACCTGAGTAAGATCGAAGCTGTGAATAACTGGACGCGACCTACTACTCCTACTGAGGTCCGGATGGGACTTGCGGGATACTAACGTAAGTTTATAGCGGACTTCTCCAGTATTGCCTCTACATTAACCAATCTGACGAGGAAGAACATTCCATTCAAATGGACTGAAGCATGTGAGCAGACCTTCCAGGAATTGAAGAAACGTCTTACCTCTACCCTGATATTGACAATACCATCGGGAACCGGAGGATTTGCAGTCTACAACGATGCTTCGAAGAATGGCATGGGCTGCATGCTGATGCAGAACGGAAAGGTGATTGCTTATGCGTCACGACACTTAAAGGAATACGAGAAAAACTACCCAACCCATAACCTAGAACTAGCAGCAGTGTTTTCGCTTTGAAGATCTGGAGACATTATCTCTACGGAGAGAAGTGTGAGATCTTCACAGACCATAAAAGCTTGAAGTATTTCTTCACTCAGAAGGAATTGAATATGCGACAGCGGCGATGGTTAGAACTAGTAAAGGACTACATTGCGTTATCAGCTATCATCCGGGCAAGGCAAACGTAGTCGCAGATGCGCTAAGTCGAAAAGCGGTGAATGCAGAGTTACATCAACTGGAAATAGAGATAGTCAATTTAGGCGAAGTTGAAGCAAAACTAGCAGCATTAATCCTTCAACCCATGAGGGCCATGAGGGCTACATTCTCTTCTTCAGAACTGGACGTGTCCTCGAGACATTGGTCTTGTTCGGCCATGAGAGCTACTCCAGCTTCCTTCTGTTTAGTCAATTGGAGCTTCCTGGAGTAGTAGTTGGCATCTCTCTTCTTTGTAAGAGTGCACCTCTCTGGCAAAGTGACCTGGCTTGCCACAGTTGAAGCATTTGTTAGCCTCTTTTGGGTTCTTGACCTCGGAGCTCTCTGGTGCACGTTCTTGGTTTTTAGAGCTTGTAGTCCGAAGTCTGTTGGCTGAGGTTGAAGACTTCTTCTTGAAGTACTTCTTACTCATCATTTTTCCTAGTAGAGCCAACTGCTTTCCTAGGCTTTCATGTTTGGCTCGACGTCGGAGTATGACTCTTCTTCCGACTCTGAAGGAGAAGGAGGCCTAACGATCTTTTCTTTTCTTGATTTTGAGCTCCTCTTCTCCGAGACTAAGGCAACAGTGTCTTCGGTTTGTTTGCCCTTCTGCTTCTTGTGAATCTCGCTTATATCATCCTCATGTTGTGCGAGATTGTCAAACACGGCATGGATATCCAACTCCTCTAGATCTTTATTTTGTCAAAATTGAGTGGATATTTTTTCTTCCATTCCGCGGGCACAGAAGACAGAAATCTGATGTTTGTCTCCATATTGGTCTTCGTGATTTCTATCTTTCTCATCTCGTTGAGAAGAGTGAGGTATCTTTGGTAGATCTTATATAGACTCTCCTCTGGCTTTGCTTTGAAGGAGTCGTAAGCAGTGAGCATGTTCGCCTTCTTGGCCTTTATGCCAACTTCCGTCCTCTGCATCATCCTATGCAGTTCATCCCACATTCCTTTAGCCGATGAAAGGCTATCAATCTGTCTATATATGTCGTTGGGGATGCCTGATCGACACGTGGTGTGCTAATGTAAATTGCAAGTGCGACAAGTGATAATATAAAACGAATACCTAATTACTATCACCGACGTGCGATAGGCAGTGGACCTATCGTGTGTAGCGCAGTAAAGTGAGTAGACGAGTATCGAACACAAGGAATAAATCAAGTACTAGTAGTGACCTATCGACTCGATATTTAGCCTAAATAAAATACGCCGGTGGTGTTACGGACTATCCTAACAGATTACTCCTAAGTCAATGAGAGACTTAAAGAATACGCCTAAACTGGTGAAAACTTTCAGATAATAGAGATGTGCTCGGGATTCGAATCCGGCTAGGTACTATCGATTAAGACAATGAATTCTCGCTCCTACGTGATTCTGACTAGATCGCAGTAATTTTCAACCCGCTCACGAGTTTGCTGTCGCCCTAAACGCTCGCGGGATCTAAGGTTCAGTAATTACTAAAGGCGAGGATCGAGTATTTGCTTTCGCCCTATACTCGAATCCTATCTTTTACGAATGGCCTAATCATTGTTTAGCTGTCGCCCTAAACGATTTTCCACACGATCACTTTAACACATAGACATATTAAAGCGACGAAACAATTTCATAGACAGATATAAAGTCATAAACACGAGTCACGATTAAACATATGTCTTAATTACGAAATATCCTAGCGTTCATCTAATCCCAACACACATAGGGGATTTAGCTACGCATAATTGACGGGAAAACAACGAAAGAAATAAGAAACGAAGAAGAAGAATTCATGATCTCGAATACTGATGATCAGGGATGGTGGCACGGATGAATCTTCGTTCTGCGTTCAATTTGGCGTGATTGCGTCGTTGATACGTCTCCCGCGCTTCTCCAATGGAATTCTGCGTTTCTGGCGTCTGTAATTCATCTCTTATGAGTTAGGGTTGATATCTGGTGAGAATCCCCCTTTACTGGATCGCAATCGGGCTTTTATAGTGAAATTCGACACGGTCACGGCCTGGGACAAGATAGGTCACGGCCGTGACACTCTCGGGGCAAAAATGAGCTCACTGCCGTTCATCACGGCCTGGTGCAGTAGTGTCACGGCCGTGACCCCCTCAACAGCTTTGCGGCAGTTTCGTATTTCTCTCGGATGGAGGGGTAAACGATGTCCGATTGACCTGAAATTTTAACCATAGATAGAGGACTTGCTAATCTTAATTCTGAACAATGGAATTCTCAATCCGAGGTTTGTATTGAGAGATATGAATTTTCTAATGCTGTTGCTGTTATGGGTCACGGCCTGGTGCAAGAAGTGTCACGGCCGTGACCATCTTCAGTCTAACTCTCTGCTAAGTGTCACGGCCAGGTGCACTATGTGTCACGGCCGTGACCTTCACCAGTTTTCATCGTTTTCGCGCCGTTTTGCCTCGTTTTCGCTCCTTTTCGCCCGAAACTTGTCCTAAAGCCTTATAATACCAAAACAAGCAGAAATAGGGTTAATAAGTGCATTAAATGACTACGAAAACTCTATTATGAGCCAATTACATACTATGATAAATGTACTACGATACGTTTATCAATGCCCTGCATGAGGGTATTCATGGCTACTAGATCAGCCTTAGCTCGAGCCCTCTTCTCGATTGTGTACTCCCTAGGCTCCTTCAGTCGCCTAGACGCGGGAATTTGAGGGGTTGCCGTTTCATCACCGGGGACATGCACCCAAAACTGTGCGGGTCCTTCTTCTAGTGATTTCAGTAAATTCTCGGCTTGATCTTTTAAAGCGATGAAATTGAGGAAGCGGCTTCTCCACACGGTATATTCGCCTCGTTGCAAAATCGGCGGACGTTTGTCATTTCCGAGCGAGTATGCATCCATTTTGTGTTGTAGTAGAGTTGTTAAAGGATCTTCGTTAAGTGTTTTGAACGGAAGATGATGTAATGTGCTTCACAAGTGACAAAGTTCGTTAGTAGCGTTTGATTCGAGAAATAATTCGAGAATTATTTTCGATTCAATCTTTAAAGTTTGATCGAAAATAATTTCGTCGAAATAGAATATAATGTGTACTGTTCTCGTGCGAGAAAGTCTATCAGCGAAATATTTCCCGAGCGAAGTAAATTGCTCAAAATCGTTCGGTCGAGAAAAATTTCCTGATCGTGAATTTATTTCGATCGTAAAGAAACAATACGTTAGTAAGTTTCTTGACAAGTCAAAATAAATCTGTTGACTGGAAAAGTTTCTCGCGTGTAAATGATTTTCGCCTGGTCAAACGTTAAAGGTCTGACCGAAAAAGTTTTTTTGAGAGAAAGTTTTTACGCATGCAAAGTCAAAATTGGTCTCTCTCAAAAAAGATTTTCGCTGAATAATGCTAGAGAAATATTTCTCACTAAAATCGTTTCTAGTGTTGACGATTCTAGCGCTGACTTCGTATTCTGACCGAGAAAAATTCTCGCGCCAAGTTTCTCGATCGAGAAATTAATCCGATCATAAACCTAGCGAGAAAAATTAGAACGATCGAGAAAAAATTCGCAGAATACGATTAACACAGATTCAAGCAAAAACAAGGAATTAGACGGTGAAATTTCAGGTAATTGCTCGCAATCATTTACTAACTACGCACGAACAAGCAATGAAACACGTTATGAACCAAAGTATGTCGAATTTGATAAAAATCAGAACGTGTACCTCATGTTCTTCGCAAACAGTAAATCACAGAATTACGTGCGATCATCAGAAACACTTATACAAGCACAGAAACATCAAATTCAAGTCAATTAAGCACAGAATTATGCTATTGGATCGAAAAAAAATTTCGCGCCAAACTGTTCTTCGATGAACAGTAATCAGAAAATGATTTTCGATCCAAATCTAACAATTTTTGATTCAAAACAGAACGAATTTGCTCTGATACCAATTGTTAGGTCTTACGATTAACAACTCTATGATCCTAGGCATGAATTCTAAGTAATTCGATGATAATGATTGACATTAGAATTGATCGAAAAACTCAAATGAAGATTGACAGAGAGAATTCTGTTTCTCTAGAAATTGAATTACAAGCCTTTCGGATCAATTTCCAAAACTTTCTCTATTCAGCACAATTTGTTTACATGTATTTATACCAAACAAAACTTGGTATAAATATCAAACTAGTCCTAATCTAAGGACTACTATACAAAAAGCCCCTAATTACAAGGACAACTAATAAAATCAAGCACAATTAAAACATATACTCTACAATTCTATATCCTTGGGCTGATTGAGAAAGATAGTCTGTTCAGAGTGTCCCCTTCGTGTAAGAATATCGTCTAATTTTTTTATTTTAGCGTACAACTTCTTACGTTGTTCTCCCAAGAGAGTAAAGTTATTTTCCACCGTCAATTTGGCGGCACAGGCATCTAGTTCCTTCACAAGTTCACCAACCTTAGTATTAGATTTATCTAATTCGGCTTCTAGATGGGTGATCTTGGAAGTCGCTTAGGTTAATCTACAATTGAGATTAGCTTTCTCATTGAGATTTCTAATCAAGCAATTATAGTTATTTTCTAGCCTGTCTTCTAACTCCTTTTTTAAATCATGTGTCTCTTTTGGAGGATTCTTAATTTGAAGGTCGCTAGTCTTACTAAGTCTTAAGCTCTCAGTTAGCTCCTCTATTTTGTCATTAGAGCTTCTATGTTCTGATTCAAGACTAGTAACTTTCTACTGAGTCTCAACTAGTTGCTTCTCTACTTTCCTGACGCTTTTCTGCTCACGTTTCATGTTAGTGTATGCTAATTGATACGATTCTAACATGGTCAATAACGTGGAAGGAGAAACTACCTCCTGTGAAGATTTGGATGCACGGTCTTCGTCCCTCGTGTTTGAGGTTTCGGCGTCAGAATGTTCGTCTAGGCTGGCCATTAGGGCAAGATTCTCTTCCTCTGAGCTAGACGTCGCCTCGAGCCAATGGTCTTGTTCTGCCATAAGAGCTACTCCAGCTTCCTTTTGTTTTGTGAGTTGAAGCTTCCTGGAGTAGTAATTAGCATCTCTCTTCTTCGGGAGAGTGCATTCTCTTGCAAAGTGACCAGGTTTTCCGCAGTTAAAGCATTTGGTCGGTTCTTTGATCGTCTTGACTTTGGAAGTCTCATGTGCACGTTCTTTGTTCTTCGTGTTTGAGGTCCTAAGTCGATTGGTTGATGATGAGGACTTCTTTTTGAAGTACTGCTTGCTCATCATTTTCCCAATTAACGCCACCTGCTTTCCCAGCACTTTCATGTTAGGCTCCATGTCTGAATCTGATTCGACTTCAGACTCTGGGGGGTAGGAGGCTTAAGCATCTTTCTTTTCGCAGTTTTGAGCTCCTCTTGTCCGAGACTAGGGCAACTGAGTCATCGATAAGTTTGCTCTTCTGCTCCTTCTGAATCTCGCTGATGTCTTCCTCGTGCTGTGCGAGATTGTCAAACATGGCATGGATATCCAGCTCCTCAAGGTCTTTATTCTGTCGGATATTCTAAGGGCAGAGAGGAAAGAAATCTGATGTTGGTTTCCATGTTTGTCTTCGTGATTTTGATTTTTCTCAACTCATTCAAGAGGGTGAGATATCTCTGGTAGAGATCGTATAAGCACTCCTCCGGTTTATCTCTGAATGAATCGTAAGTTGTGAGAACGTTTGCCTTCTTGGCCTTGATACCGACTTCAGTTCGTTTCATCATCTTGTGCAGTTCATCCCACATACCCTTGGCGGTTGGAATACTATCGATATGTCGATATATATCATTTGGGATTCCTTGCATAAGGGTGTTCTTGGCTATTAGGTCAGCTTTAGCTCTCACTCTTTCCTCCGCAGTATATTCCCTAGGCTCATTTAGTCGTCTAGAGGCAGGAATTGGAGGGTTTGCAGTGTTGTCACCGGGCACGTTTACCCAGAACTGAGCTGGACCTTCCTCGATTGATGAGAGAAGGTCTTCTGCCTGTTCCTTTAGCTCTATGAAGATTAGAAATCGGCTTCTCCATACGGTATATTCGCCTCTCTTTAGAATCGGGGGACGATTATCGTTTCCAAGTGAGTAGGCATCCATTTTGTCTTTGAGTTGATGTGGGATCTTCGTTTGTTGTTTTGATTATTTGAACTGATGTTACGTGCTTCACAAGTAGCAAATTAGTTAGTAGCGTTCGATATTAAAGCAGTCGAGAATTATTTTCGATTCAATCTTTAAAGTTTGATCAAAAATTAATTCGTCGAGAAAAATTGTCACTGTTACTGTTCTCGTGTGAGAAAGTACGTCAGCGAAAAATTTTACGAGCGAGAGAAGTTCAAAATCTTTCGATCGAGAAAAATTCCTTGATCGTGAATTTATTTCGATCGCAAAGAAACAACACGTATAGTGAGTTTCTCGCTGAGTCAAAATAAATTCGTTGACTGAAGAAGTTTCTCGGACGCAAATGATTTTCGCTTAGTCAAACTTAGAAAGTCTGACCGAAAGAGTTTTTCGACGGTAAGTTTTGCGCATGCAAAGGTCAAATTGGTCTTCGTCGAAAAAGATTTTAGCTTAGTAATGCTCGAGAAATTTTTCTACTGAAGTCGTTCTTGATAAAGATGACTTTAAGTCTGCTTTTGTATTCTGATCGAGAAAATTTTCGGGTCGAGTTTTTCGATCGAGAAATTAACCTGATCGAAGAACCAAGCGAGAAAAATTGAAGTTATCGCAAATAATCACAGAATACACTTAACACTGATTCAAGCAAAAACGATGAATTAGACTCTGAGATTGCAGGTAATTGCTCGTAATCAGATGATGAATACGCACGAACACACAATTAAACACGTTACGAAGCAAAACATGTCGAAATTAAGCAAAAATCAGAATGTGTTCAAATTGTTCTTCGCATGAACAGTGACCTTTCAGATTACATTCAATCTGCTAAAATGATGTTCAAACAGCTACGAATCTAATCGTCAAAGTACGACTGACACTACAACGAGCACGGAAACATCAAATTCAAACCAATGAAGCACAGAATTGAGCAAATCATATCGAAATTCAGCTTGCGCGCCAAAACTGTTCTTCGCACGGAACAGTTTCAGAATTAAATTTTCGATCCGAATTCTAACAATTTTTATTCAAAACAGAACGAAACTCTGATACCAATTGTTAGGTCCTAGATTATCAACTCCTATGATCCTAGGCTTCAATCCTAAGCAATTCGACTAGAATGATTATCATTAATATTCGATCGGAAAACTTGTTGAAGAACACTAGAGAGAATTTCTATTAGTGAGAGAAAATACTTGTCGTTTCTCTCTCTAGAAATTGGATTGACAGCCTTTCGGATCAATTGACTATTTTTCTCTATTAAGCTCATTGTTTGTCTATTTATACCAAACATACTTGGTAAATTACAAACTAAGTCCTAAATAATGACTAATACAATCAACGCCCCTAATTACAAGAACAGCTAATTAAATTAAAGCACAACTAATATTGATATTCTACAGTATAAGTTTCCTGATGTACAAATATCCCATTCTTTAAATATTCTATTTGCAGTTCGAGACAAGATTTAGTTTTACCGATCCTTCATTTCGAATTATCTTTTCAAACAACCAATGCATTTCGATAACTCTTCAGGAGTTCCGATTATATTGATAACATCAACATATACTGCAATGATAACAAACTCATTTTTACATCTTCTCGTAAATATGCAGGGGCAAATTTGATCATTTTATACCCCAATAAGTATTCACTTAGTCGATTATAGCACATACGTCTGGATTGCTTCAATCCATGAAGCGATTTATTTAGTTACTTGAGTACTCATCTCGCGGCCCTGAATTTTCAGGTAGTCGAAAACCCGCTGGAAGCTTCATATAAATGTCACTGTCAAGTGAGCCATATAAATAAGCAGTGACAACATCCCATTAGACGCATATCGAGTCCTTCACGTACTACCAGACTAATTATGTAACGAAAAGTTGTTGCGTCCACCACGGAAGAATACGTCTCCTCATAATCAATACCAGGTCTCTGCGAGAAACCTTGTGCGACAAGTCGTGCTTTATATCTCATAATTTCACCGTTTTCATTTTTTTCTGATGAAAACCCATTTATATCCAATCGGCTTTACATTTTCTGGGATGCGGACTACAGGTCCGAAAACTTTTCGCTTCTCAAGTGATTTTAATTCTGCCTCGATTGCATATTTCCATTTTGGCCAATCATTTCTTTGTCTGCATTCGTTCAAAGGCCTTGGTTCATGATCCCCATTCTCATTAATCTCATTCATTTCATGTAGCACGTTAAATGAGAACTTATCGTCAACGTTGACTTCATCTCTGTTCCATCTAATTCCATTTTGGGCGTAATTGATCGAGATCTCTTCATTATCATTATTTTCAGTTTGTTCAGGTACCTGAGTTTCTTTCTCATCATCATTTATGCCCATCGATGCGTCTTTAGTCGATAAATCCTCTATTGGACCATTCTTATTATTTGCTCCTTTCCTTTTCCAAGGATTTTTATTTTTGGAACCCGAGGGCCTACCATGCTTCAGCTGTGGTTTAGGCTCAATACTATTCTTTTTTTGTTCTACATGAATATCAATTCTAACAGGAGCATTAACAACTGAAATATGTGACTTTGTCACTCTTTTTGGGTCAGCAAAACTATCAGGCAATTCGTTCGCTAAGCTTTGTAGATGAATTATTTTCTGAACTTCCAGTTCACATTCTTTAGTTCGAGGATCGTAATGATTTAGTGATAATTCCAACTAATATTTGTTTCCAGTTGTCCCTTTTTTCCACCTAATGTCCGAAAATTTTTCATCGAAGTGACAGTCAGCAAATCTGGCCATAAATCGATCTCCAATTAAGGGTTCTAAATATTTTATAATTGATGGAGATTCAAATCAAACATATATTCCCAACCTCCTTTGAGGTCCCATCTTTGTGCGTTGTGGTGGCGCAATTGGAACATATACCGCACATCCAAATATTCTTAGATGGGAAATATCTGGTTCCTGATCATAAACCATTTGCAACGGGGAGATATCATGACAACTTGTTGCCCTGATGCGGATTAGTGCTGATGCATGGCATCCCCAACAAGACGATGGAAGTTTCGACTTCATTAATAATGGCCTTGCAATTAATTGCAAGCGTTTAATCAACGATTCCGCAAGATCTTTGTGTATGGACATGTGGCACAGGGTGCTCGACATCAATACCAATAAACATACAATAATCACTAAATGCCTTGGAAGTAAACTCACCAGCATTATCAAGGCGTATTTTCTTTATCAGATAATCTGGGAAGTGTGCTCTTAATCTAATCAGCTGAGCAAGTAATCTTGCAAATGCCACGCTTCTCGTAGCTAATAAACATACATGGGACCATTTACTTGATGCATCAATTAATACCATGAAATATTTAAATGGTCCACATGATGGATGTATCGGCCCACAAATATTACAATGTATACGCTCCAAAAATGCAATAGGTTCAGTCTTTACTTTCATTTGTGATGGTCAATAATAATAGAGCAAGCAACACATGCTAATTCATTTGATTGAAGAATCTTCTGGTTCCTCAATAAATGTCAACGTGAATTTTTAATTATTTTTTGCATCATAATTGTACCGGGATGGCCCAACCGGTCATGCCAAACATTAAATGTATTGTCATTGTTAAACTTTTGGATAGCATATGAATCAATTGTTCTAAGATATGTAGTATAGCCCTGAATCAAAAGACGGTAATATTTTCAGAATTATCCTTTTATTCAAAATCACTTTTGTAATGTGCAAATATTCAATATCTCCCTTTTGTGCAGTCTCAACATGATATCCGTTATTACGAATCGCTTTAAAACTTAATAAATTCCTTTGAGACTTAGGGGAATATAAGGCATTTTCAATAATCAGCCTTGTTCCTCTAGGGAACAATATATTAGCTCTTTCGGAGCCTTCAATTATATTTGTGCTCCCAGATATAGTTATGACGCTGGCTTCTGTCATATCAATATGCTCGAAATATTTCTTATTTTTCATAATTGTATTAGTGGTTGCATAGACTGCAAGACATAATTCTCCATTGCACATGCTCGTGTCCATCATATAAAATCCTTTACAAACAAGCATATAATTATTAATACATATTATTGAAACAAACAATACATAGCAAACACAGGAATAGAATCACACAGATAATAATTATAGCAAACATAACATTCAAATGATACACACCAAAGCACACAATAATTATGCATAATTTATAAAAACGATAGCAGGTCAAACAAACTTCTTCATTTGAGAGGTTGAGAAAATCGTCGACATCGAAATTAACACCTTCATCATTGACACCAGAAGCTAAAGCAATTTCTCCCTGAACAAAGTTCGTTTCAATTTTCTTTCCTTTACCCTTTGATTCTTGATACAGCTCAACAAGTTATTTGGGCGTACGGCAACTGCGGGACCAATGGCCCAAACCACCGCATCGATAACATTGTTCGTCATTCACTTTTTGTTCAGTTTGCTTCTCATTTTTACTGTCTTTCTTCTTCTGGAGATTTTGATGACCACCACAATAATTATGATAACCACCACCATGATAACTTCGGCCACGACCACGACCTTGACCACGGCCACGTCCACGACCGCGATATCCGCCACGACCACGTCCACGATAATTACCTCGATTATTATCATTATTAACATTGACTGCATTCACTTCAGGGATTGCATCAACACCAGTCGGTCGGGACTCATGATTTTTCATTGGCAACTCATTGTTTTGCTCAGTCAACAGTAAGCAAGAAATAAGATCTGAGTACTTTTCGAATTTTCTCTCTCGATATTGCTGTTGTAGAATAACATTTGATGGATGAACGTGGTGAACGCTTTCTCCAACATAATTGCATCGGTAAAGTTTCTCTACATAATTTCAATGTAGAAGTAATTCTATAAACAGCAGAATTGTATTCGCTTACCGATTTAAAATCTTGCAAGCGTAAATTCACCCATTCATACCTTGCATTTGAGAGAATAACAGTTTTTAGGTGGTTATATCGATCTTCCAAGTTTTTCCACAATTCACCGTTAAGTATTCAATTTTCAGATTTTCATGAATGTGGTGGCGAAGAAAAATCATTGCCTTCGCCTTGCCCTGCTCGAATGTCGTATTAGTCGGTTTGATGGTATCACCCAGTCTTTTCGCTTTCAAATGAATCTCGGCATGTAGTGCCCAAGATAAATAATTCCGGCAGTGATATCAAGTGCAACAATCTCAAGGCTCGCCAAATTTGTCATATTACTATAAAATCCAAAACCAAATTTTAACAATGATAGTATAACAAAATATTACACGCATAACTAATCTTCTTTAGTATCGTCGTCAGTATCTTCTTCAGTATCTTCCTTTGGAAAAAATTCTTATAAAAAACATTATCAACGTCAAAAGAAGTGCCCACGTAATATTAATACTCATATCCAAATGTTCAACGATCAGATCGGACAACATCCTTCAAAATACAATATATTAGCAATATTAATAAAACACTACAATTATAATAATATTTTGGAAAATTTCGTAAAGTATTATCCACATAGCGCTAACAATCACCGTAAATAAGGTTATAAGCAAAAGATCCATCTTTGTATAAAAGGACATGATTCTATAAAAAATTAAAATCATAATAAGTTAATATATCAATTTAACAAAATATAAATAAAAAAATATGTTAATATATTTTCGTAAAAGTCATTATAAAAAATTTCACTCGCCACGACGGGGATTCGAAATCTGGACCTCTCACCACTTTTAGTGACGATATTCCGCGAAACCATTCACGCTATGACGCTTTGTTATACGGTTAACACATATATATATACATATAAATAGAACATAGACGCACACATTTAAATATATATATACACATAATATATCTATGTACCCGTTTTGTGAAATATATCTCATAATTACGTGGATAGGTTTTATATGTATATATAAATACGAATAAATAATTTATACCTCTTGCTTGGGATGGTGTTTGCGATAGTCTTCGAATGGTTAGAGACTCGTGCTGATAACGTGTTATATAATATTTTGTTTAATGAAACTTTATTATTATCTATATAGTATATAAATAGAGATAGGATTATCAATACGTAACTAAGACTTTTTATTAAGCTCTATATACATATCATTACAATGAAGGAACCTATTTATAGGAGAAGATATAGCTAATGTAATAAATGTGTTTTTCAAACATGTCTCTCTCTCTCTCTCTCTCTCTCTCTCTCTGTGTGTGTGTGTGTGTGTGTGTGTTTCGTCTTCTTCGATCTATCTTCTATGTCGATGAATTCATGTCAATTTGGATCGAAGGAAATTGGTAAAAATAAAACCGAAGACAATTATTTTTCATTAGTTTTTATTTCATTTTCCTCCCCATTTGGTGAGCAAATAAATTTTCCATGGTTTTAGCTATAAACTTAGTTTAATTTTTTTTCTTTTCTTCTATTTTCCTCATTTATTTCTCTAATTAACTTTTCATTCTTTCCTTTTCATTTCCTAACCAAATTCTTTAAAATAAACACAACCTTAAGGTCTGTCTTTATATGTGTTGATGAGCTTTTAATGGAAGATTCGCAATGAATTGACGCTAGTGAATGATTTGGGACGTATAAAACCATATGCTGGACAAACTAGCAATTACATATGAATTCTGAATAATGTTTCCCACGCGGTCATCCATCAGGTTCTAAAATACACTCAAAACAGAATTTCAAACTATAAATAAAGTGAGAAAACTTTTAGTATTAGGGAATCCATATGAAAAAATAAATGTGTTTTGTAGACAGTATTTCCGATTGTCGTCAACATCACAAATTCAAATAAAGAGAAACATAAGAACGAAATGCTAAAATGGAACCCGAGTTTTTTATAATATGAACCCTCTGTTTGAAGTTATAAACCAAAGAACAATATTAAGTTTATGGCAGTAACCCATTCAACAATGTCAATTCTAAGATAGAGTTGTTCTGTTCTCTCAAGATTCTCCAACATATAATAAATAGTCTTGTGCTCATGTTGGCTTTTCCACTTGAGGCTTCTCAGCACAACTTTTTGAATAGAGACAAAGAAGCTTCCTCCTCTTTTTCGTACGATAAAAGAAGTCCTCGGTACCCAAAACATAAGTAGCCTATGAAACGATATCAACAAAGAGAGTAAGCACGAGCCCACAGTGAATTATTTTCCGGCCAACAGCAGAGAAGCTTTTGTGAAACTTACCTTTGATGTCTCGGAGTTCACCTTAATCTCCACACCATTTTGAAAGATAACCCCTTCCATGGCTTCCAAACTTTCATCAGCTTCATCTACAGCTGAAAATTTTCTTTTTCTCCTGAGGATCGATGCAAAAGCATTTTAAATAAGAGCTGCAAATAAATTTGAATTCGGAATAATTTTTTTCCGTACCTTTTCAGAAATAACCCTGATCTGGTTCTCTCTTGATCTACTGAGAGAAGGTTCTTATGCAAGAAAGCAGAAAAATCAGGCTCGATCAGATTGAGAGCAGCAGGTGGTTCGAGGCTGACATGTTCGTTCTTCATAAGCTGTATAGTCAGGCGCATTGGGGACGAAGAAAACTGTGATACAAGTGCACAGCTAATTTTTCGATGCTGTAATTTTTTTGGACATAGCGAAAATAAACAACATTATAGTAGACAAAAGAAAAACAAAAGAAAAGAAAATAACGGCATACGCATTCAATACGGTAAAGGTTATCATCTGGGAGAAGGAAACGTGCGTTGTCATGGTAAACAGCATTAGCAAAATGTTCACGGTTTCTTGATATCTCGTAGGCATAGAGCTGTCGGAGTTTGCTATCCACCTCATCGGTTGCAATTGATTGTAGCTGTAGCAAGAGACAAGAAAGAATGAAGGCACAAAAATAAACAGAACTTTAGAGGGGGGTACAAAGGATAAGAAAAGATTTAGATAAGCATGAATGAAAATGAAAACTAAGCACAATAACCTGTTTGACAAGTTTGTGTATAAGCTTGTCTAATGTGAAGAGGACATAGGACTGAGCTCCAATGGTAGCACGACATTCATCCTCAAACTTAGCATTATCTGATGAGCCATCCAGCAAACTGTGAAGTGCTTCCTTAAATCTATTCGAACCCATCGATTACAAGTAAATTAACCACTCCCTCGTATGATCTTTTCACCAAAAACTTTACAGGAAAAGATATTCACCTAGTATATGTGTCTGATGCAATAGAATTGTTTGAAGCCCTCCAATTATTCTCGACAGATGTAGTAGAATTCATCTTTGCACTCAGCATCCTCTCATACAACATCTGTGCCCGAGGATAAGAAATTTAAGCAACAATTCGTGCTTTGCCAAGGAAGGTCAAGCAATAAACCAAAAAGCATCACCCCATTTCTTTTAGTCAACAAAAAACATGGATTTGTATATCTAACCTGATGGAGCCTGAGAAGCAAATAAAATGAATCATTCGCATAGAAGATCCGAGAATTATGCTCTTCCCCATGTACTGCTGCATGGATTTTTATGTTAATAGGCTTCGATGTCTCTATTAAAAAACGATCAGTAATTTCATTGGTTTCATCAGCATCTGACATGTGAACTTCTCCTTCACCAATGACATTATCAGTCTCATCACGATCAGGTACTCCATCTTCATTTGGTGCTATTGGGGATTCTTCGACATTCTTTGAATCACTTACATAGAGATCATTTTCTGAAGCGTTCTCACCATCTAATGAGCCCTGAACACTTCCCTCACCTTCATTGGCATTTGCATCAGTCTCTTCGCCTGCCCCTTTACCAGATATTTCTTCTCCATCAGTTTCCATAGTGGTCGGAGCAATTGTGTGAGGACTTTGCACTGCTTGGCCGTTAACGCCAAGATTTTGGTTGGGTGATAATTCGCCTTCTTCTCGTCCATCATCGCTGATAGTTTCATTAATTGCGACGTGCAAATGGGTTGGCATAGGTTTAACACCGATCTGCCTCATCAAATGTTGTAATGAAGTGCAAAAAAAAACACAAGCTAGCTCGGAAAATTTGATAATTGAGCATGATGCTGTCATTAGTACGGATAGGTAGCACACGATATCATGTATAAGAGAGGCTCAAACATCGCATAATCATTACCAACAACTTATCTTTTTCTGCCATATTTCGTTTATTTTCTTATGGTCAAGTAATGCTGCAAAAAAGAAAAAAAAAAAAAAAAAACCAGGAACTTGACCAAAGTAGAGTAGGTGGCAGGTGCTCGTGCTACGGCGAATTACTGGTATGTCAAAATGTGTAATACATTCCAAACCACTACATATGAATTTGCTACAACGTACTAATTTCATCAGGATACAATCTTAATAACAGTTAATAAATACCTGTGCTTCTTGGTTCGGCACTGCACCCATGTCGCCGCCGGCAATGACAAAATCAGCCCCTGCATTGGTAACAAGGTCTCTTATTAGAAATCTCGCAAATACATTTGAACCATACAACCAAGAAGAGGGTACAGAAGACCGGTGTAATACAATAAAGAAAATGAAATCACCGTTCTTCGGGTCTGAATGATTTTTCTCAACAACACTGCAATCTCCAGCTTGCATGATTATGTCGCCAGTACCATCACTTAACATATCAGACTCGGTGGTACAAGTCTTCAAGACAGCAGAGGTTTTACTTTCAGCATCATTATTACATTCCACCTTCACTCCTTCAAGATTACAATTTTCAGTTGGATCAGCTTTTTCTCCATTTCCCGAAAAATAGCCTGACATGGGGGTCTCCATTAGCCCCTCAGAGGTAAAATTTCCCATCCCTTCAACATCAACTTCCCCGTCAATGTCAGTCCTAAGCTTCTCCTCAACACTCTTAGGATGCGGTGGAAGACCAAGTAACGGCTCAAGGAAGTTTGTCCAGATATTCATGACTTTGTCATGCTGCTCGGGTGTACAGACTTCTTCAGAAGAATGATTGATGAGCTGATATAGGTCTCCGTGGATTTCTAGGTCTGCATATCTGAAATCCATATCGGGTCGTATGCCTTGTTTGTATCCAGCAGTAATGAAGAGGAGTGATTCTTCTGCACGCTCGTTCTCTCCACATAGCGCCTTGATCTCACTTAAGAGAGCTGCACACACAAGGTAATCGAAAAGCAAATGGTTCAGGACGAAAGCAGTATTTTTTTAAGAATGATGCGATGTGCAAGGAAAAGTTTGACGTTACAACACAATCTGATACGAATAGTCAAATGATGGATCTTTCAATTAATTTATGTCAGCACATAACATTGACGAAAACAAATACTAGGGGCCCCAAGAATCTCAGAAATCCTGAACCAGTAATTACTATTACAGTAATTACAACACATCAGTATCTCGATGCACGGAACGCTCCTGTTTCTCATGCCTAATCGACTTATCACAGCAGATGATAAAAGTCAAACTAAACATTTAGTTGGAAAACGAATTTGCCAAGCATCTATGGTGCATAAAAGGTAAATAGATGAAAATGCGAAAAATGAAACAATCTCCCATAAAACGACATTACTGGCAGTTGCACACTTAAAACATGTCCATTTGTCGAAAGAAATTAAAGTTTTGATATAGAAATAACTCCCTTAGGATCAATGGGGTGAACATAAGGACATAAAAATGGAATGGTACACAAGTCATGGACGGAGAAGTTCAACTATAGTAACCTTAGACCAAATCGGACAAGGAATCTATTCTAATAGAACACCAAAGATAACATTTTCTGATAGGTAAGTTTAACATTAAAAGATCAGGCGTAACAGTCTCGATGTATATATATAGCAGTCGTAGAGCATTCAACTCGAACACATCTGCCCGTAAAAAAACACAGCATATTTAATCGCAGAGAAAGGAAAAGACAAACATGTCGATACCTGGATTGGAGAAGTCAATTCTCAGGGAATACGGCATTTTCAGATGATAAAAAAATATGAACTCATGAGAGCACAGATCAACAGAAGGGAAATGAAGAAAGTTGAGAATAATGGGAATGAGGTAGAGATAAGACGAGGGCGATGAAAACAAAGCTCACAGAGGTTGTCGTTTAGAAAGCACAAGGGCGACAGACAAGTGTAACGTGTAATCGCATGCAAAGGTGTAAATTTAATACCCGAAGGGCAGAATGGGAAAATGATGAGAGCATGGGTCATTCTTGCATTCACTTTCGGGTTAAACCTACACCCCGTGGATGTATGACATGTGTGCAGAATAGGGCCCACATCTTTGCACACACGTCATGCTTCTTGTGGGTGTAGGCACAACCAGAAGAGGAGGATAGGACAAATCCGTGAAAGCATAAACGGAGTGGTGCAAGACATAGAGACATGAGAATGAAATTCTTACGAACATTGACTTGTTGTCCAGTTGACAAGCCAGTAAAATGTGTGAACTCCAAACAATACAAAGATTCGGCGAGCGATATGGATATCTTAATGCTAGATTGGGAGATATATATACGGATATATATATATATATATATATATGAGAGAGGAGGAACAAAAATAAAATGATATCTTACAATAGAAAAAGTATTATTGTAAGAATAAATAAAGTATAAACGGAATTTTTCATGTATTATTCTCGACATAGGAAAATGGGGAAATTTTTTGAAGCACAAGCACCGAAGCAAGTTATCAATAAAAACAAATTTGAACTAAAAAATAAAAAGAATCTTTATAAGATGATGCTTTAAATGTTGACCACATCGAAACTATTTACTGCCCATATCATTGTTGGGACCCAAGTCAACAAACTTCACTATGGATTACCTTTGGTACTCAAGTTCTTGGCATCTTGCTGCTTGAAATAAAAGCTCCTATGATCAAGTGATCTGTGGTAATTCTTAGAATAAATTTCAGTCCAAACTTTATTAAAATCGCCACGGCACTTCGCCCATTCTTCCTGTTTCTGCCTCAAACGAGTTACTATGACTGGCAGCGCAAGAGGTGCATTCTTCATCAATACATCCATCACATCAAGCCCATGGTCGCCATATAATCGTTCAATGCACCTTAAGTGTATAGCTGACCCAGAAAAAAAATACAAAAGGGGATATTTAACTTTAGAGCATGATATAAACATCTAGGACAATCAAGAAAACAAATATGGACCTGTTAGATGATCTTCGATACTAGCTGTACTCTCTGTATTGTTCATCTGGGAATTCATGTTGTCCAACATTTCTTCGACACGCTTTGCAGTTGCACTTACAGATTCCAATAGCATGTCCAGCTCAAACCTTAGATCATAACTAGAGTATGATTACAAATACCTAACTTTCATTCCTAGATTAGCAATTAGAGAAAATGGAAAGGGCCCTAATTTATCCCACTTATATGCTTATATGCAGAGAGTTTAGTTGCAAATATAGCAAGTTAACTTCTACAGTGACCTAATGTAATTTAAGATGAAATCACATAAAGAAGGAAGTAAAAGAGAGTGTACATAATCGATAAGTGTTAAGTAATGAGTAGAAGACACTAGAGAAAAATTCTTACCTATCATCTTCACAGCGGAACAGGCTTTCTTCATATTGGTTCTTGCGCAAGTGTTTAAATGAATAATCTTCACTTCCAGAAGTAACCGACACCCAGTGATCGTTGAGAACTTCGACACCAATCTTTGTTCTACGGCTTGCTATTGGAATTGGATACTGTATTAAGAAGTCAAATAGATGAGTAAACATGAGAATCGAAAAATGATCAGTAGAGAAAATTATTGCAGCAAACATACATTTTCTGGAAGAAGCCGATAACTTGGAGTACAAGTGTCGCAGCCAGAGAGATCAAGCTCATGAATTGGTTTCATAGCAAACTTATCTTTGCTATATATAGACATCCTCTGGCCCAGGAGATCTGTATTGTTAGAGGTAAGCCCTCGATTGTATCTATCCCTACCTCTAGTATCAATTTTATTTTTCTCCCCATCTTCCCTTTCAATCTCATTGCCTTCTTGGTTCAGCCTTGCAGATCTGTAACTCTTCCTATTGTTCATCAACAAATCTGTGAATCCATATGGTATTTGTTGAGAAAAGTCTGCCTCTCATAAGATACCTTGCCAGGAAGAAAGTGAAAGCCAATCAATCAAAACATACTAGTCTTTTCGTTATTGGTTATGAAATCTTCACTCTCTTCCATAAGGTCTGGATATGTCTCTAGCAAATTAGCAACCTGGCACAGTGGAAAACATCCATCCCGATATCATTGAAAGATTAGCAAGCAAAATTCAATAGAACTGAGTTCATTCTAATCAGTTAGCGGCTGGTGCATAAAGAAACAGACATATATACTTGGAAGCAGCATCAATAACAAGTAAAATGGTACACATTTTCCCAGTCTTGGCCCAACAAGAATTGAATGCAAGATAAACTTGTTAAAATTGTTGTCGTTCGAGATAAGCTTCAGCAAGCCTCCAAAGATCATCATGACATATTCAGCGCACTTGACAGAGGAGTTGCTCACGAAGCTAGTGTCATAGCATTTACTGTAGTTTAATATCTAAAGAAAATGGGTTTTTTCGCGTGATCTACTTCTTCATTATATCATGGTATCAATTCCATACGAAAACGTTTGCAGGCATCCTACACATCAAATGGTCTATTTGACATTCTTCAGAAGCAGTTACAAGCCATACTACATGCAGGTTCTATACTACACATTAAGTCCTTTAAAGTAGTCAGTATGCGAGACCACAAAGTGATTTTGCTAATAGCAGAAGGAAAAGGACAGAACTCAGTAGAAGATATTACCAGCTTACGAAATTGAGATGCTGTTAGAAATTTTCTCTGATATGAGCGGACACAATCCAAAAATTTCTCGTAATTTCCAGAATCCTGTAACCTTTCCTTCACCTTCTCACAAAAGCTTGACCTGGATTCCTGTGTCCCTGAACATACATCTATGGATGAAGAACCTAAGTTCAAGACACTTGAATTGACAATGCGACCATGCATCAAGCCCATATACATGAATTATGTTCAAAAGGAGAAGTACACTGTAATTTTTCTACCTTGATTAACTTGGTCAATAAGAGTGTCATCACGGGCAGATCTTATTTTGTCACCGAAGCCGTCATGATGGCCCTGACAGCATCATCGTCGTTGTCACGGACAGCATATGAGATAGTAGGTCGCAATATGAAGGGAAAAGAAACACATACATAACGTTTATCAAAGATTGGAAAAGCCACCTTTTCAATCTGAGGGCCAGTTCTCATGGTCAAGGAATGATCTTTATTATATCCACGAAGAGAGTAGTTTCTACCAAGTTGTGAATGATGAATTGAGTCAGTGCCCAAAGTATCAGGCAAAAAATGAGTGAACTCTACAAGTAAGTCAGCATGGTCTTGAAGAAGAATCGAAACCTGCAAAGGAAGCGAAAGATATAATATCTACCCAATGGATTCCTGTTTCTATACAATATTATAGGAAATCAAAGCCATACCTCCTGATAAACTTCTGTTATTGATTTACTATCCGTTCTGTACATATTCAAAATCCCAAGGAAAGCTTTGTATACATGATCGTCACCTTGAAACCTAGCCTGAAATCAAATTCAGAAGCAGTTCATCTCTTATGCTCTAAGAGGAGATGGTAACCAGAAAACGTGTTGGTATAGCAGCTCGCACCTTTATTTTGTTAACAAAACCGATTGCGTCTTCAAATACTACAGGCTTCTTTTTCTGAACTGCGTCATTCTCAGGTGGGAGGATGATTTCATATCCCCTAGGCAAAAATGTATTGAAGCCTAAGATTAGGTCTCTACGATCACTAAACAGCTCCTTCACTCGCATTATTACACCAGCTGTGTCAATTCTAAGGAGTCACATGACAAAGAGAAAAGACAGCACATCATTAGTACGAATTCTCAATTAACTGCTACTGCTATTATGAATCAACCAGAAAGGCGAGAGAAACATCTACCTTTGAGCTTTGAAATCCTTCATGACCTCAAGAAAATAATCATACATTTCCTTTTTGTCGCGAAAAACTTCTTTGACAGTTTTGAGATACGTAAAGGCATCGGATGTCGTCAGCCTCTGTGCACTTGTTGCAGTTGACATTTGGGCTTGACCAAACCTTCATTATATCATACGTGAATCATGTTCAGGTGAGTGAAAGCTGAAGACAGAATGTAGAGCACATAGTACAACTAGGGAAATGAGTATCGCACCGAAAAGCAATGAGCTTCAACAAGGAGACCTCGTATTCTAATCCAATTTGCTACAGTATATAAACCTCGCGAATCCCTACACAAAACACCACAATTGCACATCTCATCACTGAACAGAAAAATTAAGAAAAACAAGAGATTGACAAGGGAAAATCATGCATGTTCATATATCACAGAAAATTTGACAATATGAGGGAAAATCTTGAGCAATTGCTTACACATTACAACACCCACGATTTTACAACCTATATATATCATACATGTTCTCCAATCACATAATAATCATGCAAAAAGGCATCCAAAAGGAACGATTCGAACATGTAACCAATCATTGGCATTTGATCGGCCAAGTATAGGGGGGAAAATGGAATCCTAACAGGAAAATCCATATCACAAGATTAACAAGAAAGACGCTAAACTTACGGTTCAACACCATAAAAAACAGCTGGGTGATAAGCTTCAATAAACACATTAATTGACCCCGTCATCTACCAATTCCAATTTCATGAAATCTTAAAAAATTAACACTTTATGCACTCCTCAGTCGTTCAGAAACATGAGAATCGAGATTCAACAACCAGAAAAGTAAAACAGTAATGGCAAAACCACTCAACTTCAATCATCATAGTCAAACAAACCTGTAAATTAGATCAAATGAGCTCGGCTGAAGAGTTGCTAACGTAAAAATCGCCAATTCAATACTTTCGACCCATTAATGTAACGAGAAGAAAACTCCTGCAAAAAGAAAAACGGTAACATTTATGAAGCATCGGTTTGATTTTACGAGAATGCTGAAACGGGGAAAGATGGGATTCTTTACAGAGAGAGAGAGGGAGAGTCCTCCAATTCATGAACGAACACGACGCAATTTCGTTCCCTCACCTGCCTCCGCGAATAAAGTTGTGTTATTTTGTGTTTCTGTTGCGTATGTATAAAATTGTACGTATTGTGATATATAAATTACTAGTAAAAAGTCAATAAATTAATAAAGTTGAGACCTGCTAAATTTATTGATTAAAAAGAGGGGGCTTTTACAATTCAGACCCTCTTTAAGTTTCGAAATATAGTTCAGGCTATGTCAGTAGAAATTTCGTTATTAAGGAACCAATATCTTTCAGTTTTAGAGAAAATGACCAAATACATGATCTTACGAAAATACCCCTACAAAGATGTATAATGTGGTATCCAGAACCAGTTTTTTGTTACCATCGTTAACCATATTATTAAGTAAATAATTTTTTTCGATCAAACGATGCACAGATTTCTGTATACGTTGCGAATGATTCTCGGAAACGAAACTCGATCAATCCACGATGGTTTATTTCGATATTGAGGTCTCGAAATCTACAATTTTACGGATATATTTTTCGAACTCTTTTAACGCAATAATAAAAACACGATGAAATCGAACCTCGATTCGGTTGAAGATATTTTGTACAAATTCGAGAGACCCATAACCTGAGAAAATCTTTGAAATGCAGTATTGGCTCTATTGTTCGTCGCTCATGGTTTGCCGAAATTTAACGTCGCCGAATCGTTGCCTAAACAACCGTTCCCAAAATGTGGTATGGATGGTCATTCATCTGTCACTGTAAAGTAGTTAACCGGTATAGTCAGGCTGTCATATGGTACATATACTGATGTAAAGGTTCGAGTAAGCTCGATTGAATGCCAGATATATGGTATAACTGTAACAGTGGAAACTCGGTCGAAACAATCGATCGTATATATTATTTCCATCTATACGACATGCACCAAACCAATTTGGGTGTGTCATTGACCGTGTATCATGTTATTCAGGTCTTGAATGTACGATTTTATGTGTAAAATTTTTGAATTCTTTTAACTCAAATAATTAAAACACGGTGAAAATCGAATCCCGTTTTGGCCGAAATTGAAGATATGTCGTACAAATTCGAGAGACCCATATCCCGAACAAATCGCGGAAGCACAGTACTGGCTCTATTGTTCGCCGCTCATGGCTTGCCGAAATTTAACATCGCCGAATCGTTGCCTAAACAACCGTTCCGAAATGTGGTATGGATGGTCATTCATCTGTCACTGTGAAATAGTTAACCGGTATAGTAGTCAGGCTATTATATGGTGTATATATATACCGATATAAAGGTTCGAGTAAGCTCGATTTGGTATTGTTTGTCAGATATCTGGTATAACTGTAACAGTGGAAACTCGATCGAAACAATCGATCGTATATATTATTTCCATCTACACGACCTGCACCAAACCAATTTGGGTGTGTCCTAGATGATTTATCATGTTATTCAGGTCTTGAGTGTACGATTTTATGGGTAAAATTTTTCGAATTCTTTTGACGCAAATAATTAAAACACGGTGAAAATCGAATCCCGATTCGGTCGAAATTGAAGATACTTCGTACAAATTCGAGAGACCCATATCCTGATCAAAGCATTGAGACATCGTGTTGGCTCTATTGTTCTTCGCTCAAGGTTGCCGAAATTTAAAACAATCGTCGGATAATGTCAATAATTTAGGCGGGATTTGTCATTTTTGGCAATCTCATCAAATAATGTGGTACATCCCTCTAGTTAAGAGGTATAAAACGTGGTTTATCCGGTACCAAACACTCATTTTGAAATAAAATAACAGTACACATGCAATTTTTAACACTATTGTAGATACTGATACTTCATAATAAGTTTTGCATACCACAATAAAAATTTCATTAATCTCGCTCACAAATCCATAATCTTTTCGATTATTTAGGGTTTGGGGTCTCGAATTTTGAGTTTATGGTCTACTAAATGTTGTTCGTGTTTTAATGTTGAACTTTGAATACGTTTGTGATGACATTCATAACGTTATGTGTCATCAAAAGAGATACTAGTATATTTTGTGAAAGAAGAGCTATGTGTTTACATGACTTTTGATCTCAACTTTCACATATTGATATCAACCTTCGCATAACATGTCTTTTAAGGGAATTTGGTTTGTTAACTTAGTGAAATCACATACTTACATCAACATAAATCTTATACATTCGGAAAAAAGTGAACTTACGAACAAAATTAATCTAATTAATGATGTTATACTGGAAAACGTATTATGTGGTATCTATACCAAACATTGTGTCATAAATTCGATTGGTCTTGTTTTTTATATCAAACATGTGGTATTATTTGCAGGTAATATGGTAATATTCTAAAACATTTCATTATTTACGCTCAAATATCCTTTTTGCTTCGATCATTTAGTTTGAGGTCTCAAATTTTCAGTTATGGTCTATTAAATGTTGTCCGTGCTTTAATGTTGAACTTTGAATACGTTTGCGATGGAAATCATAATGTTATGTCTCATCAAAAGAGGTACTAGGATATATTTTGTGAAAGAAGAGCTATGTGTTTACATGACTTTTGATCTCAACTTTCACATATTGATATCAACATTCGCAAAACGTGTCTTTTAATGAAATTTTTTGATTTGCATTCATCATATCACCTATTTCCATGAATGTCAATCTTATACATCCCAACGAAATGAATTTACGAACGAAATTAATAGAAATAACAATGTGGTATTGATTAGCTATTTTATGGTTCTGGTAGCTACATATGTGGTATAACCTTTGTTTATATTTTTATTGTTTATCAGACATGTGGTATTATTTGCAGGCAATGTGGTAATATTAAGTTATTGTACTGTTAATATCTCTGACAATCTAGAACCTTCTAGAATGTTCTTAGTTATGTGTTACCCAGAATGCGTGAATTGTTACCTAGAATAAATGAAGTGTTACCAACCAACTTTTTATTTGACAAACGTTCCGATATTTCGCATCAAAATTTGCTGTGACTAACATCGATAATTATTGTCGATTATAAGACCCACGCCCGGATTGGTGTGAATCCACATTATTTGAGCATAATATTAGAGATTTCACTAGTTTTTTACCACATTTTCGAATTGGGTTTGAAGCATTATTTCAACATAACATCGAAAATTTTCCTTGTTTACGAGGACCCATGAAAAATTGAGATCGGTTTTACCTTTTTTGATTACTAACTTGAAGATTTCTTCAATTTTGGGAAGTTTTGTGCAGCATACGAATTTTTAATCTTTCTCTTGACACATTAGTCCGTATCAGTTGCATGTAGTAATTATAGGAAACAAACTGTCATTGTTTTTTTATTATTTGTTATAAATGAGGCAAGACTTGTTACCATTTATTAGTAATCGATTACAATATTTGAAGGTAGAGTTTTGGAACTTGCAGAAAATGGTACCCAGATAAAGTGATGTGTTAATGAAATTGAAAAAATGTTTCGATCTTAGCTCGCAACAAAATTCGTTGTTATTTCACGTCGATTACTAAGACCCACATCCGAATTGGTGTGAATACTCATTATTCGAGCATAAAAGTCGAGATTTCACTCGTTTTTTACCTTCGAATTGTGTTTGAAGCATTATTCCAACTTAACATCGAAAATTGTCCTTGTTTATGAGAACCCATGAGAAATTGAGACCAGTTTTACCTTTTTCGATTACTGACGTTGAAGATTTCTGCGATTTCAGAGAGTTTCGGGTGTCGTACGAATTTTTGATCTTTCTCTTGATGCCCTATTCCGTACTAGTTGCATGTAGCTAATAGGAAGCAACCCGTTATTGTCTTCTCATTATTTGTTATAGATGAGGCAACATTTATTCTTCAATGTTAGGTAACTGTTATTGTTTTTAGGGTAGGGTTTCCAAAATAGCGGAAAATGGTACCCAGATCAAGGGATGTGTTACTGAAATTAAAAACATTTCGATCTTAGTTCGCAGCGCAAATCGTTGTTATTTCATGTCGATTACTAAGATCCACATCCGAATTGGTATGAATACTCATTATTCGAGCATAAAGGTCGAGATTTCACTCCTTTTTTTACAAAGATTTTCAAATTGTGTTTGAAACATTATTCCAACTTAACATCGAAAATTGTCCTTGTTTATGAGGACCCATGAACAATTGAGATCGATTTTACCTTTTTCGATTACTAACGTTGAAGATTTATGCGATTTCAGGGAGTTTTCGGTGTCGTACGAATTTCCGATCTTCCTCTTGACACCCTATTCCGTACTAGTTGCATGTAGTGTTTAGAGGAAATAAACCGTTTTTGTTTTCTCACTGTTTGTTATAGGTAAGTGTAGAATACCATTTGTAATTGTGCTTGATTTCATTAGTTGTCCTTGTAATTAGGGACTTTACTTGTATTAGTCTTTCGATTAAGGACTAGTGTTGATATTTATACCAAGCGTGTTTGGTATAAATACTTGTAAACTAATTGAGTTGAATAGAGAAAGTTTAGAGAATTGATCCGAAGGGCTTGCAATTCGATTTCTAGAGAGAGAAACAACAGTAACTTTCTCACTATAAATGAATTCTCTCTCGTGTTCTTAACTTGAGTTTTTCGATCGAATTCAATTGATTATCTAAACGATCGAATTGCTATGGTTTCTAGCCGAGGATCGTAGAGTTGTTAATCTGAGGACCTAACAATTGGTATCAGAGCAGATTCGTTCTGTTTTGAATCGTAAATTGTTAGAATGGATCGAAATTTTATTTCGAACACTGTTCCATCGAAGAACAGATTTGGCGCGAAAAGTTTTTCGATCCAATAGCTTAATTCTGTGCTTAATTGACTTGAATTTGATGTTTCAGTGCTAGATTAAGTGATAAATGATCATTGCGACTAGATCAGTAGCAGTTTGAACTTCGAATTTTGATTAATTTGATTCTGAAATTTTACTGTTGATGAAGAACATGAAGAACACGTTCTGATTTTGATCAAATTCGATATATTTTGCTTCATAAAGTGTTTAATTGCTTGTTCGTGCGTGATTAGTACTTGATTGCGTGCAATTACCTCAAACTTCACTAACTGATTATTTGTTTTTGCTCGAATCTGTGTTAATCGTATTCTGTGAATTTTTCTCGATTGCTCAAATTTTTCTCGCTAGGTTTTGCGATCGGATTAGTTTCTCGATCGATAAACTTAGCGCGAGAATTTTCTCGGTCAGAATACGAAGTCAGCGCTAGAATCGTCATCAGCAGAAACGATTTTAGTTAGAAATATTTCTCGAGCATTATTCAGCGAAAACTTTTTCGAGAGAGACCAATTTTGACCTTGCATGCGTAAAAACTTTCTCTCGAAAAACTTTTTCGGTCAAACCTTTAACGTTTGACTAGACGAAAATCATTTACACGCGAGAAACTTTTCTAGTCAACAGATTTATTTTGACTTGTCGAGAAACTTACCAACGTACTGTTTCTTTATGATCGAAATAAATTCACGATCTGGAAACTTTCCTCGTAAAATTTATTTGGGCAATTTATTTCGCTCGTAAAATATTTCGCTGACAAAATTTCTCGCACGAGAACAGTAAATACATTCTATATCGACGAAATTAATTTCGATCATACTTTAAAGATTGAATCGAAAATAATTCTCGATCTAATTTTCGAATCAAACGCTACTAACTAATTTTGTCACTTGTGAAGCACTTTACATCATTTTCAACCTTCAAAACAATCAACGAAGATCCTTCAACAACTCGACTACTGTAATACAAACATGGATGCATACTCACTCGGAAATGACAACCGTCCGCCGATCTTGCAAAGAGGCGAATACACAGTGTGGAGAAGCCGCTTCCTGAATTTAATAGCTCTAAAGGATCAAGCCGAAAATCTACTGCAATCCCTTGAAGAGGGACCGGCACAGTTCTGGGTTCATGTACCCGGGACGAATCAGCTACTCCAGTAATTCCAGCTTCTAGGCGACTAAAGGAGCCTAGAGAATACTCTCTGGAGGAAAGAGCTCGAGCTAAGGCTGATCTAGTAGCCATGAATACCCTTATGCAGGGCATCCCCAACGATATATACAGACAAATAGACAACCTTACATCGGCTAAGGGGATGTGGGATGAGCTACATAGGATGATGCAGAGGACGGAAGTTGGCATAAAGGCCAAGAAGGCGAACATTCTCACTGCTTACGACTCCTTCAAAGCAAAGCCGGAGGAGAGCCTATACGAAATCTACCAACGATACCTCACTCTTCTCAACGAGATGAGGAAGATAGAAATAACGAAGCCAAACATGGAAACAAACATAAGATTTCTATCTTCTCTGCCCACGGAATGGAAGAAATATCCACACAAATACGACAAAATAAAGATCTAGAGGAGTTGGATGTCCATGCCGTGTTCGATAATCTCGCTCAGCATGAGGATGATATCCGCGAGATTATCAAAGAGCAGAAAGGCAAACAAATCGATGACACGGTTGCCTTAGTCTCGGAGAAGAGGAGCACAAGATCAAGAAAGGAAAAGATTGTTAGGCCACCTTCATCATCAGAGTCGGAAGATGAATCGGACTCAGACATCGAGCCGAACATGAAAGCCCTTGGAAAGCAGTTAGCTCTCATTGGACAAATGATGAGCAAGTACTTCAAGAAGAAGTCTTCGACCTCAGCCAACAGACTTCGGACTACAAGCTCCAAGAACAAAGAACGTGCTCCGGAGAGTTCCGAGGTCAAGAATCCCAAAGAGACTAACAAATGCTTTAACTGTGGCAAAGCAGGTCACTTCGCCAGAGAGTGCACTCTCCCGAAGAAGAGAGATGCAAACTACTACTCCAGGAAGCTTCAATTGACAAAACAGAAAGAAGCTGGAGTAGCTCTCATGACCGAACAGGACCAATGACTCGAGGACACGTCGAGCTCCGAAGAAGAGAACTCAGCCCTCATGGCCCGTCTCGACAACGAATTGGACGCCGAAACATCCACTCGTACGGATGACGACAACGCATACACGTCTTCAAATGAGGTAGTCACTCCTTCCACATTAGTGGCCATGTTAGAATCATATCAAACGCAATATGCTAACATGAAACGTGAGCAGAAAAGTATAAAGGAAGTAGTGAACAAGCTTGAGAGAGCTCAGGAGAAGATAAAAAGTCTCGAATCAGACCTTAGAAGCTCTAGTGCAAAAATAGAAGAACTTACTAAGAGCTTACATTGTAGAGAGACTAGTCAACCTCTTTTAGGACAGCATAGTGAAAAGATTAAAGAATTAGAAGATAGGCTAGCAAATAACTACAATTGTTTGGTTAGGCATCTCACGAGAAAGCTACCTTAAATTGTAGGATAACCGAAGCTACCTCTAAGATCACTGACTTAGAAGCTCAATTAGAAACATCTAACGCCAAGGTTAGTGAGCTTAGTAAGGATCTAGACGCCTGTGAAGCCACCAAACTGACGGTAGAAAATAATTATGCTCTCCTAAGTGAGAAACGCAGGAAGTTGTATGCAAAATTAAAAAATTAGATGATCTTCTTAATCGTAGGGGACACTCTGAACAGACGATATTCTTAAACAAGCCCAAGGATATAGAGTTTTATAATCCAATAGAAGGCATAGGTTACACTAACCCACGTATTTTACGGAAGAAAGAAATGTATGACATTAAGAACATGGGTTTAGCTGCAACCTCAGTTAGGAATATTACGCAATCGACGTATGAAAATGCGTTTGATTCATCCATCAAACAAGCCTCACATGGGCCTGAGATCCCCTTTGACTACAACGAACTAATTGAAAAGGACAAAAATAGGAAACCATCCTTAACACCTGTCAGTGAATTACCTCAAGTCTTACCTCCTCTAAAGAACACTATGAGGAAGTCAAAAGGGTTAATTATCAAAATTCTCTCTACAAACCCCCTATCATAAAACAGATAGAGGAGTCATAGGCGAAACTAGACAAAGAAAGAGAGAATTTCGAAGCTGAAAAGAAAAAATTCTTTAAAGAGATGGAAAATCTCAAGGCTTCTCTGTCCTCCCAAACTACCTCACACGCTTTCATAAAAAGCGTGAAAATAGAAAAATCGCCTTCGAAAGATTAAAAGAGCATTAATAATTCTATTAGAAGTGCTAAGACTAATTTTACTTCACCTACGTCCACAGGGAGCGTAGAGCCAGTACCGACTACGAAGGCGAGAGTGTCTAGTCCTAAAATAAAGAAGGAGCTAGTAGATTTAAATGTTTCTGAACATGTTATTCCTTCTGTCAAAATAAAAGACACTCGTAGTAATAAAAGAGCCATTTCTACGTTCAAAATAATTGCTTCTACGTGCTCACTTTAGCCTATCACCTATAGAAGTGAAAATCTCGAAATAGGCTCTACCTCGAAAATTACTACTAATCATTCTGAAACAAATGCCATAAGGAAAAATAGTAGGAAACAAGATCCAGCCATAAAGAAAGCTTATGGCGCCGTACATGAATGTACTCACCTAAGGTATCCTGTCGAAATTAAATCCCCCAAGCACCTTAGGAGACTATCACAAGAAAAGATCTTTTCCTCATTCAAACCTTCCAAGGCATTTGTACGAGCTGAAATTAACCTTCCCTGTAAGGTTCAACCCAAATTGGTTCCTAAATCTCCGCCTAGGACGATAAAAGTCAAAAGGGCCAAGTCTCTTATAGAGGCAAAACCCAAACCCACTTCTCCAAAAGTGCAATGGGTTATTAAGACTCTTCCAAAAATAGATTTAGGAGTCATATCTGAACCCAAAATTAAATCTGCTAATCTGAGAGGACCCATGCTTAAGTGGGTACCTAAAGCTCTCTAAATTGTTTTTTCAGATCCATCATGTGTGGTACCTCGACTCAGGTTGCTCCACACACATCACTGGTAAACAATAGCTGCTGAGCAACTACAAAGACCGACCAAACGGCAAACTCAGATTTGGGAACAACGATTCAGCCCCGATTCTAGGACTTGAGGATATCATTCTGAAGAATCTGACCATCAAAGATGTCTCATACGCCGAAGGCCTCCGCCATAACTTGTTCAGCATAGGCCAATTCTGTAACAAAGGCTTCCAGGTGGTCTTCCATGCTGATCGGTGCAGAATTTTGGATAGTCAGGACACAAAACTCCTTCAAGGACTTCGGAAATCTAATCTTTACACGATCAACCTGACGTCCGTGCGGCCCTCGACAGTTGTATGCCTCATTTATTAGATTGATATACAGAGGAACAGCCTATGGCATCAACGACTGTCTCATCTAAACATGAAAGCTCTCCAACGTCTTTCTACGAAAAAGTTGGTCCACGGTCTTCCAACTATACAACTACAAAGGGAACATCATTGTTTGGCATGTCACATAGGAAAAATGAAGCGAGCATCTCATCACGTCAAGCAAATTGCATCTACTTCTCGATTGGAACTAATTCACATGGATCTCTGTGGTCCGATGCAGACTCAAAGTATCAGTGGAAGAAAGTATGTCCTAGTGATTGTAGATGACTATTCTCGCTACACGTGGACAAAGTTCCTCCGAACGAAAGATGAGACCGGTGACTTGATTATCAACTTTGTGAACACAACTCAAAATCTGCTGCAACAGACTATTCAAGTTGTTCGAACAGACAACGGCACTGAGTTCAAGAACAATCACCTCAGTGAGTTTTATCAAAAACTTGGAATAAGTCAACAATTTTCAGCCGCCAAAACACCTCAACAAAATGGGGTCGTTGAAAGGAAAAAGCGAACACTAGTGGAAGCCGCTCGTACAATGTTGATCCAATCGGGACTTCCACACTTTCTATGGGCTGAAGCAGTCAATACCGCTTGTTTTACTCAAAACAGGACGGTGGTTCACAAACGGTTCAACAAGACTCCGTACGAGATTGTGAATAATAGAGTGCCCCAACATCTCCTTCCTTAAAGTCTTCGGGTGCAAGTGCTTTGTGGCGAACGACCGAGAGCAACGTGCAAAGTTCGACCCTAAAGCATTCGAAGCTACATTTGTCGGGTATTCTTCAACATCAAAAGCGTATCGAGTATACATCAAGTCCAACCGAACTATTAAGGAAAACTATAATGTCACTTTCCACGAAGTGGCTGATATGGCTTCTGTTCAACTCTGTCCAGGACCCGTGCCTAGCCAGATGGCTCCTGCACAACTCAGTTCAGGACCCGTACCTAACCCGTGGGTTTCTGAAGACAACATCTCAGAACCCGTAATCACTGGTGTGTTGGCACAAAACCAACAGAAGATGGCAACAACTCCGAATTCAACATCAGAAGAAGCAACGAGACTTGTATTAGATGATTTGGATTCTCTCTTCGAACCAGTATATCGGTCATGCACTGCTACACCTCGAGTGGATTCACCACCCGACAAGACCGACGTACCAAGTTCATCTCACATCTCCACCCCACCCGATTCAGAACTGCCACAGAATAACGAAGAACCTACAGTGATCATCGAGGAAGTATCATCAGAGACGATCGATCCAAGTGCAGTATTGGAACTTCCTCAGACAAATGATCAATCGGAGACTTTAGGCAATCTAGATCCACAGATGGCTGACGCATCGACTTCAGCATTGCCTCATGAGCGCAAGTGGACGAGAGGCCACCCGATTGATCAGATAATTGGCAATCCTTCGATTGGTGTGAGGACACGTCGTCAACACAGTCTTTTCAGTTGCTTCCTGAGCCAAAACGAGCCTACCAAAGTAGCAGACGCACTTCGAGACTCGGATTGGACAATTGCAATGCAAGAGGAAATCAATCAATTCGAACGTCTTCAAGTGTGGACCTTGGTACCCCGTCCACATGGGAAAACAGTGGTCGGAACTAAATGGGTTTTCAAGAATAAGAAAAATGAAGATGGTTAAGTGATCCGGAACAAAGCAAGGCTAGTTGCTAAGGGATACAATCAACAGGAAGGCATCGACTACGACGTGACTTATGCTCCTGTTACCTGTATCGAAGCTATCCGCCTCCTGCTGGCTTATGCGGCTCACAAAGACTTCAAAGTCTATCAGATGGATGTTAAAACCGCCTTTCTCAATGGCGTGTTAAAAGAAGTAGTCTACGTCGCTCAGCCGAAAGGTTTCGTTGATCAAGAACATCCCGATCACGTCTATCGCTTGGACAAAGCTCTCTATGGACTAAAACAAGCCCCACGTGCTTGGTACGATGTCCTGAGTGATTTCCTCGTGAAGTCTGGATTCATACGAGGTACGATAGACACAACCCTCTTCATTAAAAGGCATGAAAACGATCTGATGGTCGTCCAAGTATACGTCGACGACATCATCTTCGGCTCAACAAATGCTCGGCTCTGCAAGAAGTTTGGAGATCTCATGAAGAGCAAATTCGAGATGAGTCACATGGGAGAGATGCAATTTTTCTTAGGCCTTCAAGTCAGGCAGCTCAATGATGGAATTTTCATAAGTTAGACAATATACATCAAGGATATTCTGAAGAAGTTTCATCAAGACCAGAGCAAGCCTCTCAGCACTCTATGTCACCAAGCTGCAAGTTGGATGCCGATCCCTCTGGTAAATCGGTCGACATCACACTATATTGCAGTATTGTTGGATCTCTTCTCTACCTCACTTCGAGCCGGCCGGATATCATGTTTGCCACCTGCTTGTGTGCCCGTTTTCAAGCCGATCCCAAAGAATCCCATATGCTCGCGGTCAAAAGAATTTTACGCTACCTTAAGGGCACCTCTACCCTTGGCCTATGGTATCCAAAGGGTACGAATTTCAAACTTATCGGCTACACTGACGCTGACTATGCAGGTTTTCGAATGGATAGGAAAAGCACGTCCGGTGGCGCTCAATTTCTAGGCGAAAAGATGGTCTGCTGGTCATCCAAAAAGCAGAACTGTGTGTCCACTTCGACGGTCGAAGCAGAATACGTAGCTGCCGCCAAGTGTTGCTCACAGATGCTGTGGATGCGGACACAGCTTCGCGACTATGGGTACAATCTAAATAATATACCCATATACAGTGATAGTCAAAGTGCAATCGCCATTAGTTGCAATCCTGTTCATCATTCACGCACAAAACACATAGACCTTAGATATCATTTTATCAAATATCACGTAGAAAAAGGCACGATAGAGATGTACTTTGTGAACACAGAGTTTCAACTAGCTGACATTTTCACCAAGGCCTTGGATGAGAAACGATTCCAATTCCTTGTCGGAAAATTAGGCATGTTGAATCTTCCGTAATATGTGCATTACCTGATCTTCTGTGCTATCACATGCTCTATTCTATATGTTTTCTATGCTTATTTGTCCTTATCTTGCGTGATAATAATAATAAAAAAATATATATATAATATATATAATAATATAATGAGGTATGACGAAATCCGTTAGGATGCTTCGATCTAAAGTCACCGAGAATTTTACCCCGACATGCGATCGATTTAATTGCTTAAATTTTGTCAGTCTAAGTCGCATTCTTGTGTCTAAAAGGTCGTTTGATTGTTCCACTAGACACAAAGTCACTTTACATCCGTGAGGATTCAAGCCTTGTTCCTTTTTCCTTTCTTTGGATCTACTTCTCGAGTGAGTCACACATCAATTACTTGCCTTACCTAGTGATTCTTGGTTTCATAGTCACCTTGTGTCGGATCGTTAGGAAAATGATAAGGGAGCTTAGGATATTCCTCACTCGGCCTTATATAATTTTTCCCTCACATTAGCCCTTAGTCATCCACTTTGAGCCTTCTCCGATGTCCTTTTCATCCTTTGAAACCCATTCCAAGCCTTCAACCGAATTCAACACTCTTCGAATGGTTGCTCAAACGAGAAAAGGAGGGGGAGAAAACAAAAGAAATAAAAAGGGGATGATGACAAACGAAGGCATTGCTCAACGCATAAAATCAGACCAAAGGAACCGGCCTTCCGACTGCCTTGTAGAAAGTGGCATGGTTCCTGCTGCGAACTTCTCCAACGATAATTTCGTACGCTCGTCAGAACGGCTGGAAGAGGAGCACCACGAAGTGAACTTCTCCAACGATAATCCGGTCTTATATCGGGAAACGAGAAGAGGAGCGCAGCCTCGGGTACGAATACCATAACCGTGAACTTTTCCAAATAGATAATCTCTGAACCTCTCTAGGGACTAAGAGAAGAGGAGCACGGTATCTGCCCGAGAACCAACAAGAAGAACTTCGCCGACGATAATCTCCTATAGCCTCGTGGAGAAGCGGAGCTTCAACTTGAGCATAGCATAACAAGGGATAGTTCTTAAAAGAAAAGGTGGGATAATTGATTGAAAAACAGAAAGACGCCGAAAAGAAAGGAAACAGACCTAGAAATGGAAGATGACGAAGAGATAAGCTCACTTTCCTATAAATTCCTTCCCTTCTAAGTCCTACCCAAACTAAAACCTTTACACCCCTTTGATTCCAATCGACGGTCTCTCGCTTGGGTGAAATGATTAAACACGCCTCGATCACAGGTAAATTGACTTGAAACTGCTTGTGTTGACTTGAGTGATAAAAATATAAAAATCCCAAGATAGAAATTATTGAGAGCAAGAGCGAACCTAGTGAGAGTTGTCGAAATGGAGCAGTCTATGAACTTAGGACTTTAGTTTGACGACAAGACTTGACGGCATTTTCTCTTTCAAATGTCTCGTAAAATTTTAGGCTTGACGATTGATCGAAGCAAAATAATCTGACCCCATACTATAATAATAGTAAAATACGAAAAAAATATATACATTTATATATATATATATATATAGGTAAATAATAATAAAAAAATATATATATGAAAAATGAAAATGAAAAATTTAAACTCATATACTTCGCACATTTTGACATGAAATGTTATGTTTCATATGCATTGAATTGAATAAATGCGAATTTCTTTAGTATATCGGGGACCATGTATACGTACTTACTTGGTAAATTTGTGTGTTATATGCTCGTGACTTGAATTGATTTAATATGCTTGCATAATTAGTCAATTCTTGCGCATTATTTGAGGGGGAGCAAATATAATAATCGTGGATTAGATCCAAATATTCTTGACGTTTTTCTCTAAGTGTATCAGATTCCTTCAAATAAAATTAGTAGTGAGACGTCGACACTACAAAGAGAGAAGCTAGACACAAGACCAAATATTTCAAAGATAAATTGCCAAAAATAATTGTTGATTAACTCCATTATTACTAACGTTTATCTCTAAGTGGTACAGATTTTTAAACTTCTGCCAGGGGAGCTAGACGTTACTACACAGAAAATACATGGAGTTAATTGCATTTGTTTTAATTACTAAGGGGGAGCCTTGCATTGGGTTTTATTTTGAAATAAGGGTCAATCTGAAATTCCTTATAAAACTTACCATCAGAAACTGAATATTAGAATTAATTCGCAATCTAAAGTTTCTCGATCGTAAACAGTGTCGGGATCGATTTTGATTAACCGCGATAATTTGCGATCGAAAAAGTAGAATTTTTCGTGTGCAAATAGTAATGGGCCTGATCTCTTATATCGCAAAATGTCAAATCACAAGCCCGGCAACAAATTAATGATAGCTAATAAAAGTTTAACTTTTGTCAGTCGAAAATCTTCTTCTCACGCAAAACCTAATCGAAAAAAAAAACTCTCGCAAAACTTTCTCAGACGATTGAAAAGCCTTCAAAATCTCTTGATTTTTCACTTCAAATCGTCTGATAAAGGTAGAAATTCGATTTGGTTACAGATTGCGAACGTTATAACTTGATTTGCTTCTACATTCTGTAGTTTTTCGCATGATTAGTTGCGATTTTTCGACTGTTCTTCAATAAACCATTTAAACGTATACTGTTTCAATAAATTTAGGCATGCTTCTTGGATTTTCTGAGTTAAATGCCTGCTGTTTAGATATTTTCGTTGTTTTTGATGAAACAGATAGCGTAAATCGTTGGAAAATTTCCATCTGTGATGATAAAATTAGTTTCGATAAAACTGGGTATTTTGAAGTTTTGAAGCTGTCGAAGAACTTTGTCGATCGCAAATTATCTTAATTGGATTTCAATTCAATCGAGATACTATTTGTATCGATTTAGTTTTCGATCGCAAAATTTTGACTTAGGCACCACGATAAAAGATTATAACCGTTACATTTACCATCGAAAAATCCAATTATGATTTTCTGCGAGCGAAAAACTTATGCACTGAATAGATAATTTAGACGCAAATTCAAATCGAGCATTAAACTTACTGCAAAATTAAATTTCGATTTCACTTTATTTCGTCGCAAAAATTTTAGCAGCGAGAAATTTATTTTTCAATGCTTAACTTTTTCGATCGTAAAATTCGCCGCTTAGAATAAATTGATCGAAAAATTTCTCGACGTTTGACTTAGTCCTTCGTTGACTAATTTCCGATAAAAATATTTCGCAGCGAAAAATTTTACTTACAATCGAAAATCACATACCGCTCGACAAATTTCAAATCGAAAATTTTATTCAATCGAAGAAAATTTCTCGACAGTAAATTTACCTGAATATAATTTCTCGATCGTAAATTTACACGGAATTTTTCTCAATTCAATTTCATCAACCGAAAATTTTCTCGGCATGAACAGTGACTTACTGATTTAACACTTAGAAAAATTTCGAACTATTTTTCACGCGACATATATTTCATTCGAAATTACATTCATGCCATCACGATTTTGAAATTGAACAAACACTATGCATTTGATATGATTTCAATTCCAAATTCATCGAACATGCTATTATTTGCAATATTACTATTGATGAAATTTATTCATATTTCGACTGAAAATAAAATTGATCTAATAAACTTTTATATATCTTATTTTTCAGATGGATCGCTACACAAGATACAACCATATATATGATCACAATATGTACTTGAAGGTTCAGGATACGAACTTTCAGCTCGATCTGAGTACATTTCGGTGCCCGGACGAGATCATCGTATCCATCCTCAGAGGCCACCCCATCTGGCATGCGTTAACAGTCACCGCATCAGTGCCGATGGTCTATCTTCAGCAATTCTGGGGATATATACAAGGAGTTGTAGCAAATGGGGCATTCTCCTTCACAACAAAACTCGGGACGCGGCTATTCTTAGGAGCAAGAGCCCGTTAGGGATGATGCTGGACTTGCCCACAATGACAACTACGACCCGCTCCCAACGGACGCAGAGATGATTCAGGACTTCTTGCACATGGGATACCAACCGCCGCTTACAAAATTAGCTCAGGTCCAGACCAGCAGTATCCCTCACCCGTGGAAGACACTATTCGGAATAGTGAATAAGTGTCTGTCGCCCAAGCATGCAGGATTCGATAATGGCAACAGCAATATTTTGAGGATCTTCCACGGCATCGCCTTCTCAAGAAATTATGACTACACTCAGCTGATCTGGAACGACCTCGAGGACCAGATTCGGCAGAAGGAGAACCGGCGATCAAAGAACGTGCCATATGCTCGATGGTTCAACGTGATCATCGGGAGTTCATGGAGCTACATACAGAGAACATCCCCTAGCTACCTCCTGGTGGAAACTACCAGCCGCCAAGGCTTAAGTTTTTCCACAACCCACGGCTCACGGACCTGGACTAACCGTCGACGCCGATTCCACTCAATCTCCTCAAGCACGCCGACCCCGCGGGAGCTGAGTATCAGAGGTTCTGTCGGGAACACAATTTAACGGAGGAAATGATCAGAGGGCCCCCGGCAGATCGCCATGTGAGCCCTCCCCAACCGGAACACCAGCCAAGCCCTGACGACACGATGATCGACGTTGTCGCTCAGGAGCTTCAACAGGAGCCTCCCTTGGTCGAAGAGCCAATCACCCAACATAGACAATACTTTGATAGACGTCGTGGCTACCGAGATGGCGCTCGAGGCTCCTGCACTCGAATTACAAGTAGAAGTGCCCGTACATGTTGGCGTGCTCGAAGAAACTTTTGAGGAGGTTCTTCAACAAGAAGCACAGCCCGAGACTGAATTGGGGCACACTTCACTTCCACTGGTGACAGATCAGACATTGGAGAACGTCGAACGAGACCTTACTCCTCACACCGCCACCCGTCTGACGAGGAAATCAGTCTGATCAGGAGGACTCCCAGAAGACTCAGTATTCAGTTGGAGTCGCTCTTTCCAGCAGTCACCACCGCACCAGATACTACGCTGACCACGACGACAAGTGTTGCTGGCACTTCATCGCTCAATCTTGAGCCGCAACCATCTCCTGTGGTGTCTGGTTTGCAGGCACACCCTGAGTGAATGTGAGCCAACCCACAGAGTCGGTGTCTACTCAAGGGTTGATAACAGGCGACATCAGTCGTCCTGGTCCATCAAGGGAGGCGTCGGCACCCTATGTGACGAACCAGCAGTTCCAAGCCGCTCTCTCTGCCGCTGTACGGTCTATGGAAGACAAAATCACGGAGAGAGTCCTTCAAGCAATCGAGACATCCCGAAGAGATACTGGAAAAGCACCTATCTGTGAAGGCCCTTCGTCACAAATCCACCCCACACCTCCACAACCCACATCCACCGACCCTCTAGCCACTTCCTCCATCCTCATCAACCCATACACATTCCCATCACCGAGCTCCACGACATTCTCCTCGCCCGCCTGATAGGCTTTTCCATCCGGTCCCCTTAAGAAGAATCTCTTTATAGGAGATTAGTGGATCATCCTGAGCCACCGCTTGACACCTGCCGAGGCCAAAGCTCCCACTCACGGCGCAGACATGACGATCCTGGCGATCAGGACCCTCATGAGGGGGAGAAGAGGCCAAGGACATCTACATCCGGCCAAGGACAAGGCTCGGGAGCTATGCAGACGAGCGCTGGAGCTGGTGAAACCCAAACTACCCACCAAACCGCCCACCAAACCCATGCCCACACCACCGATCTACTCAAGCCCCTTGCTTCCGGAAGAAGAAGCAAGTGCTGCAATGCTTGTAGCCCTGGCAGCTACCCAAGCTACTTCCTCCGTCGCTCCAGACCAACCGGGACCCTCTGGACATGGCGTCAATCCACACGAAGTATTAGACAAGTACATTTTCGAGGGCCAGTGGATGACCCATTCCATGCCGAGGAGCATCAGAGACAACGGCTTCAGGACGTACGCCACTTCTTACAACAAGCATCCGTGGACCTCGTGATCATAGAAGACGACGAACTTCAAGAAGGTGTAGACTACCAAAATGAAATCCCAAGGCTACCGGAGTTGATCGCACAACGAGTGGCCTCCCCTACAAGACAGATGACAGGGACCGTTCGGATCGACACGCCGTGGGAACATTCACATATAGATACCTTTCCTTGAAGAAGTCAGGAAAACATTTGGAGGTCACCGGATCGAATCAAGAAGCCGGATGAGTTCGAGCTGAGAGGGATCTCTCACTGGGATCAGTAGAAGAGAATGACATATCTGTGGATGCTGACCCAACTAGGACCGGACGTGAGGCTGGGTATCCCGAAGAATCGACTGAAGAGTCACTTCAGGGAACTCTCCCCAATTTGCCAACTCCCAGTGTCTATAGTGCCAAAGGAGGACTTCCAACACCTCACTACATCATCGAACGAGTGGACAGGACCCGAGAGGAACTGAGCGAGAGCGACCTGCCGTATCTCCCCGCCGATGAAGTGTACCGTCTTTATCAGCTATGCGTGGAGAAGTACAAAGGTCCTCAGGGCTTCATCAAGAAAGAAGCCTCGAAGGGCTCTACCGGTTCATGATGCGACAAGTCAAGTACTTCGCCGCTCACGACCTTCAAACGGCGCTTGAGAGCAATATGAAGAACGTCAACATGGCTGAACCACTCTTCAAAGGACCTGAGATCGAGAGGCTTCCAAGCAATCACGTGCATATCAGCTCTGTCATCGGCATCACCTGCAACAACCCAATTGCCAAGAAGAATAGGTTGATGCTGAAGACAGAAATTCACAAGTTTTGCGACGGAACCCTCAAGATCGTCAGGAGAAATATCGAACAGAGGTTGGAAGAGATAAATAGAGACACGATGCTGAGGATCCACCGGTTTGTGAGAGAACAGCCGCTCCTGATGGAATTGTTGGATGACATCGAGGAGAGTCTTAAGCTCAGGGAGACCGTTAGGGATTACGAGCATGCGCTGGGCTTGCGCAGATCGTACTATGCCCGACAAGGACGAACAGCGCGGAGACGCAATCAAGCACAAAGGGGGAGATTGTAGAATACCATTTGTAATTGTGCTTGATTTTATTAGTTGTCCTTGTAATTAGGGGCTTTACTTGTATTAGTCTTTAGATTAAGGACTAGTTTGATATTTATACAAGCGTGTTTGGTATAAATAGTTGTAAACTAATTGAGCTGAATAGAGAAAGTTTAGAGAATTGATCCGAAGGGCTTGCAATTCGATTTCTAGAGAGAGAAACAAAAGTAACTTTCTCACTCTAATTGAATTCTCTCTCGTGTTCTTAACTTGAGTTTTTCGATCGAATTCATTTGATTATCTAAACGGTCGAATTGCTATGGATTCTAGCCTAGGATCGTGGAGTTGTTAATCTGAGGACCTAACAGTAAGGCAACATTTATTCTTCAATATTTGGCATCTGTTATTAGTGTTGAGGATGGGGTTTCATAAATAAGAGAAGTGGTACCACGATGACCTGATGTGTTACATGAATTTTTTATCTTCCTGGTGACACTATTTTCTAATTATTTGTTATAAGAGAGGCAACATATATTCGTCGAAGTTAAGAATCTGGTATAGGTTTCCAAGGTAGAGTTTTCGTTATAGCCGAAAATGGTACCCAGATAATGTTATTTGTTACTGAAATTGAAAATGTTTGGATCTTAGGTCGGGCAAGATTCGTTTTTTATTCCATGTCGATTACTAAGACCCACATCTGAATTGGTGTGAATACTCGTTATTCATGCATATATGTCGAGATTTCACTCGTATTTATCAATTTTTCGTTTCTTGAAGCATTATTCCAACTTAATATCGAAAATTTTTCTTGTTTATGAGGACCCATGACAAATTGATATCGATTTTACCTTTTTCGACTACTAACGTTCAAGATCTCTGCGATTTCATGGAGTTTTGGGTGTAGGAAGAATCGTCGATGACAAAACATTTGACGTGGGGATGATGGTACAAATATGTAATTTTTTGCAATAGTCGAGGGCAAATGGGTATTTTTAGCACGAATGGGTCCTTAACTCTAATACAAACATGAGATGGGTCTTTTAAACTAAAATTTAAAGTAAGTGGGCCTGAATTCAAACGAAAGTTGCTTAAAAGGGCCTGAATCATAATTTACTCTAAAAAGAGTTATTAATTAAATGATAAAACTAATAACGATAAACTAATATTTTATTAACTTATAGTGTATATTACCTTTCAAACTTCCCAAACATCAAATAACATTCAATCTCCTATTTAATGAACGTCAATTTTAGGATCAAATCTATAATCTCCCAAGTCTATCCGTATGGTTTAATATACATTTATGTAATATTAATAATTATATCAACAAAAAATGACAATTGAGTCATTTTTCAAGTAATCTTCGTTCATGTAATATGAGAATATTTTTACATATGAAATTATTAATTTAAAATTTATATGGGACCTATAAAAATTATCTAAAGTCGTATTATCTTAAAATTTTAGAGAATTATTAATTTAGTACGTTATCCCCGAGTCGGGATAGGCCGAAAATATTATATTAAATAGTTTATTAAATTATCGAGTATTAATCTATAGAGTTTCTACTGTATATACGCTCCTCATCATTCTTATTATTTTTACTACTATTACTACTACTGCTACTGCTGCTGCTGCAGCTACTGCTACTCCAACTACTACTCCAACTACTACTACTCCTGCTACTACTCCTTCTACTACTACTACTACTACTACTCCTGCTACTACTCCTGCTACTATTACTACTACTCCTGCTACTACTACTACTCCTTCTCCTCCTACTACTACTACTACTACTGCTACTACTACTACTCCTCCTGCTACTACTCCTCCTGCTACTACTCCTGCTACTACTACTGCTACTACTCCTGCAACTACTACTATTCCTGCTACTCCCCCTCCTACTACTTCTCCTCCTGCTGCTACTACTACTGCTGCTACTACTACTACTGCTGCTACAACTACTGCTGCTACTACTACTACTGCTACTACTACTACTATTACTCCTGTAACTACTTCTACTCCTGCTACTCCCCCTCATACTACGTCTCCTCCTGCTGCTGCTGCTGCTGCTACTACTGCTGCTGCTACTACTGCTGCTGCTGCTGCTGCTACTACTGCTGCTGCTGCTGCTACTACTACTACTGCTCCTACTACTGCTCCTACTGCTGCTATTGCTGCTGCTGCTCCTCCTGCTGCTCCTCCTGCTGCTGCCACTACTACTACTACCACTACTACTACCACACTACTACTACTACCACTACTACTACTAACACTACAACTACTACCACTACTTACTACTACCACTACTACTACTACCACTACTACTACTACTACTAGGTTTAGACCCGTGCGATGCACGGGTTGTTTATTGATGACGTGTCAATGAAAACGAAGACATTGTGAAGAATGTGAAATATATTTTGTGTTTGTGTAATATATAAAAAATATTGCATTATACATTACAAATTATCCAAGATACATTAAAAATTAATTTTGCTTGATCTGGGCCATAACTTTTCAGTCGTGTATTGGAAAGAATGTCAAATCATTTTTTTATACTGTGAGCCTTATTTTTGCACGACTGCTATTGAAGCAGTCGTGTAATTAATCATAGTCGTGCGATTTTTCATCATACATTTAATTTGCACTACTGAATACGATCTTATGAACATTGGCATTGTACCACAATACACTCCCTAGATATTATGGTGCATGTCAAATAAAAAATCTGTAATGTATAATGCGATCTTTTTTTATTGTTACACGTAAAAATTATAGTGACATTATTGAAAATACACAACATCAATTAAAGCTACTAAGTACATAGCGCGAACATATAAACAGTTGGGGTGCATCCATCACAATGATAACTCATTAGCATCAGAAATCAACGAGGAAGACAACAAATCAAGAAACCTAACCGCAAAGACCTTAACTTTACTCAGTTCCAAAGATTGTAAAGTTCCCGTTAAGCGGACAAATGCGACGAACAACGCATATGGCATCCTTTCGATAGAAAATCAGTCATGAAAGTGAAAAAAATTCTATGACCATTCATAAATCAGAAGAGAGTGCTCTAGGGTTTAGGGGAAAGGGTTCGGCTGCAATTAGACAATGTTTTAGACTTATAAAAAATATAGTATACGCTACTAATGAAGACCTAGATGACTTAAAACTGTATTGTTGAGAGCCTGCCGTTCATCAGAAACATTTTATTTGCAGTACTGAACTACCAAGCAAGACGTAGACATATTTTAAAACTTATTGAGCGACTTCCAGTGCTCAGCTTCACTTGTTCGGCTTCTTTCTTAGCAATATCAATGGCTGCTTCTATATCGCCGCCAGTCTGTTTATGCTCAATCTTAGCACCAACTCCTTCCTTGTTCAGCATATAAGCAGGTAACTCAGTTTTCAAATTTCTGAACAGCCCATTTGCCTCTTGGCCTCCGTGTGAGATTTTCTTGGCCTCCATGTGAGATTATTTGAGCAGATTCCCGGGATTGCGTCGCTGTGGTGAGCTCAACGGTCAACTCCTCGACAGACCTTTCGACTTCCTTCCATGCAATAACATCTTCGTGCGCTTATCCTGTTGGAAGAAGGTAGCATCAGCAACATTTATGGGCCGACGAATTTGGGCTGTAACTGAACAGGAACCAGTTCCTCTTCAATTTAGGTTCGTGACTCCATCTACGTATCTACCTATGCAACGATATTGGGTCCTAAAAGACTCATGAGCTGAAAACTCCTCCGCTGGTGCGAGTGAAAGATCTTTTTCAATCAACAACGAAAGGAATTTCGATAAAATTTGTAGTCAAAAAAACCCATCTTCATTGTCAGCTTGTCACTTAAAGCACGTCATCTTAAGACCTCATATTTCACCTGAAAGAATAAGGAAACAATTGTAAACATCAAAATACCCATATCTGTGAAATAAAATTGGCTAGCGGGAATCTCTTTGCGGTCATGTTGTCACAGTAGAGCTCTCACTTCCTTGCACAGCCGGGAAGTACGCGGTGTCCACGAACTCGGTCTCTAACTGAACTGATTTGGCTTGGGTGAAGCTGAAAACTCCTCCACTGATAGTGAAGACTCTTCTCAGGGGCTGTGTAGTAGAATGCCTGAAGCTTGCAAAGATGCCTACAAATAGACAACCCATAAGTGATTTTACTCAATTGATTTTACACAATAGAAATGGTGCAAATAAGGTTAAATGATTAAGCTATGCATTTTATCGAATATATAGAAGGTCTCAGCGAATGGCTCGAGCCCGACCACAACAGTCGTTAGGAACAAGGGTTGTCGTTGCAGCCCAAATCAGCAATTGCAAAGGTACAAAGGGAAGTTGTATCAAATATGTAGTCACAAAAGATTATCTTTCACTCGCAGCTTGTCACAGTAGAAATTGCATCCACGAACTTGGGCCTAACTGAACCGTTTTAGAAATCGATTCCTGTGCAAGTTATGTTCGTTGACTCCATCTACTTCTCAGCATGTGCAGGGGACTCAGTCATCAATGATTTATGAGCTGAAAACTCGTCCGCTGATGCGAGTGAAGACTCTTTTCAGGTGATATGCAGGATGCCTAAAATGGAAAACCCATAAGTGACTTTACGCATTGGACAAACGCAGTTAATCACAATATCCAAGTGGTGCACATCAAGAGGAACGATTAAGCATCATCTCGCTTTCGTGAATTACAGCTGGCAACCACAAAATGTTGAGATAATATTAAAATATATACACGCACATTGGATATTAATTGGAACTTCATCAATGTGAAGACTTAAGAGACACAGTTAAGAGGAATTGCAAGGCGCATCGTATATATCTCCAAAACCTTTATCAATAAATAAATAAAATACAAAAGGCACACTTACTTTTATAAGGATCTTTTAATTGTCAATAGTTATAATCCAAATTGAGCAAGTAATTGGACTTTAACAACGCCAATTAAATAATACAACTTACGCATTTTAGTCACATTCGTCTTGGATCTTCGCCGACTCATGAACACATGTTTAATAAATTGTCTGACCGGATAAAAATAAAATACAATATTCAGTAGTGCGCTTTCAGACCTCAATTTGAAGAATATCAACAACTACATTTTCCCAACAGTTTTCTATAATACATTCTCAGTAAAAATAATGTCGGTATCAACCAATAACCTGATTAATACTTAAATAAATACAAAAGGCATGACTTAATTTTAAAAGGAACCTCTAATTGTGAATAGTTAGATAGGTCGAAATTGAACAAATAATTGACCCTTAATAACGCAATTAAGTAATACAACCTATGCATTTTACTCACATTTGTGCCTTTTCTTAAAATTTGAACGGATGTGACCTTCTATATATCTTCCAACAATCCTTATTAATACTAAACAAATACAAAAGGCATGACTTATTTTAAAAGAAGCCTCTAATTGTGAATAGTTAGATAGTCGAAATGAACAAATAATGAACCTTAATAACGCAATTAAGTAATACAACCTATGCATTTGTAATTGTTTGTCGGATAACAATAAAATACAATATTCAGTACTGCGCTTTCAGTCTTCAGTTTTGAAGAATATCAATACTTACATTTCTGTAACAGTTTTCTATAATACATTCTCAGTTAATATAATGTTGGTATCAATTTTTATGTGTACCATCCACGCATACGATCTTACGACAGTGCTGAATCCGTCTATACACGGTTTAAAAGCCCAAAAACGTACCCAAGTTCGTGTTGGCCAGGGACTCCGGTGCGATGTGTAACCACTTCACAATCGTCCCCGGGTTGTAAGGAAGAAACTACCGTAAAAAACTACGAGTTGTATGCTATTGGACAACATTGTAAGTAATGAAGAATTTCATTAAACGAAAGAGGGGTATTTATAGAGGATTACATCGTAATTAATTCGTATCTCCAAGTTACCGATTACGTCGACAATGGCAGTGGCATTATCTCCGTAATCAGCGCTTGCCAGAGTAATTCGTAACTCAGGGATACGAATTTCTCTGAGTTACGAAAACACCTATTTTATTAATTGGCAAAAAATTTCACCTATTTAATTAATATTGATTTAAATGATTTATTTTATTAAAAAAAGCCCAAATCTAGTATACTACCACGATTTAGACAAAAACTAGTTAGTCGTTATGTTAATTCATTCTATAACCAAAGGGCGTAAACAATAAAATAAATTGATGCTGCATCATTATCTATTCTATTTTATAATGGCTCAGGACTCCTGATATAAACTGCCACTTTTCAATCTAATTTGGTCTGTCAATTTTACCCAATCAACCAATCATATTTTTTACAATTAATAATAAAATAAAAAGTAAATAGGGTTAAACACGTTCACTAGAAATATCGTTACTAAGAAGAAGATGCGACTATGTTGACAGACAAAACAGTACTTTGAAATATGACTTCCTAAAGCTTCTGTATTTAACAAACGATCGCGAATTTCTTGCAATTGAACTGATTAAATCACAAAAAAGAAGGAACCAAAGGTAAGATCGAATTCCACGGAGTGAAAATAACTGAAAATAGAAAAAAAAAATAATATTAAATATATTTTTTTTATAGACCAATTTTCGTTTTAGGTAATGTTTATCTGTTAATATTATGTTCCGTTGGATCTATTTTTTTATTTTTTTTGCACACCCGTAGAGTGCATGTTTACTAGTATTCATAACATATATGGGTCCTACTATTCATACCCCTTACACCCTCTTTTACACCCTCTTAGTGAAAAACACATTGAATTTGTAACTTATTAAACTAACCACATCAATTCAACAATTACTATATTTATTAATTTATTTTTTCATATAATTCAAGACAAAATTAATTATATGTGTTAATCCACTAATTTATTTATATTTTTATTAATCAGTGAACTTTTTAATTAAATTTAAAAATATTTATATTTTTAAATTATTAATATCTTTTATTTTAATAAAATATTTATATGACACAAATATTTTCATAATATATACGAACTTAAATAAACATATAAAAAATAACAATTAGCTAAAGACTAATATTATATTTTGTATGATTCCATATAACACCATTAGGAGTACAATTAGAACGCAACTGCTTTTCATAATTATTAATACGATTAACATAAGTAGTACTCCATGCAGCTGCACATTTATCTCTAAAATAAACAATTGTGGCATGATAGTTGGCATCGTGTATCCTTCAGATAAGGAAAATTTCACGTAGTGATTATTATTAACATGGCGAATCGCAATAGCAACATGATGATACCATGGTGGCGGAGCAGACTGGAGCGTTAAGTATGTCATAATGCCTCTATTGCTTATAACATGTAACATTAAATTGGAGCTAAACCAATTGTATGATGTATGATGATGATGATGATCATGTCGATTTCTCAATCCCAAAGAAGAATGTGAATCCACGAACTTAGTCAACTATATTATCATTAGGGAGTTCGATCCATCTGCTTTTGGAATTATTTAGGGGTGGTAAACAGGTCGGGTTGGATCACCTTCGGGTTCAACCCGTTTAATAAACGGGTTGAACACTTCAACCCTAACCTAACTGTTTACTTAAACAGGTTAAAAATCAAACCAAACCAACCGCTTTAAAACCCAACCCAACCCCAACCCAAACCCATTTAAAATTAAAAAAGAAAAAAAAAAAGAAATAACAAAATTGACAGAATTATAAATTCAAATTAAACAAAAAGGGAGAACTAATCAATTTTTTTCTAAAAACATCATCATAAATTATAACTACGAGACAGTTAAAGTTCCTAATAACCTCAATAATTAAATACCAAGCAAATTATTTCATGGTCATCAAGTATTAACTGAAGCAGATGATATTTGACTCGAACTCTTAACCATACTCTCTTTCATTTGATCTTCCACCCGTATCTCTCGACATCTTCGCATAATTCATCGAGCATAGGAATAGAATCCATTTTTGCTAAAAAAATCAAATGAAATCAAATGATTATATAGGGAAGAAAAGGTGAAAAATCAACTAACACCTCATAAACTAATCCTTTTATTTTATTTATATTAATATTTTAATAAAATATATTATTCGGGTTAAATGGGTTGATAAACGGGTTGATTTCGGGTTGACATCGGTTGAAAATCTGAACTCTAACCTGACTTGGGTTCGGGTTTACCCATTTACCTAAACAGGTCAAAAATGTTAACCCTAACCTGCTATTTTCGGGTGCGGTTCGTGTCGGGTTGGCGGGTCGGGTCGATTTTTAACAGCCCTAGAATTATTGAATTAACTTTCCAAGTATAAATTATATATACATAGGAAAATTGTGAAATTAGTTAATAAAGTAATAAACCTTCAAAATAGAAGTATTTAGTGACTTACTTTCATTATTAGGGGTGTATATAGAAAAAGAAGGGGCCAATAGAATTACTCTTATATATATATATTGTTACGGTGCTCACCTTGCGTGAGCACCATCCGTGGGCACCTGTTATGTGGCATTTTTTGTGCCACGTCAACATGCCGCGCGTTGATGTGATTGGTGCTCACGAATGTGCCCACGCAAGGTGAGCACCATAACATTTCTGATATAATATATATATAAATATATATAGATTTGCTATGGTGCCCACCTACCGTGAGCAACCACCGTGGGCACAATAAGCAAATCTCTATATTTTTTGCATTTTTTCGATTCCCAGCAACGCCAACACCTCCGTAGACACTCTAATATCTATTGGTAACCTAAATCGTCATATCTAACACGTTAATTTTAAGGTAATATATATATATATATATATATATATATAAAGAAAAAGGGTCTTGATCAGCTCGATTTGCTTGGAGTAAAGTAGACCTGGGTTTTGGGCGGTCCAACCCGAAACCGGCCCAAAACCGGCCCATTAAACCGGTCCAGAACCGGAACTGGTGGAACCGGTTCTCGAACCGGTCTGGAACCGGTAAGAGGCCCAGTTTAAATGAACTGGGCCGGTTCATGGGCCGTGGAACCGCGGATTACCGGTTCCGGTTCTCGGATCCGGTTCCGCGGTTCCGGTTTCGGTTCCGAACTGGAACTGGAACCGGCCCAACGGCTATATAGCCGTTGGGCCAACGGCCTTTTCAATTTTAATTTTTTTTTATTCTTTAAACCCTGAAAAATTACTATTTTACCACCGAATGAAAAATCTATAAATACCACCTCATTTTAACCATTTTAACTCACAATTACATCCAAATCTCTTCCACTCTCTCTCAAAAAGCTCTCAAAAAATCATCCTCATATTAATATTTAATATTATTAACAATAATAATTATTTTATTTACACTACTCTACACACACACTCACTTATTATTACAAATAATCAATTTATTATTTTATACTAATGGCGTCGTCATCGAGAAATCCTAACCCTCGCGACGAAGATATTTGTATGGTTTTAGGTCACGCCGATACATTTCGGGGAAATGCCGACACCGACGAGGAGACCGATGTACCGGTGCCGGAACAGACGAGAGCGACCGACGAGGGACCGAGCCAAGCTTCTATGGCGACGACAAGAAGGAAGCAACAACCGTGTGGTCGGCGGTCTAAGGTATGGAATTTTTTCGACTTAGAAATGGATAAAAATAATCCCGCTTCAGGTACCGCTTATTGCAAAATGTGCCACCACCCCTACACAATTAAGACCGACTGAATCAAGGCGGGACGGGCTCGATGAAAAAACACCTACAAAGGGCACATAATTTCGGGGACGATCTAGAGCCGGTAGGAACCGAACCCCGACAACAACAAATAAACGTAAGTACGGGTAAGAATTTTGTTATTACTAGGGAAATTTCTAAAAAGCATTAGTTAAATTCGTACTTATGTGTGAAGAACACTTTTGCATTGCGGAAAGTGAGGGTTTATCGAATTTACGAGTACGATACAACCCGGATTCCATAACGTGACCCGTAAAACCCTTAGGAAATATGTCTTAGAAACTTTTAAGGAATATCAAACTAGCTTAATTAATCATTTAGCCAACATTACGTGTAGGATTAGTTTGACTACTGATATTTGGACTAACATTACGTCGCAATCTTATTTAGTCGTCACCCCATTGGATAGATGAAACATGGACCATGAAAAAACGTATTCTTTCCCTAGATCCCTTAGATTCGCAACATAATGCCACTACGATATCGAACTATGTGTTGAATGTCGTTAATAAATATTGTATTCAAGATAAAATTATGTCTATCACCTTAGATAATGCTAGATAAAATTATGTGTTGATAGATAATTATGTCTATCAACTTCGTAGGCATCTTAGGTTACCCTTAGACGGTAAATTATTACATGCTAGGTGTGCTTGCCATATTATTAACTTGTGTGTGCAATGTGCTTTTGACGAAATTTTGGGAGATATTGTAGAAAAGTTTAAGGTAATAGGTAAGTTACTTCGGGAACGCCGCTACGGAACGTCGTGGAAGCAAACCGTCTTGCCGCCGGCCTCACATACAAGAAGTTTCCGTTGCCAGTCCCGACTAGGTGGAACTCGTTGTACCACCTCCTCAGCACATTCATGCGCTACAAGGACTTGTTGACTCCTTTTTGGAACGAGGTCGCAGTCGGCAACACCTCCAGATATGAATTACGACAACTTGATTGGGATATTGTAGGTTTGATCGTGTCCATACTTGAAGTGTTCGCCGAGGCTACGGAGAAATTTTCCGGAGTTCACTACCCGACGTCCCCATTATTCGTCCCGAACCTCTTCGCGATGTGCTACAAGTTCGTGGAGTATCGCAGCAGTCCATACTTGGGTGGTTTCATCCAAAACATGGAGCAGAAATTCAGGAAGTATTGGGAAACCGTCCCAATAGTACACGGTTTCTCGGCCTTACTCGACCCTAGTTGCGGTGTTGATACATTTGATATTTTTTTCGAATATTATGCTCAGTTTCTTGGAAAGAAAGTGGACGACCAAAAGGCGTCAATACACGATTCTCTCGAAGAATGTTTTTCTATTTATGCAGCTGAGCAGGGACATAGTGTGGAGCAACCCGTACCAGCGAGCGAAGCCGGTTCGTCGGAAGGAGGCGGCGGCGCAATGGGACTACTACGAAGATTGAAGGCACAAAAGACGAAGACCAAAACGCGTGCGTCGGGGTCGAACACGAATGAGATCCAGCTCTACCTGAGCTACAACTTCCAGACTCTCGAAGACTTCGACGTTTTGGCCTGGTGGAAGTCGAACGCGACTCTTTATCCGACCCTCTCCGCCGTCGCTCGAGACGTTTTAGCCGTGCAAGCGTCTAGCGTCGCCTCCGAGTCCGCATTCTCTACCTCCGGGCGAATTATCGGCGACAGACGTGCGAGCCTTAACCCGACTTCCCTCGCAATGTTAACATTATTGAAGGATTGGTATTTGGCCGAATCGAAGAACCGACGGGAGAACGCCATCGACGAGTTCCGTTATTCCTGTTCGGACGAAGACGAAGAGGCCTCTAACATAGTTGTAGTTAATAGTCAAGTTGAATAAATTGTATTTTTTATTTCGAATTTTTTTCCTTTTTGTAATTTTTAGGTATTTTTTTCTTTCTTTTATGTTTTTATTTGTATTTTTAGGTAGTTTTTTTTTTATTTTTTCTATTTATGTTTTTTTTGTTTTTTTTTAATAAAATTTTTGGATATTTTCTAAAGAATTTTTTCAAAGTAGAAAAATAAAAAAAAAGTAAAAAAATTAAATGGGCCGATTCCGATTTTGGAACAGGAATCGGCCCAGTACAGGCCCGGGGGTTCTAAGTGTGGTTCTGGTCCGGTCCCGGGAAAATGATCCGGAACCGGAACCGGCCCCACGGTGGAACCGGTTGAACCGGAACCGGTAGAACCGGCCCAATCCGGCCCAAAGCCCACCACTAGAGTAAAGTATATAACATTTTGGTGGTTTGCACGTCATCATCATCTTTCTGTCAAGAAACGGAATTATTCCAAAAGGAATTAATTCAGAAGCAAAATTTCTACAGTCAATATCTTTGTGTTTGGCAACATATCAAAGATCAATTAAATACTTCCATGAGCTGTTTATAATTGTATTAGTTACTCTATATGTACATATATCGTATATTATATGGCATGATTTCACTTTATCTCTCCTCATGGTTTATATACAAAAATACAATTGTTTTAACTTCCTTCCACAGCCTGTGAACAAATGGTCCCAAAAGTCTCATCTAAAGAAAGGAATTAATTTATTATTTTTTGGAATGTGGACAGCTTGCTTTAATATTCAGACAGGACCAATTCTCTCCCATATATTATATATAGATTCTTCTTGAATATTACAGCAGTAGCCTACTACCATTATGCAATATAGTACTAACATAATTATAATAACAATAATAAAAGACAGCCGCCCACTTGACAATCAACGCATGTGAAAGAATGTGTGCGCGATTATTCAGAACGACATATACTGATTTTCAAGAATATAAAAATGCTACCTTAAACACGATATTAATACCAACGAACATGAAATTTCCTCTTATCTTTTCACATAGCATATGATAAAATATAATCTAATGCGTGTCTCCATTCTGAATTCAGAAGTGTGATGCAATAATACACAGCTATTGTTCAATTATTTATTTAAATTATTTTCTATTGCTTCTCCGACATTTAACCAAACTACACAACAACTGAATTTTACAAAGAGACAAATCTTAAAAAGTTAAAAGAGATGAAAAGAAAAAGCCACAAGTACGCACCTCCCCCTGTCGGTACGAAGACGCAGATCTGCTCTGTGTAAAGAACTCCTCTTTCTATACAAATCCTCTGTTTTGCTCTCTCTCTCTCTCTCTCTTTCTCGACAGATCCTTAGTCCTCGGTAACAGAGAACTCAACCAACGGAAAAAAAAAAAAGAAACAGAACATAGAAATGAACTCTTCAGACCAAAGGCGCAAGCGAAAGCGAATCCTCAGACAGTCAGATTCATCGCTGTCTTATCTCTTGCACTTGCTGTCCGTAAGATCTATCGTACTCTGTTTCAGTTTCCTCACCTTCCTCTACCTTCTATCCCACGCAGTGCCTATCAGTTCATCTGCTTTTCACCCAGTTTTAGTGGTTTCAAGCTTGTCTCTGCTGTCTTCTTCTAGCTCAAGAACTGTTAAGACAGTCGAAGATCTAAGTACATTCGAGCTTCCATTGAGGGTAGAAAACAGGGTTTTCTTCCCCGACCATGTTCTTTTACTAGTATGCGATGGGAGGGTTCTGAAGAAGAGCGACGTGGATGGGCTGGACTGCATCTATTACGGTAAGGAAAGAGATGTAGGGTTTGATGTAAGAAAAGTGCTTTCCGTAGATGAATACGATGAGCTGAGATCCATAGTTAGATGCCCACTACCATCTTCGAATCATTCCGACGAAGTAAGCGTAAGGTGGAACTACGGTAATAAGAATGGAGTCTTTGGACAAGAAAACAATGGAGGGCTGCGTAACAACATCAGCAGCACAATTCCTTCTTACTCCTGGAACAATGTTGTCTACGCAGCTACATTAGACAAAGATTCTGCTATAGTTTTGGTGAAGGGTTTGAATCTGAGACCCGATAGAGAATCCGATCCAAGTCAATTCACCTGCCATTTTGGGCTCGAAAAGTGGGGAGAAAAAGTCGACGACGACGGCAATAAGCCAAAGCTGCTCATTACAAGGGCAAACTCCGCCGCCCAAGAAGTCATAAGATGCCCATTACCACACGCTCTTCGAACCAATCCCATCAAAGCAACGGGCGTTAAGGTAACAATCGGCGTAAGCCATTACCACGGTGGTCATAACCGCCGAGCCCTAATGCCTTCGGTCGCCAAGATCACACCTTTAGGCGAGAAACACACGCCCGAGAAAAGGCACTCGCTCTGCGTATGCACAATGGCGTGGAACCAAGCCTCGGCCATGCGCGAGTGGATAACGTACCACTCATACCTCGGCGTAGAGAAATGGTTCGTATACGACAACAACAGCGACGACAGCACAGACGAGGTTGTCCAAGAGCTCGACGCCCTAAACTACAACGTGACGAGGCACGTCTGGCCTTGGATCAAGAGCCAAGAGGCGGGATTTTCGCACTGCGCACTACGATCGAGAAGAGAATGCAAATGGGTCGCATTCATGGACGTCGACGAATACTTCTACTTCCCATACAACAAGGCACCATCGTTAGGCGAAGGCTCGCTGCGTACCCTCGTGGCTAACTTTTCGGCATCTTCGAGGGCCATAGCAGAGCTCAGAACTTCCTGCCACAGTTTCGGGCCCTCGGGCCTGAATTCCCAGCCACCTCAGGGGGTCACGGTGGGCTACACCTGTCGGCTGCAGAGGCCCGAGAGGCACAAGTCGATCGTAAGGCCCGAGGCGTTGGATTTGAGTCTGCTCAACGTTGTGCATCACTTTCGACTGAGGAAGGGATTTAGGTACGTGAACTTGCCTCAGAGCGGGGCGGTGATAAACCATTACAAGTACCAGGTTTGGGACGTTTTTAGGACCAAGTTTTATAGGAGGGTTGCGACTTATGTGGCTGATTGGAAGATGAATATGAACGAAGGGTCGAGGGATCGCGCCCCGGGCTTGGGGACGGAGGCGGTCGAGCCTCCCGATTGGGCTCAGAGGTTCTGCGAGGTTTGGGACACGGGCCTGAGGGACTTTATGCTCACGAATATGGTCGATTCTTACACGGGATTGCTCCCGTGGGAGGGGACGGGCCGAGCCTTGTTGTAAAGACGGATTCTTTCATTGATTTTTCTTTTCTGTTTTTTTTTTTGTATTGCTGCTGTAGTTATGTGGATTGGTTTTGCTTACACACGGGCATGGTATAAATTCTTTTTTTTTTTTTTTTTTTTTGAGGATGGTTTATGGATGGTAGCTTTGTTTTGGAACTTCTTGCTTATCGAATTATTGTTTTAGATGTTGATTTGAGGATTTGATTGAATCGAGTTAGCTCTGGGGTTTCTTGATATTCTTTTTGATTTTACGATGTCAGAAATGAGTATTATATGTGCCCTCTTCCTCACAAACTGTTCATGAACAAAATCGTGGTGTAAATAAAATAAAATAAAAAGATTAGTCAACAATGAATGAATGAATCCGCAGTGCAGATCGAGAGATATTTTGTAAATGGTTTGAGCAACGATATATTCGAGCATTGAAAACAAAGACGACATCTTTATATGCTTTTCTGATCCACGTGAATCAGACGACGAAAGGGTTGCGATTATGTATGGCAACGGGCCATTATTTTTAAGTAGGACCCATTACCCGACCCGATCAGGCTCCGAGAAATGCCGACCCGCCCCAGCACGAGACCCGAAATAATCGGGTAAGACCCGCCAAACCTGTCATACCCGCCTAAATAGACTTTTTCAAACATTAAAATTTTTTGCCCACTTCAAATACATAACAAAAACCAAGTAATTGACAAAATCATTCATCAATCAACATCAAACTCAAAGCATTGACACAATAGATATAAATTTTAAGGTCTTCGAAATAGCAATGTATCAATCAACCGAACAAGTACATCTAGACCGTAGTCTCACTAGCACTTTCTTCTTCAATATCATCTTCTTCATCCAATACGACGGGGCACTTCAAATCAGGCCCGTAGCTTATATAAGGCCGATGAGGCGGCCGCCTCAGGCCCGACATGGGAAGGGGCCCAAATTTATTTATATATATATATATATATATATATAGTTTATATAGTTAAAAAAAAAAAAAGCAAAGTAGATAAATGTAAATGGGTGAAAACGTAAGTGGAGTGTTTATTAATAGATGGGCCTTGAGTTGGGACAAAAGCAGCTGAAACTGTGTTTAATAAAAAGTTCAGTCCAAGAAAAATATATTAAAGCTTTCAATTTAGAGAAAGAGGAAAACGTGGTGGGGGGAAAAAGTTTCAGACGAAGGGCTTCTGTTTCAAAAGGTTTTTATCTGATAAAATCTCGCTGCTTTCATCTGGGACTGAGCTTAGGTATGGACTGTGCTTACGTATATTTATGCTGTCTTTTCTTATTGATAATTTGATTGGCGGCGAAGCGAACGAAGGCAATTTTTTTACTTCTTCGAAAATGTTATCAAATAAACCATGTGTGTAAATTGTGATACGATATGCAAACCAAAATTCTGCTAGGTTATACTATTTTGCAATATCTGGTCGGAGTCTACTAATTTAGTAGTTAATTCATGAGGCATTTCTATTAACTGTGTTGTGAGAAAAGTTACTTACTGTTTATGTTTTTGTTGTTAGGTACAGGAAACAGAAATAATAAATGTCTACTACATCGGGGTATTACAAGAGAAAAAAGAAACGAAAGGCGGAAGCACTAACTCAAAGTCAAGCAGGAGATATAATGAAATATTTTAGTACAGGCAGTGCAGTGGATAAAGATGAAGTGGCTGATGATTTAATCGTCGATGAACCACAGAATCAAGATGTGAATGAACAAGTACTTGAGGGTATTATAGAAGAGAATGAAGAGATCAATTTGGGACATTCAAATGAGCAACAACAAGATGAATTTCATAATGAAGAAGAAGAAGAATTGAAGTCGAATTTGAATTTGGAGGATCCGGGAAATTGGAATAACATCTCTCAGAAAATGAGAGATTATTTAGTAGAAATGGGTCCGAAAAGAGTGGAGGGTATTTCGTTTCCGAAAGACGACAACAATAGACATTTTGATTCGATTCATTTTACACGAGTAATGGCAAACGGCGAAGAAATCGATAGAAGATGGCTGGTATATTCTCTTTAACTGGATCGAATCTTTTGTTTTGTTGCAAATTGTTCAAGACTAATGAAATGATGAGTAGAATGAGTAATCTTGGAGTTGATGGATTTAAAGACTGGCGCAATATGCATCGATGTCTTAAAAGTCATGAGCATAGTATGGATCTATGACTTGTATGATTGCTTGGGTCGAATTAGAGAAAAGATTGAAGAAAAGTAAACAATTGATGAGGGTATGCAGCTTCGTATAAATAAAGAAAAGCACCATTGGAGACAAGTGCTGACGAGAATAATCTCGATTGTGAAAAGAGTTGCCGGAAACAACTTGGCCTTTCGGGTAGACAATGAAAGATTTTATGCTGCGAATAATGGGCTTTTCTTGCAAATGATAGAAATGGTTGCTGAGTTTGATCCGGTGATGGAAGAGCATGTTCGAAGATGTGAAACAAAAGAATCTAGGTATACATACTTGAGTCCACAGATTCAAAATGAATGGATATCGACATTGGCGAATGAAGTGAAAATGGCGATAATTGCTAAAGTGAAGAAAGCAAAATATTTTTCAGTTATACTTGACTGCACTCCAGATGCAAGTCATCAAGAGCAAATGTCTCTAGTGCTGCGATGCGTGGATGACTCTATAGACATACCAAAAGTAGAAGAATATTGGATCGAGTTTTTAAAGGTAGACAACACGTCCGGTCATGGATTGACCAATGAACTTCTAGATGCGCTTATTAGAGTTGGGCTTGACATTGATGATGTGAGAGGACAGGGATATGATAATGGAGCTAACATGAGCGGAAGACACAAAGGCGTTCAGAAACGATTGCTTGAAGTAAATCCTAGAGCTTTATATACACCGTGTGGTTGTCATAGTCTTAACTTGGCATTAGTTGATATGGTGGAATGTTGTGCTAAAGCAAAGTCTTTCTTCGGAGTTGTGCAACGTATCTACACGTTGTTCTCATCCTCAACAAAGAGATGGAAAATTTTTAGAGATAAAGTGTCTTATTTAACTGTTAAGCCATTATCGCATACTCGTTAGGAAAGCCACATCGATAGTGTAAAGGCGATCAAAGAGCAAGTTGTTGATATACGAGACGCTTTACTTGAGTTGGCAGAAGTTGCTGAAGATTCAAAAACGAAAAGTGAAGCTGAGGCCTTGGCATTATATGATCTTGAGAGCTTTGAGTTCTTGCTTGGAATGGTAATCTGGCATAAGTTGTTGCAAGCAATAAATAATGTGAGTAAGTTTCTTCAATCAGAAGATATGGATATCGATATTGCAATCAATCTCTTGCAAGGTCTAGTTCAGTTTCTTGATGAGTATAGAGAATATGGATTCTCTAGTGCTATAGAAGAAGCTACGGGGATGGCATCTGAGATGGGAATCGAGCCAAAATTTAGAGAAAGGCGCACTATTCGCCGAAAGAAACAATTTGATGAAAGTGACAGCGGGACTGTTGACGTTGCACAATCAGGTGAAGAATCTTTCAGAGTTGAATACTTTTTATTTATAATTGATCGAGCTCGAATTTCTCTCCAAGTTAGATTTGAGCAATTTAAACAATATCAAGAGATTTTTGGATTTTTGTTAAACTTGGAAAAGTTGAAGAGTGATTCGTCTGCTAGCTTAATGGAGTCTTGTAAGAAGCTTGAAAAATTCCTGAGTCGTGATGGAAGTTCAGACATCAGTGGCGATGAACTATGCTCCGAGTTGAAGGTTTTGAAGTGCTACTTGAGAAATGAAAAGAGAGCAATTGATATTCTACGGCGTTTGGTGAAACTGGATGGTTTATTTCGAAATACTTATATTGCATACAAGATTTTGCTAACGATACCTGTAACAGTTGCATCAGCAGAAAGGAGCTTTTCTAAGTTAAAGTTGATCAAGAATTATCTTCGATCAACAATGTCACAAGATCGGATGAATGGACTAGCGATGTTGTCGATTGAAAAGGAAATGGTCGGACAACTAGATTATGCAGATTTGATCAATATTTTTGCCTCTAAAACATCTAGACGAGTAGTATTTATGTAATCAGTTTAAGTATTTATTGAACATTCTACTATAATATATAGTATTTTATTTATTTATTTAGTTACATCGACGGTTTAAAATTACGTTATACATATCTTATTTGAAAAAAATTACTTAAGAATGACTAGGGGCCCGAAATTTGAGTTTCGCCTCAGGTCCCAAGTACCTCAGCTACGGGCCTGCTTCAAATTAGCATATTTCTGAGAAATGCCTTAAAAACAGATATTAGATATATTAATTTGAAAATTTATTGTCTCAAAATTATAGTAAAAATATAATATCATTCACTTACCGTTCACCTCGTGCAGTAACCAACGACGAGTGCACATCAATGCTTCCAATGTGTCCGGTTGGAGTCTACTACGATGAGGGCTAAGCAATCTTCCACTAATACTAAAAGCAAATTCAGAAGCAACAGCTGATATGGAATTGCTAATATGTCCCTCGCCATCTTTTGTAGAATAGGATATTTGATCCCATTAGTCTTCCACCAACTCAACACATCAAAGTTTTCCATTCTTGGCAAAACAGTTTCTTCTAAATACATATCCATTTTCGATGTTAATGATTGTCTAACTTCATTGCCTGAGCTCGCAACATATTGGTCATATTATTCCAGAGTATCGCTCTCAAATGCATTGAAACTATAAACACTAGAAGACGATGCACCTCCACTACTTGAGCCACTTCCTTTCGAACTTGCACTTATAGTTTGGTAATCAATCAACAAATCATAGCAATTTTGACGAATTTCTTCTCCCGATATTGAGCTCGTGAGAACACGTCTCTATATGATATAGCAACCTCCAACATCAAATACGTCCAACGAGTTGGACAATCTAGAGTTAACTTCTTCGAACAATTAACGTCCAACTGACGAGCCAAATCTTCAAAACATTCAACTCCACCAGGTGAAGCAGTCCAAAAGACAACAATATCACGTATTCTCTCAATTGCTCCATTAATCAACTCTAGGCCATCTTTCACAATCAAATTCAAAATATGAGCGCAACAACGCATATGAAGTACCTTGCCATGCAGTTGTAAGTTGTTTCTAGGGAGCTTGTCTTGAAGGAGTTGAAGCATGGCATCGTTGGTCGAACAATTATCTACAGCAGTAGTAGATAACTTTTTGATCAATATTCCAATCCGTTAACGCCTTAACAAGTTGCACCGAAAGCTCATGAGTTGTGTGTGGAGCAGGAACATACAAAAACCTACACATATTAATTAGATAATTAGAATATTCTGTTTAGCAAATAAATCGAACTTGAGCAGTGATTGCCATAAAGCCTTTGTTACTTGACGTCCACATGTCAGTTGTAATAGCAACATGACATTTAATCTTTTCTAGTGTTTGGTAACACTTGGTCCTCTCTTCTCCATAAATCTTCAGGATGTCCATTTGAGCGTGTTCCTACTTATATTCTTAAAACAAGGTTGGAGGCTTGCAGCAAATCTTCGAAACCCAAGATGCTCTACCATACTTAGTGGATAATCATGCAAAATAACCATGATAGCTAGCTCATGTCTCGACTTTTCCTGACTGAAAATATGCGTCGAGAGTTCTTGAGATCCACTTAACTTGTTATTTGCGGTTTGCTCGATGTGGGTTGTCCTCGTGGGTTTGCTCGAAACCGTGCGTTTCTACTCAATTGTCCATATTTCTGAACCTCTCGTTGCATTTAGAAACCTGAAAGTGTCAATGCAGAAGTATATAGCAACGCAAAGATTACACCCCTATATAATACGGTGTACCTTTATAAGTACGATTACGGTACCTCATTACTTTACACCTTGTACCTTTTGGTGTTTGGTTAGGGTACCTTGTTACTCTATATCGTGTATCTTTTATGTGTGGTTATGGTACTTTTTTCAATGATAGTTGAACTATTTAAATAGATAAAACAATATATTGTCTAAAAAAGTGTAGTTCATGGGGATAGGTTATAAATTGAGGACAAGTGTCTACAACAAGTATAAATTAAGTTATAAATTGAGAGAACATGGTATATCATATTTTAGGGTCATTTGTTGCATATAAGTTCATACCTTTTTGAATATTTTTAGTAGGGTATTCTTGTGTTGGTGTAATTTGGTGAATATTTTAAGATAAAAGACAATGTTACGCTAAAAATGATGTTTCTTATGCATAGAACTATTGGTAAGGTAACAATGGTAAACAAGATACGGTAATCGTATGTAAAAGAAACATCAAATACTAGTTATATGGTACATTAAATGCATCAAAGTGGTACACTACATTTATGGCGTAAAAAATATGAAAAAAACAAAAGTAAGCCGTTTGTCTGCAACAAAACCCGACATCTAACTACTTTTGTATCTGACAAATAACTATATCGGACACATGGAAGAATAGTCTGACACAAAATGTTATGACATTTGGAATATTCTAAAGCTAGAAAGGTAAAATATATCTGACACGCTGCATTTACAAAAGATGCAATCTTTCTTCCAGGCAAAATGCTCCTTTGATTGTGGTACGATAAAATCCGCATTGTAGGTACATTAAACATTCACTTTAAGTAAACTGTCGTGCATATTTTGGGTACTCTAATTTCACTACATATGGTACAGTATATTTGTTTAGCCTATATTCGATCCAATGTAAATTTGATTTTGTGGTACGATAAACTACGCATTGTAGATACATTAAACATTCATATTTAAGTACGGTGTCGTACATATTTTAGGTACCTAGTTTCACAACATATGGTACAATATATATGTTTATGCTACATTCGATCGAATTTAAATTTGATTTTTTGGGCTTATATATATCTAAGTTATATCGTTAACTTCGTATCTAGTTTGATATTGTAACATCTCTACTCATGTAGTTAATGTTAGAAATCCAATGTATCATTAGAAGAAGATGAACAATGTTGTTACAATTTAGTACACAACAGAGTATTTGTATGTTTAAATGAGAACGATCACCCTATAGTGTAATACCCGGGTCCCGTGCGTAAGTTGGCCAATAAATTTGCATGCATATTATGTGATGATATGATTTTATATTTAGTATTTATTTAATTTCATGCTTACGTGATATCTAACATTATTTGAAAGTTAGGTATGGAGCTTGAAAAGTTTAGAAGTAAGTAAGAAATTCGAAATATTATAATTTTGAAACTTAGGGTTTCTTTTGGATAAATTTTGAAACAAATGAATAAGGAGAAGTTCGAAATTAGAGGTTAAAGAGAATTTCGAAATCTAGGTGATGATTTTGGAATTTTATGGAAGAAGTTTGAAATTTGGATGAAGTTGGAAACAAGGAAAATTTCGAATTATCCTTTGGAATTCTTTCAAAGCATATGTTTCGACATCTTCTAATAAGGATTTCGAAATTATTAGTAATATATGTAATATTAAATAATGATTAATCTAAGGTTTAAAGATTTGGTAAACGTCTTCATCATTGAACTTACTACAAGATTAACAATGGGATGAGTCCAAACATTCTAAATTAAAAGGGAAAGCAGAAAACGACTTAAAGCTAAGGTAATAATAATAAATAAAAGCTTTAATTTAACAATAGGGAAAGAAAGAAATCTGTTAGATGAAATTTTCGTGGAACAAGTCTAGGAAGGAGGCGAAGAACTGAAATAGTTTCCATAACGTAACTTGGAATTCGGTAAGAGTTCTTACTATAATCTTTATATTTAAATTAGGTTTTGGCTTATTTAAGTGTTATTAAACATGAAATTTACGTAAGTTTATATTCTTTAGGGTTTTTGATTTTTGAAAAAAAAAAGAAGAACATCATTTAGAGTTGATATGATATTTAAAGTGTTCTTGTGATAATTAAGGTGTTCATGATAGATAAGATTTTGATCGAAAGATTATAAGGGTTAAGAATTAAATAGTGTTTTGTAAGGATTTTGAAATGATTATATGTAGTTGGTTCGAAATTTTGATAAATGTCGGGTAAAATATCGAGTAGGATATCGATATGGGTTATGTGAAGTTACTTCGAGTTTTATAAATTTTGAAGAGAATGTCGAGATGGTGATGAATAAATGTCGAAATGGATCTTGAATAAATGTCGAAATGTTATATGTTGTGTCGAGATTTATGAATTGCAAAAGAGAATTTTGAGATAGAATGTCGAGATAGATCACTAAGAAATGTCGAATGATATGTGTCTTAGGTGAAATGATTTTGAGATTTTGGTGTGAGGTGTCTCGACATCTTTGGGTATTATTTAATAAATGTCGAACCGATTGAAATCTATAAATGTCGAGATGTGTTATTGGTATAAGATGTCGATATGTATCATATGTAGTTAAAGATGTCGAGTAGGATTTTGAAGTGAAAATGTCGAGTGACTATGTGATGTTTCGAGATTTATCATGTAATATCGAGATTCATAGTATAGTTTAATAAATGTCGAAACTTTGTTTGAATAATAAAGAATGATATTGAGCTCTATGTGGTGTCGAGATATATTTTAATTTATGCCGAGATTATATCAATTATATTTCTCAGTTTAGGTTAAAGTTGTAAATTTTAGGGTTTTGAAATTTCAAGTCGAAAATAAGGTTTTAAAATTTAATCAATTTCATGAAATTATAATTAAATTAACGAATTATAATTTTATATGTTTTTATAATTAGGATTTGAAGGTTAGCGATTTAACCGTACGATAAGCTAAGGATATCAGGTAAGTGGGAATTTCACCTACAACACATAAATTGATTGATATGTGTATTGTTATGTGATTAATTGCTTCGTTGAATATGTGGTATGTGAATTATCTGTTATATGTGATGGTTTGGAATATTTATTGTTGCATTATTTATGCATCATGATCATGTGCACGCACGAATCATATTGAATATTTTGAGGAATGAGCGTGCATTATATTACTCGAGTGGAAAGCGAGGTATATGTAATGGAGATAGATGAAAATATAGCTACTTCTACAAAGGCACCATGACGGGGGTAAAACCGTCGAGTATATTTTCCTAAATTATTTAGGTATTGGGAAGGCACATAGTATAACTATAGTGCCAAGAAAGTAATTTGATAGAGGGGCGACCTGGTGAATGATAAGATTGGAGATAAACCCTAATTTTATCCTAGCCAGTGTGGGCCACTATCGTATTTTTATCCGAAAAGGATTTGAGCTCATGATATGATGGTGCGGTTAGTAAGTAGCTATGGGCTCTGATGAAAATGAGAAATGAATGAGTATGATGTGAGGATAGTATTAGAAAGCACTGGCGCGGATGCCTTTGCTAGTTTGGACACGTGCATACATGCATATTTCCACTTACTGAGCTTTATAGCTCATCCCATGTTTTATGTGTTGTAGACGTAGCGAATCCGGTACGTAAAGGTTTAGATGACGAGAATGGTCCTTCTGGAACTTCCGGTGACTTTTGAGGGTGGTGTGTACATGGATGCGACCTGTGCGGCGGGTGTTATGTTTTCTTATGTTGGTTTTTGTAAATTAAGGTTGTATTGTATATAAAGTTTGAATAATATTGGTATTGTAAAATAGTTTGAGTGTGGTGTGCTTTGTAAAATCGAAAAATTCTATCGACGTTTTATATGTAATATATTTTATATTTCCTTTAGTCACGTAAGTTAGCGTAAGAAATAGTAGTAGAAGTCGGGTCGTCACAGGTTGGTATCAGAGCTTCGGTTGCAGTTTCTGTAGACTGTCCATGTACACACACTCAAAAGCGCGGAAGACAGCCTTGATTGTAAGTTATTTGATACTATGAATTTCTTGCATTGCATGATTTATTGGCCTTAGGGACTGTTAGGGTAAGAGAGACAACATGGTTAGAACTAGAGGAGAAGGCAGTGGAGGAAACAATCATGAAGGCGAAAATGTAAACCAGACTGACAATCGTGACTCGGCTATCCTTCAGCTCACCGAGTTAGTACGTCAGCAGTCTCAACAGATTCGGGAATTGATTCAGCAGCAAAACTCTGAGGGGACAAGGAATAACGGAATTTCTCAGACTGATAGGGTTGAAGCAGTTGGTGAAAGATTTCGTAAATTGAACCCATCGACTTTTGAGGATGCTATTGATCCAACATCTGCTGAAGATTGGCTCAGAACATTAGTGAGTATGTTTCAATATAGCAGAATTCCTGAGAATGAGAAAGTTCTGTGTACTGCATTTCTACTGCGAGGAAGTGCAGGACATTGGTGGGATACTATTTTGGCGATCGAGGATCCAATCAACATGAGTTGGGAACGTTTCAAGGAACTGTTCCGAAATAAATACTTCACTGCACCTGTGCGAGCCCAACGTCTGAATGAGTTTATAAATCTCAAACAAGGGGCGATGACTGTGGCGGAATATATCAGAAAATTTGAACAATTGTCAAGGTTCGCCACTCATATGGTGAGTACTGATGCTCTGAAGGTCGAACGATTCCTTGAAGGTCTAAAGCCGGAGTTGTATCGTGACGTTAATATGGCCGGATTACAAGGAGCCTCATATGCTCAAGTAGCTGAGCGGGCGATGGTGGCAGAACAAGCGGAGACACGAATTATTCGTGCTCAAGAGGCAAAGCGAAAGTTTGTGCAAGGAGCAAAGTGGAGTGGGGGTAATCAGAAACGGCAATTCTTTCCAAAAGGTGGGAAGCCAAATTTTCAGAATAGGCCTGGACCACCTCAACAACAAAACCCTAATCAATGGAGACCTCAAGTCACAATGCCAGCTTGCTCAAGATGTGGGCGACATCATTCGGGTATCTGTTTTTCACAGAATGCTATCTGTTACAAATGCGGAAAGACGGGGCATTACGCAAGATCATGTTCAGAGAAGACACCAGGAAATCAAGCTATGGTTCAAGCGAAACCACCAACTGTGCCAGCACGCGTGTATACTTTGACTACTGAGGAAGCAAAAGCTAATCCGTCCGTGCAGGTATTCTACTTATTCACAAACTTCCGACATGCATTTTAGTAGATTCAGGAGCTACGCATTCATTTGCATCCACTAAATATGTGACGAGACTCGGGATTACACCTACCCTATCTGATTGTGAATATAATGTGACTGTTCCACACAGAGTTGCGATGCGAACCAATCTGGTTTTACGGAATTCTCCGGTGTTAATTAACGAAAGAGAACTGTCCGTTGACTTAATAGTCATTCCAATGAACGATTATGAGGTGATTCTTGGAATGGACTGGCTCTCGAAATACGGAGCTGTCATTGACTGTAATCGCAAGACAGTTACGTTTAAAACAGAAGAGAATGAGCCTTTCATTTTTGGGGAAACAATCAAAGAAAAAAATGTTTCTAGAATTTCAGCTACAAAGGCACAGCGTTTAATTAAGGCGGGATGCGAAGTTTATCTAGTCTTCGCAGTGAAATCAGAGGAACGTTCATCTCCGAAATTAGAGGATGTGCCAGTGGTGCGTGATTTTCTGGACGTGTTTCCTGAAGATTTGCCAGGATTACCACCAGATCGAGAAATTGAATTTACAATTGACTTAATACCAGGATCTGCTCCAATCTCTAAGACTCCTTATCGATTAGCGCCGACTGAATTGAAGGAGTTAAAGGATCTGTTGGATGATTTATTACAGAAAGGATTCATTCAACCCAGTTTTTCTCCTTGGGGAGCGCCAGTTCTGTTCGTGCGAAAGAAGGATGGGTCGATGCGACTATGCATTGACTACAGAGAGCTGAACAAAATAACAATCAAGAATAAATATCCATTACCCAGAATTGATGATTTATTTGATCAACTTCAAGGCGCAACGGTGTTTTCAAAAATAGATTTACGATCGGGATATCATCAATTGAAGGTTCGAAAAGAAGACATTCCAAAGACGGCGTTCAGGACCAGATATGGACACTACGAATTTTTAGTTATGCCTTTCGGGGTAACTAATGCGCCAGCGGCATTTATGGATCTAATGAATCGAGTGTTCAAACAATTTTTGGACAAGTTTGTCATTGTGTTCATTGATGACATTCTTATTTACTCGAAGACGAAGAAAGAACATGAGCAACATTTGAGGATAGTTCTTGAGATATTACGAGAAAATAAATTATATGCCAAGTTCAAGAAATGTGAGTTGTGGTTGAGTCAAGTTGCATTTTTGGGCCACATTGTTTCTGGAGAAGGAATTTCTGTGGATCCTAGCAAAATTGAAGCTATCAACAATTGGCCTCAACCAACCAATGTGACAGAAGTACGGAGTTTTCTTGGCTTAGCTGGATATTACAGAAAGTTTATTAAGGACTTTTCAAAGATTGCATCAACACTGACTAACTTAACAAGGAAGAATGTTCCATTTCATTGGAGCGAGGAGTGCGAGCAAAGTTTTCAAGAATTAAAGAAGAGACTCACTTCAGCTCCAGTTCTTACAATACCATCAGGGATTGGAGGATTTTCAGTTTATAGCGATGCGTCAAGAAATGGTCTGGGATGTGTATTGATGCAATATGGAAAAGTAATTGCCTATGCTTCTCGACAATTGAAGGAATATGAAAAGAGTTATCCGACTCATGATTTGGAGCTCGCTGCTGTGGTTTTTGCTCTAAAAATTTGGAGGCATTACTTATATGGGGAACGATGCGAAATTTTCACGGACCACAAGAGTCTGAAATATTTCTTCACTCAGAAGGAATTAAATATGAGGCAAAGACGGTGGTTAGAACTTGTTAAAGATTATGATTGTGTAATTAGTTACCATCCAGGTAAAGCAAATGTGGTGGCTGATGCATTAAGTCGAAAAGCGGTAAGCGCGGAGTTACAATTGTTGGAAGTGGAGGTAGTGCAATTGGGAGAAGTTGAAGCAAAGTTGGCAGCTTTGACTTTGCAACCTACAATACTGGAACAAATCAAACGGGTGCAAAGAAATGATGAGTTATATCTAAAAATCAAAGACGCACAGGCGGAGCAAACTTCAACTGATTTCAAAATGCAAGAAGACGGAAGTCTATATTACAAGGACCGTTTATACGTACCTGATGATGCAGAGATTCGAAGAATAGTAATGGAAGAAGCACATGCGACGGCATATTCAGTACATCCAGGAGCTACAAAAATGTATCGAGACCTTCGAATAAATTATTGGTGGCCGGGGATGAAAAGAGACATTGCGACATTTATAAGTCAATTTCTAACTTGCCAACAAATAAAGGCGGAACATCAAAGACCAGCAGGGACATTACAGCCTTTGCCAATACCTGAGTGGAAGTGGGATCATATTACTATGGATTTCGTTGTTGGCCTACCAAAGACTGTAAAAGGTTATGATGCTATTTGGGTTATAGTCGACCGATTGACTAAGTCTGCTCATTTTCTACCCATAAGCTCGATATTTTCCCTGGAGCGATATGCAGAAATATATATACAAGAAATTGTTCGACTCCACGGGATTCCATTATCAATTATTTCGGATCGAGATTCGCGATTCTTATCAAATTTTTGGAAGAGTCTGCAGAAAGCAATGGGGACTAAGTTATCTTTCAGTACGGCTTATCATCCTCAGACTGATGGGCAGTCAGAACGAACTATCCAAACTTTAGAAGACATGTTACGAGCATGTGTTTTGGATTTTAAAGGAAACTGGAGCAAATATTTGCCACTGATCGAGTTTTCTTATAATAATAGTTATCATGCAACTATTGGGATGGCACCCTATGAAGCTTTGTATGGACGCAAATGTCGATCTCCCATACATTGGGATGAAGTTGGTGAACGTGCGATGTTAGGACCTGACATGGTTCAAGAGATGACTGAGGCTATCGCAAAAATACGAGAAAGAATGCAAACGGCTCAAAGTCGACAAAAGAGTTATGCAGACCAAAGACGTAGACCGTTGGAATTTGAAATAGATGACTGGGTATTTATCAAAGTATCTCCGATGAAAGGCGTGAAACGGTTTGGGCGAAAGGGTAAATTGAGCCCAAGATACATTGGACCTTTTAGAGTAATTAAAAGAGTCGGTGAAGTAGCTTATCAACTGGAACTACCATCCTCATTGGCACAAGTTCATGATGTTTTTCATGTATCGACATTGCGAAAATATGTCGCTGACCCGAATCATGTCTTGAGAAATGAATTTCTATATCAACAGCTTAAGCCAGATTTAAGTTATGAAGAGAAGCCGGTGGAGATTTTGATGTATGAAGTAAAGAGACTTCGAAATAAAGAGATTTCGTTGGTAAAAGTGTTATGGCAGAATCAGTCAACTGAAGAAGCTACGTGGGAACGTGAAAATGATATGAGAAGTCCGTACCCAGAATTGTTTCAACCAATCTGATTTCGAGGGCGAAATCCTCTTTAAGGGGAGGAGAATGTAATACCCGGGTCCCGTGCGTAAGTTGGCCAATAAATTTGCATGCATATTATGTGATGATATGATTTTATATTTAGTATTTATTTAATTTCATGCTTACGTGATATCTAACATTATTTGAAAGTTAGGTATGGAGCTTGAAAAGTTTAGAAGTAAGTAAGAAATTCGAAATATTATAATTTTGAAACTTAGGGTTTCTTTTGGATAATAAATTTTGAAACAAATGAATAAGGAGAAGTTCGAAATTAGAGGTTAAAGAGAATTTCGAAATCTAGGTGATGATTTTGGAATTTTATGGAAGAAGTTTGAAATTTGGATGAAGTTGGAAACAAGGAAAATTTCGAATTATCCTTTGGAATTCTTTCAAAGCATATGTTTCGACATCTTCTAATAAGGATTTCGAAATTATTAGTAATATATGTAATATTAAATAATGATTAATCTAAGGTTTAAAGATTTGGTAAACGTCTTCATCATTGAACTTACTACAAGATTAACAATGGGATGAGTCCAAACATTCTAAATTAAAAGGGAAAGCAGAAAACGACTTAAAGCTAAGGTAATAATAATAAATAAAAGCTTTAATATAACAATAGGGAAAGAAAGAAATCTGTTAGATGAAATTTTCGTGGAACAAGTCTAGGAAGGAGGCGAAGAACTGAAATAGTTTCCATAACGTAACTTGGAATTCGGTAAGAGTTCTTACTATAATCTTTATATTTTAAATTAGGTTTTGGCTTATTTAAGTGTTATTAAACATGAAATTTACGTAAGTTTATATTCTTTAGGGTTTTTGATTTTTGAAAAAAAAAAGAAGAACATCATTTAGAGTTGATATGATATTTAAAGTGTTCTTGTGATAATTAAGGTGTTCATGATAGATAAGATTTTGATCGAAAGATTATAAGGGTTAAGAATTAAATAGTGTTTTGTAAGGATTTTGAAATGATTATATGTAGTTGGTTCGAAATTTTGATAAATGTCGGGTAAAATATCGAGTAGGATATCGATATGGGTTATGTGAAGTTACTTCGAGTTTTATAAATTTTGAAGAGAATGTCGAGATGGTGATGAATAAATGTCGAAATGGATCTTGAATAAATGTCGAAATGTTATATGTTGTGTCGAGATTTATGAATTGCAAAAGAGAATTTTGAGATAGAATGTCGAGATAGATCACTAAGAAATGTCGAATGATATGTGTCTTAGGTGAAATGATTTTGAGATTTTGGTGTGAGGTGTCTCGACATCTTTGGGTATTATTTAATAAATGTCGAACCGATTGAAATCTATAAATGTCGAGATGTGTTATTGGTATAAGATGTCGATATGTATCATATGTAGTTAAAGATGTCGAGTAGGATTTTGAAGTGAAAATGTCGAGTGACTATGTGATGTTTCGAGATTTATCATGTAACATCGAGATTCATAGTATAGTTTAATAAATGTCGAAACTTTGTTTGAATAATAAAGAATGATATTGAGCTCTATGTGGTGTCGAGATATATTTTAATTTATGCCGAGATTATATCAATTATATTTCTCAGTTTAGGTTAAAGTTGTAAATTTTAGGGTTTTGAAATTTCAAGTCGAAAATAAGGTTTTAAAATTTAATCAATTTCATGAAATTATAATTAAATTAACGAATTATAATTTTATATGTTTTTATAGGATTTGAAGGTTAGCGATTTAACCGTACGATAAGCTAAGGATATCAGGTAAGTGGGAATTTCACCTACAACACATAAATTGATTGATATGTGTATTGTTATGTGATTAATTGCTTCGTTGAATATTTGGTATGTGAATTATCTGTTATATGTGATGGTTTGGAATATTTATTGTTGCATTATTTATGCATCATGATCATGTGCACGCACGAATCATATTGAATATTTTGAGGAATGAGCGTGCATTATATTACTCGAGAGGAAAGCGAGGTATATGTAATGGAGATAGATGAGAATATAGCTACTTCTACAAAGGCACCATGACGGGGGTAAAACCGTCGAGTATATTTTCCTAAATTATTTAGGTATTGGGAAGGCACATAGTATAACTATAGTGCCAAGAAAGTAATTTGATAGAGGGGCGACCTGGTGAATGATAAGATTGGAGATAAACCCTAATTTTATCCTAGCCAGTGTGGGCCACTATCGTATTTTTATCCGAAAAGGATTTGAGCTCATGATATGATGGTGCGGTTAGTAAGTAGCTATGGGCTCTGATGAAAATGAGAAATGAATGAGTATGATGTGAGGATAGTATTAGAAAGCACTGGCGCGGATGCCTTTGCTAGTTTGGACACGTGCATACATGCATATTTCCACTTACTGAGCTTTATAGCTCATCCCATGTTTTATGTGTTGTAGACGTAGCGAATCCGGTACGTAAAGGTTTAGATGATGAGACTGGTCCTTCTGGAACTTCCGGTGACTTTTGAGGGTGGTGTGTACATGGATGCAACCTGTGCGGCGGGTGTTATGTTTTCTTATGTTGGTTTTTGTAAATTAAGTTTGTATTGTATATAAAGTTTGAATAATGTTGGTATTGTAAAATAGTTTGAGTGTGGTGTGCTTTGTAAAATCGAAAAATTCTATCGACGTTTTATATGTAATATATTTTATATTTCCTTTAGTCACGTAAGTTAGCGTAAGAAATAGTAGTAGAAGTCGGGTCGTCACATATAGTACATGCATTTGCATTATTTTTGTTATATTTATTGTTTGTAGGCACTAATATGTTAGTTGACGTATTAAAATGGACGTAATTGGGCCGATAAATCACGGTACAGTTTCAATACGAATTGTGGTACAGTAAAAGCGGATTTTAGATACGGTCAAGAACTGTATAAAGGTACAATGTAAACACTATATTGGGTGCATATATTAGTCTGCATTTTTTCTTTTAAAGTTCAATGTGGTACCATGTCAGTACTAAATATTGTACATTAGTGTAGTATAATTTGGTAGACTAAACGATGTTAAACTTGGTAACATATCGATACTCATCTTGGTACATACACACGAGAGCCATGTTCAAAAGCATCACAACCACGTACAAAAGCACCTGCAACTCAACATCCATAAAGACGGCAAATATAATTCGAATGACGATGAAAAATAGTACTGAAATCGTTCCGAGTTTATTCCATCTTTCTGTTCGTCAGAACTGTCAGCGCATGTCACATACTTTCTGTACGTGTCACAATATGTTCCATAATACTGCTAAAAATGTCAATTTTCGAAAATGCTGAGTTTTTTGTATTTTTCATAACAATATGTTCAGCTATTAATATATATTACTATTTCAATGCATTTGGTGTACCATTTGGTTGGTGTTTATTGTACCTTATAGACACGATTACCGTACCTTGTTTAACATTATTAGCGTACCCAAAACACCAATAAAAAACAAAATTTCAGGCAAAACACTATCTGTTGTCAAAATACATCCAACATTATACCACAACAAACAATACTCAAAACAAAAGTCAACAACTGAATCAACATATATGCAATATAAGTCCAAAAATATGAAATAACCTATATACAACATCTGGACAAAGGAATGGAAAAAGCAACATTGGATTATCCCGTGCTTCATTTATTAAGCTCAAAAGTTCGGCAAACATTATTATGTAAATTACAAGTTAGTTCTTACACAACATCCAACAAATAAATGTAGTTTTCAAACAAATAAGTAACATCCAACACATAAAATCTCCTTATCTTATTCTATAAAGCATACGGATAACCTCCCGTGCCTTACCACTATACGAGCCTCCACAACTCATCACGGGCATTAACAGAAACCTCATCACATGTCATTTCTGCATAAACTGAAAACAGTGATTGGTAGTGTCATTCTGCTGGAATACGTTGTACCAATCCAAAGCAACTTACTGTACCATTATAATGCATATAGTGTACTAAAATATGCGACCGACCTGTACCAAAAATAAACACATAGCGTACCAAAACTCAGATTAGTAATTCCTAATTAAAAACCTATAGAACCACCAAAAATGAAACTAAATACCCAGATTAAATAACTAGATTCGATCAATAACCATATTAGCCTTAATTAAGCACAAAACGCAATAATCGTGACCTTATAACTCAAATCAAGACCTTATAATCCTAATTGAGTAAGTAATCAAAAGCTAACACACAAAAAATTACGAACGTCAGACGATTCGGTTCGGACGATATGGAACAGAGATTCGAAACGAAAACATCACATATCGGGATTAAAAGAGAGAGAAGATCGTAAATCATTCATTGAAGGTGAAGATTTATTGTGGGTATTTGATTGGGCGTTCGATTTTGGAGAATCGTTGAACGGTCTGGTGATGGATATTTGGGTATATTCTTTCGTTCATGATTTTCTTTTTCTTTCTTGTTTTTATTATTTAAATTAAAAAGGCTGGTAAAATCGTAATATTATAAATTTTGAGGGTTAGTTTCGCCAATTGGTCCTTATGTGAAAGTTAAGTTTCTAATTGGTCCTCAAGTGATAAATTTTCTGAAATAGGGAGTTAAGTAATAGATTGTTATGCTGATAGTGATTAAACGAAGTTCTCCCTTAATTTAACATCTATTTTCCATATACTATAATATCATTACATAGCTGGCAGGCCGACCCGCGCTATAATTACATTGCTGGCAGGCCTAAAAAATCACAGCCGCTAGGTGGAGCAGGGCATGTTGGCTTGTGGGCCGCGGGCTGAACTCACAGCCGTAAAAATCACCCTATTTTGTTATTACCGAAAATAAATAAGCATATTTAATAAAAAAAGCCCGTTATATAGAAGGCCGGCGTTTTTTCTTTTTTGGTTTGTTGGACATGGGCATTGATTAACGGTTATTAGGCTAAATTGATTTATTTTTGGTCCAATAGCGTTATTTAAATTGATTTTTTTTAATCAATAGCAAAAAATACTACTTGTACAGTGACCGGACAAGGACTATTCATTATTCGCGCCAGCTAAATATATCGTACATTGGTGGTAAGGAATCTATGGAACCATTTGGCAGTACGTATGTGCTCACCTTCAAAAAACTTTGGAAAAAATCTCATTCATATCATCACCGCATCTTTCAAAATAACATGATTCGCGTGTCCATCTTTTCAAGATTGATATTTCCGAGTTAATTGAAACACTCATTAAATAACAAAATATAAAGAAGCACTTGGAGCCACTTGTAGCATCTTATATGGAACATTCCATTTAATTTCCCTAAAATAACAAGTAAAAAAAATATGATAAAGTAAGTGGAAAAATGAAAGTGAAGTGAGATTAGATGAATGGGTACCAAGTGGCTCTTATCCTCACGTATCCCACCCACCTTCAATGGTTAACAACAAACCAATCAGTTCATTCATCCTTTTGAGAATATGCCATTTCGACGGTATACAACAAAACTACTCAATCCACCATCCCCCCTTCATTAAATTTATTTTTTTATATTAAAACAACTAAAAAAAGAAGGCTTTTTATTACACGTCCATGTCCTACTATAGGAACTAGACAGTAAATTCTTGGATAGATTTTTAGTTTTTCTTATCTATTAGCCATCGATTTATTTCGACTACTAATGCTAAAGTAAAAAGATAGCCTCACGGTGCTAACTTGGGATCAAAAGACTCTTCATGCACTAATGTGAGTTACGATTGCCCTTATTTTGAATGATTATTACAGGCATTTAAAGCCTAGAATCAGCTTGTTAATTAGTGTTACTTCTTTTTTTTAATATATGATTACTTAGTATCATGCTTTTCTTTAATCTAATAGTGTTGATTGTATCGAAACAATATTAAAAAAAGAGTTGTATGATTCATGTGGATGGGATTTATTCCCAACAAAAATTGAAATAAATATATACTTACATATGTATATGTATTTATTTATGAAAACAAGGTGCTCCAAGCACTAGTGGAGGACACTAAATGCTTGCACCAAATCTCATTGGACGAGTAAATTAACACAACAAATAAAAGACCCTTATCGTTACGTAATCTAAAAACACCATATTTCTCCACAACCATTTAACTCCATATATTACGGTCCAAAACACACGCAACCTATTACCCTTCTCTCTCATTAATCTAACTCTCCCCTTCTTTTTCTTACACACGTATGCCTTTGTCTACTCTTAGCAGCAAATGCTCCGACGCCGCCGTGGAAGACATGCACATCTCGGAGGTTGACGGCTGCGGAAATGGTGGTGATCGGAGCAAAAAAGGGTTTATGTTGTTTGGGGTGAGAGTTATGGAAGAAGGTGGATCGTCGTTTAGGAAGAGCATGAGTATGAATAACTTGACTGATCAATACGACGACGAATTGTACGATCATCATCAGCCACAAGATATTAATAATAATAATTATAATATTGCCACGGGGTATGCATCGGACGACGTCGTTCACCCTTCTGGGAGTGGTAGGAGCCGTGAAAGAAAACGAGGTACGCACGTTTTTATTTCACTAATTTGGTAATAATGATTATATGAAGTATATTGACTAATAATTATATAATTTAGGAGTACCTTGGAGTGAGGAGGAACATAGGCTATTCTTGGTAGGGTTGCAAAAGGTGGGAAGAGGAGATTGGAGAGGAATATCAAGAAACTTTGTTAAGACGAGGACGCCGACGCAAGTGGCAAGCCATGCCCAGAAATATTTTCTCCGCCGTAACAATCACAATAGGCGTCGCCGGAGATCGAGTCTTTTTGACATCACCACCACCAACGCCGCCGATGGGGTAATAAAAAAGATATACAATCTCTCTCTCTCTCTCTCTCTCTCTCTCTCTCTCTCTCTCTCTCTCTCTCTCTCTTAATAGGGGCACCTTTTCGTTTATTACCGCCATGGCCGCACATGATATTTCTTTTCAACCAAATCTCTAATAAAAATGTGATCTTTTATTTTTCTGCGCTGTTCGATAATATTGACAGATGTTAATTCGTATTTTATTGTTTAGATTAGCTGTAATAGAAAATTAGGCTTCGTGAACGTAACCGGAAAATGGAAGGAAGGCACCTTTCAAGTAAGAAGTTGTCCCACTATAAATAAAATGCTATTACTTTATGCCACTAGCAACCCATCTCATTGGACGAAAGAAGAAAATGAAAAATGGTTTTTTTTTTTAATCAATGTGATTATACTGTGATTAAAACGGTTTTTTGTTTCGCTGGCTTTGTCTTAATATATTAGGAGGTTGTGAGCTCAACGTCATCATCAAATGATCATCAAGACCCAATGATGCAAAAACAAGAAAAAGCAGTGCCACGTCATCATTATCATCATCTTCATCCACCGGTTATAAATATACCTCGGATCAGCAACAACAACATTCTTCGCAAAGACAAACTTCTTCCCATTTCCTTCACACCTCTTTCATTACCAATCACCCCAATGGAAAATCTCCTCAGCCTATCACCGCCGGCGCCGGCGCAGCCATTGAATCAGCTCAACAATTCACCAAAGCCCATCAATTCGATTCCTATCTTACCACTTCCTCCATCTTCAAAAATGGCCGATCTCAGCCTAAACAACAGGGAAAACTTTCCATCTCTTTCGCTTAACCTATCGATATCATCGCCACCGTCGGATCAACAAGCACCACCACAACCTCAGCCGTCCAGTCAGCAGCCAACGACAGAGCTACACGTGGCGAGCTTTCCCAGTAACTTCGGTGGAAGTGGTGGGGATAATAACATCATTAGCGTTGCCTGAATGGTAATCATAGGCCATTGATTGGTAAGAGATAGGAATGGTGATGGTGATATGTGGGCTGTCAAGTTGTTGTGTGTGGTGTCACGGAAATAAGATTGGAAGATGAATGTGCATTTTCAGATTTCGTATTTCAGTTTTTTATTTGTTGTGCTGTACATGTACAGTGAAGTATATATATAAAATAAGATTGTTGACGTTGCTGTCGCTTTCTTTTTTCTCTCTTCAGTTGGGGATGTTAATGTACTGTTCTTGTCTGTATTGTTCTTACAATTATTACGTGGGGATGCTTCCTTCGTATGTGTAATTTCAGGTCCTCGTCGTTGTCTTGGCGTATTACAGTTGTTGAAATTTAACTGAATTTAATAATTGGTGTCTACCTGTCGCCATTGACTCTTTCATTAGTTGTATCACATACAACGTCTACTAGCCAATCATGAATGCTATATATCATAGACATAAACAATTGATATAAATTCTCTTAACAATTTGTTTATACCATCTACTACTCTACATGCAACTGTCAAAGAACACTTTACGGGCCAAGAATATTCCATATCTCGGAATGGGATCTGCAGACCCCGTTGAGAAATGGAAACGAATTTCCTCAGCAGCAGAAGTTGATTTCAAATTTCAATCCCTCAAAATAAATAAAAAAAAAAAAATCTGAAAAGTAGGGCATATTTGATATTACAAAACAACAAAGTTCACGGTTGATATCCATCGATTCAATGCACAATAAATTCAACAAGAAAAAAAAAAGCAACAGAAAGAATTATAATAATATCCTCGAAGAAGCGACGACAGTCAGTACTTAGTACTCTCTTAAAAAGACAAAGACACATCTACAAGTAAAATAACTTGCAAGCCAAGCATACACCACCTAAAAAACATAATAGGGGGGATTCAATTCACCTGGTCGAGGTTTACAAAAAGTAATCGGGCGTTTTGCGACTAGTATCAGGCTCGATCTGCCGAGGCGCTGGGTCGAACTGGAGGAAATTCTGCTCCATGTTCTCTCCTATTTCGAGTATTGCAGCCATATTCCCGCACCGATAACAGTAGTTTGGCGCGCTGAAAACCGTCACCACATTCTTATCCTACAAGCACACACATTGTCATTGGGGGAAGCGATAACAGATGAGCATTTCCTCAGTAACGTATGATATGATGATAAACTTTGCAGTCGTTCGAATACTTCCTCAGTTTATCACATCAGATGCTAATTATTTTAGATGAGATACAGAGATAAAAGGTGAACCTGACACCAGTTATAGCCCTCCATGACAAGCTGGTGAGCCCTTGAAATTAGAGTGAGGCCATTGGTGTGGTTGAAGCCAGCAGCTATGTCCTGCCCAAATGTGTACCCAGCACCGCGAGGAGATATTCCCCAACCGCAACGATCGTCTGGGTCGGACCACAACAGATCACACATGGGCCCTTCGTGCGGGACCTACCCAGTTCAAAGATTTTTTATGAGTAAAGACGTTACCCGCCATCAAACTGCAAAAAAAAAAAGTTTGCTTTTCTTTCTTTTTCCCCTGTCTCATTTCTAAAGAGACGAACTTCGAATATTGCAGAAAAAAATTCTATCCATCAACTTCAAGACTGGTGCATAAAGCATACAAACTTGACGAGGAGCGAACCATCAAAAGTTCAGATTTATGGTACATTTAACATCATAATAGAATGTAGAGAACTTGTGTCCTAAAAATCCTGAATTTGTACCTCCTGTATACGATCTAAAGCTCGAATATTGTCCAAGGTGTCGAGTGATGGGGAAAGACCTCCATGCAAGCAGAATATCTACAAGACCATAGTTTGAGAATTTCACAACACGCTGAAAAGATGATACTTCTAAAAGAAGAAATTATAGAATGGAATTCACCTGGGACTCAATAAGTGCTGTCAAGGGCAAGTAATCAAAGAGGTCCGTAAAGAACTTCCAAACATTGGCATTACCGTACTTCCTCAAGCATTCATCATAGAAACCATACCTGGTAAGATAACGGACAAATAAGACAACAGAAAATCAACTCCATTTTGCTCTATTTTCTTTTTTTATGGAAATAACCAGGGGAAAAATTGTAAACAACAAGGTGTGGTTGGTATCGTAAGCAACTTTGTCAGTGTGTCACTCCTAAAATTACTTTGCAAATACCAAACATCACGGTTTAAAGGATTGTATAGAACAATACTATTAGAGCCTTTATGAGTGTACATCACCAAAGATCCAAATTTCTTTCCGACCCTCTATGAATGTACAAAGCCAAAATATTTGTACAATCTCAGAGACACACAACAAAAAGCTTACACTTGAGTGATCTGTCGACTTTCATGATTTCCCCTGAGTATTGTGATTCTGTCTCTATAACGAACTTTCAAAGCCACCAAGAGTGTGACAGTCTCAACAGAGTAGTAACCACGGTCTGCATTAAAAGACATAATAAAGTGAATTATAACATTATCTACGGTGAACCATGTTAAATTCATTAACTAAAAAGGAACCACATCTATCATTAAAAATCAAATGACGGGAACAAATTAGCAGACAGCAGAATTATGACTTCATTGAGGATAAGCTTCACAGAATAGTTCCCGACAAACCAAAATCACGAATTTTCTGCTGAGACAGGCCTATTTGGGTGTAACACACAATAGTCAAACTCAAGATTCAAGAACATTTGTTTCCTCTGTGCCAAAGGGAAATTATCATGCCATTAAAATGAAAAGCACAAATAACCATCAATGTCATATCGGCATCCTATTAGTACACATTACTAAAATTTGGAAACTACAAAGTGATGTGCACTTTGCATGCCCACGTCATAGATAATTTAAGAACATACGTAACTAGTACATATCAAAAGAGAACCCCGCCACAATTTCAGTAATTTTTGGCGGCAAATAAAACAACTATGGTCAGCAACTAAACCAGTGTCTGAACAAAAAATATCTTCCATCACAGGCATAACACATACTTCCGAAAATGTAAGAAGTTGGCAAAAACCTAGCTTCCAATCCAGGGGAAACTAGAGAAACAACAAATCAATTATCCAAAGGTTTTAGTTCCCCACATTACATTCATTCCATATACAATTTTCCAACATCCCATCAAAACTAAATATGGAATCACATACACAGAATTACATTCACAACTTTCTATAGCTCAGCTGCAGAATCAACAAGGCAACAAGCAGACGACCCATTATCCAAACCCAAAGCAGTGCCAATTAAAACCACCTCTTTACTTCTCAAGCCACACCCAGTACATCGAAACAAATATAAGAGACAAAATCACGAATTAGCCACCCAGCAAAAGAAAAAACTTAAAATCATAAGATAATTAAAAATGTTTTCTATCTTTATATCCAGCCTACTGACCAAAAAAAAAAAAAGAACTTCAATCCCAAGCACATCAAAGCCCGAAGGACGTACCAATCTTTTCTACCTAAAACACACACAAATAAAAGGATAAAAAAAATCAGTTGGACCAAACTTCACAAGATAATCTCACCAACATAATCTCCCATGAATAGATAATTAGTGTCCGGCGCATTTCCACCGATCCGGAAAAGCTCGATCAGATCGTAAAACTGTCCGTGAATGTCTCCGCAAACGGTGACCGGACATTTCACAGGCTGAACATTCCATTCTTCGACCAAAATCGCGCGCGCTTGATCGCACAAAACTTTGACCTCAGCCTCCGATAGAGGCTTGCACTCCATCAATTGCTCTATCTGCCGATCTAAATCGGTGTTCACCGGCATCTTCTACAATAGATCGATGATCAAACAACCAATCGGTTGGATATTTCAGCTGCTTCCAACGAAAAGGAGCTCGATCTGGTTCGAATTTGACAGATACGAATACAAGAATTCAGAACCGCGAGGATGTTCTGATTATTATTATTATTATTTTCATTTGTTTTGCCTTATTTTGTTTTGTTGTGTGTCGTGTGTGTGACCGAGACCGATTCAGAAGAATTGGTGGAACACCAAATGAAATTCAAATGAAATCCGTATCACATGAGATGAATTTATGGAGAAGTGATAAATGTTATCGCACCGATGGCTGCTTTGAGTCAAAATCTAGCAACCAGGGGTTATAGTGTAAAAATTTGGGCCGAGCCCGTGAGTCCGGCCATGGTCGCGCCCGGCCCTGAAAAACTCCGGGCTCGAGCCTATATTTCCATAGCACCAAACATGATTGGGCCTATATTTCCAAACTCGACCCGCGTGTTATTAGTTTTTCTTTTGTTTTCTATATTAAATATTTATTAAATTCATTTTTATAAGAAAATAAATATTTTTGATGTATTTATTGGATATAATTTTTCTTTTGGTAATTATGTAATTGTATTATTGTATATAATCGTAGTACAAAATATGACTAATAATCAAAACATATGATTTTTAAATAAATAATTTACATTATATGAAAAACCTAGGCTCGACCCATAAATCCACGGGCTCGGACCTAAGAATCTTAGGCCCATAAGAATTTAGCTCGGTCCGACCGGGCCCGCTAGTTGTCTGGTGGCCCGTTGTATCAGTCTGCCCGACCCAACTTTTATTACTAAGATTGAAAGTTGAGACTTACTGTCAGTTTGAGTCTGACTTTTAAAAAAATGGGTTTATTAGTCTGGTGATTTTACTTGGGCTTTTTAACTCCCACATAAATTTGCTCATATATTTAGGTTGCGTTTGGTATAAGGATTCAAGTACATTACCGTTAGAATATTGCACCATTAGACACAACAAGGTCATGAGGGTTTATGGTTAAAATATTTTTTTATTTTTCAACAACATTTAATGCATTGGTTGGGGGAGATTGGACTCAGTATCAAACATTTTTTCTTTTTTTTTTAAAAAAAATCAACAAGGTCAAAGAACACAGAACTAGGTAGAATTCGCAGACAAAACACAGTCTTTACAAAACGGACTCAAGGAAAGTCAAGAGATAAAAGATATCACCAGTGTTCTTGTTTAGACTTTTAAACAGCTGAGCTTTTCTTCAGCACTTGACTATACGGTTGTGTTGTCAGGAACTGAAACCAAAACCCTATTTCATTTCACGCATTCACATAAATTTATGCATTTGAATAATTAGTTTTATGATATGAGTATAGATGATGATAATAATTAGAGGTGAAAAGGTGTTTCGGATCATGAAACTAAGTTTCCCGAATGAACAGTGATTGTATTTAGCGGGTGAACAGTTCGTGAAGTGAATAGTAACTTCGCTGGTGAACAGTGACTTCGCGAAGTGAATAGTTACTTCGCGGGTGAACAGTGCCTTCGCGGATGAACAGTTAATTCGCGAAGTGAAAAATGATTTCGCGAATGAACAGTAATTTTCGTAAAATAATAACAATAATAATAAGTAGGTAGATGTAATTTAAAAAAAATAGGTAAGTTGAGAGATGAAATTTTTGGAAGAAGGAAATTTCGCAATATTGAGTATTAGTGAAGTTTGAGGATTAGTGAAGTTTGGGAAGGAAAATTAGTCAAAAACGGGACAAGTATTTTAATACTAAAGTAATGATCATTATTACTAAAAGACAAGTATGATGTCAATGCCTATCACTATGCGTAAGTCACATATCTAAGAGATAGGCATAAGAACTCATTATCATTAAAGAAACTTTCGAAAATTAAAAAAAAAAATAAGAAAAGTAAGAACTCACCTAGCGATCGTACTACAACTTGGAAGGGTATGAACTTGGTTACGAATTTCATGTTTTAAATTTTAATTAAGCATGCTAGTATATTCATTAAACACAAAGGCCGTATAGTTTCATGTTTTATATATAGTCTTTAATATTCGGAAATAGTAATAATAATAATAAAAAAGGGGACTTGAAGTTTTATGTTGTTCATTAGGTTCTTTGAAATTAATTTTAATCGAAGATGTTAAGGATTTTGAAAGATATAAATGTTTCGGAAGTTTTCGAAGATTTGCAAAAAAATGGTTTGAGGTTTTCAAGAAGTTCTTAATGGTCTGGGAAGTTAGGATTTGATCGTATGTTATTAGAATTTTTGGAAGAAATAGTGTTTATTTAAAAAAAAAAAAGAAAAAGAAAAAGAAAAAAGGCTTGGAACGTTTAAGACATTGAATTAGTGAAGTGGAAGGTTGAAATGGATAAGTGAAGTGGGAGGTTGAAATGAACAAGTAAAGTGGAAGGTTGAAATGAATAAGTGAAGTGGAAAGTTGAAGTGAATTAGTGAAGTGGGAGGTTGAAGTGAATTAGTGAAGTGGAAGGTTGAAGTGAATAAGTGAAGTGGAAGGTTGAAGTGAATAAGTGAAGTGGATTAGTAAAGTGAAAGGTTGAAGTGGATTAGTAAAGTGAAAGTTTGAAGTGGATTAGTGAAGTGAGATAAAAAAAACGAAAATAAAAAAAAAACAAAAATGAAAAAGAAAATAAGAAAAAATTAAATAAATAGTAAATAAATATATAAAAAATGATGTTGAGACATATTTTCGTTATTTAACAGGTTCGACAATTTAGCAGATTTTCGAAATACGAAATATTCTGTACTTAGGGAAAATTAGAACACAGTTGCTATTGATTTAAATATAACTTCTCAGGCAGAGAGTCAAGTATTTGATAATTAATAGACATACAGTTAAAAGATTACAGATAGAAATTAAATCATGCATAATAGAGCATGCATATCATGACATATACATTATTTTTAGGATCTCATATTTATCGAAAATAATATTTCTATAGGTCAGGATTCGGAAAAAGGCAAGGACAAAGTCGAGTGAGGCTTTACGCCATACTGTGAGTATGATATGCAACATGTGTTCTGTCCTATGTGCTTTATGTGAATTAAATCATTGGTGATTATTGATGTACGTATTATTTGAAATTAACGTGAATTATGTGGCTATAATGTGATACTATGCGATATGTGCGAGTGTATGGAACTTATAGTCATCTAAGGTGAAAGTATAGTGTTGCATACGGATAAGAATGAAAAGAGAAACTGTTATGACTACTACGACCTCAGACGACTTGATACACAGCTATGGTTACATCCCTACAAATCGGGGGATTACAGAGTCCTGTACAGCACCCAAAAATTTATCTACGGTTACAGAGTCCCATGCATGGGCCCCTATGGGGTCAATAGTACGAGTCTAATAAAGGAAGTATCGAAATTAAATGATCATATAGATGCATTCGATCTACGGTCATATGAGTGATTCTATAGTTCTTTAAAGAACTTATGATTGATTACGTGAGGGTTATTTGATTTACAATGTTTACAGCACAATGATATGAATCTACGGATTCTACGAACGATGATATATTCTATAGAAATGTCTATGGAAGCAATGCGAGGAAGAAATTAATTATCTGCTACGGGTTAAGTTATTTTATATCGAAATGGAATAACATGTTGCGATCATACTCTGAATAATTGTTTCCTCAGTTGCTGTAGATATTTAGCAGGCAACTTAGAGTGCATTGTCATACGACATCATGGAAGGTTGGAAATGTATGATATGCGTGGAAATGACTAGATCGAATGTACGCTCCCGTTTATGTATAAAGGCATGGTTGTAAAAAGGCGAAAAAATTTTATGTGAAAAATATAATAGCTGCACAAATAAAGTAATAGAAAAAGGGACGTTACATGTGTAGCAACCAGCAGTTTCAACCCAACCTTGCAGTATCCAAAAACAAAATCAACAGAATATTAGATCTGAACTTAAACGCTTGACTCAAGGTTCAAAAAATAGAGATATATCACCAGATCTTCTTCAAGCTACTAAGAGGACGAGTTTTACAACACAAGGAGTGCTATCTCTTTCAGTCTGGCACTATCTATGCACGAAAGACTCGCAATCAGGTTAGATCTGACCGTAGTACGATCGAACAACAACTTTAAGAGCAGATCTAAGGATCTATTGCTCTGATACCATGAAAAATTTGAATTGCATTTAACTTAGATCTAAACAGCAGGAAAATGATCTCTTTTTGCTTAATGATACAGCTGCTTCAAGCAAACTCGTAAACACAAAAGTAAAACGCAAGATCTATAGACACTATTGACAATGTAGTGAGAATTTGCTATATTTTCTAGCTAGAGACTCGAAAAATTTTAAGGAATAATATATGAAAGTCCTTAAACAAACCAAGTTTCCGGACAACATGTTTGAGCCATGGCTCTATACTCAGCTTCAGCTGAGGACTTAGAAACAGCTTTCTGCTTTTTGATTTTCCATGTTAATAATGAATTTCCTAAAAAAACACAAAAACCAGTCACATACCTTCGAAAATTGGACCAGTTGCCCAATCGGAATCACAGAAAACATTAATTTTAAAATTTTCAGTCTTGCTAATTGAGAAACCAAGACCAGGACTACATTTCAAATACCTTTAAATTCTACAAGCAGCTAAAAAATGAGATTGCTTTGGAGAATGCATAAATTGACTGAGGCATTTCGAAAGGCACATCACCAAAATACCTAATTTTAAATGCTGTTGCATAGGAGTATACTTAGGCTTACAAGCCAACATTCCAAATTCTTCATGCAATTCAAGAACGTATTTTCTTTGGTGGAAAATAAAAGAACTATCAGTCCTAATAAATTCTATGCCCAGAAAATATTTTAAAGAACCTAAATCCTTAATAACAAAAAGCATTATTCAACATATTCTTAATATTATCAATCTCGCACTCATCGTTGCCACTAGCGATTATATAATCAACATATACAAGAAGATAAATTTCCTTTAATTTTATAAAACATTGAGTAATCATGTAAACTTTGTTAAAAAAGATTCTGTTTTAAGAAAGAAGTTAATTTTCATTCCATTTCCCCCGGGGCTGTTTTAAACCATACAAAGACTTTCTTAAACGACAATCCCAAGAATCAGCTTTATCAAAAAAACCTCCATGTAAGCACATAAATACTTCTTCGGACAAATCATCATGCAAGAAGACATTATTAATATCTAATTGAAAAACTTTTCAGTCATTATTAACAGCCATAGATAATAAGACTCCCATAGTTACCATCTTAATAACGGGAGCAAATGTATCTTTAGAATTAATACCTTCACGTTGATTGTGACCCTTAGCAACTAAACGTGCCTTATATCTATCTAAGGTTCCATCAGAATTATATTTTATCTTAAGCACCCCCTTACAACCTATTGGTTTCCTATTTTTTGGCAAATCAACAATTGCCCATGTATCATTTTCACACAAGGCAGGCATTTCTCTATCCATAGCTAATTTCGAATTAATATTTTTCATAGCATCATCCAGAATCAGGAACTGTAACGCATGGATTATCAATATTACATATAAAACTTTGATCATCAGATTTTAGAGAAGAATAATTCACAAACTTATGCATTTGATGCCTAGTGCAACATTTCACATTATTACAGTCATAACTTTGAGATAAGAGGGAAATTTTACCAATCTCTTGGGTCTACCAAGAGTATTTTCTCCAATGTTCGTCTCCCCAGCTGCGGTTTGTTGGTCAGCAAGTTCAGAAATTTCTACAACTGGATTGGAAATAAGTTGTGGGTCTTCGGTCTGAGATCCGCTATGTGTGCCCAAAGATCCAGATTGATTATCAACAGAATCAGAGGTACTTGGGCACGAATCATTATCGACTTCTTGACACGGACCGTTAGTATAATCATTCATAAAATATGTTCAGATAAGGTTTTATTTTCCATCATTAAGGGAAAGACAGTTTCTTTCACATCACGAGAAGAATTTTTTTTTTTTTTTCTAAGTCAAAAAGTTTATAATCCTTTTCGTTTTTAAAATAACCAATCATCACTGATTTCATAGCTCGCTTATCAAACTTATTTTCCTTGGTCAAATTCGTAGCATAACATAGACAACAAAAAACCTAGTGATCATAAACAGGTTTACAACTAAACAAATTTTCAAAAGGTGATTTTCCATTTAAGACTGAAGACGGAAGCCTATTTTCAAGAAGACAGATGTCATAATACACTCTTTCCAAAATTCTAAAGGAACACCGGACTGAAAATATAACGCCATAGCCACATTCAACAAATGCCTATGTTTTCTTTCTACAACACCATTTGCTGTGGAGTGTAAGGACAAGTAGTTTGATGTTTCAACCCTTTTTTGCTAACAAAATTTGAAAAATCAAAATTTAGAGAAATGATCAGTCCTGATTATCTTAATCTTCTTTGAAAACTGATTTTTCACTAACTTGTAAAAAAATTGAAAATTTTGAAAAGTTTCAGACTTGGAGTTCTGAAAAAATACCCAACAACCCTTTAAAATCATCAACAATAGTTAAAAAATACTTTTTTTCCGTTATTCTCCACTCGAAAGGGACCCCAGACATCTAGATGAACCAAGTTAAATGCAGAATCTGTTTTTGTTTCACTTAAAGGAAAAACAATTCTAGTTTGCTTGGACCGATGACATGCATCACAAGGTCCGAAGCTATTAAAACAGAATATTTCAAGTCGTCAGAAAGTAATTTAATACTTGATCAGCAGGGTGTCCCAACCTTTTATGCCACAAAACAGATGAAGCTGCATTACTCATAGCACTAAGAATTATACGTTTGTTGTCCAGACTTCTTGCGATACAGTGGAGTCCTTCAATCAATTTACCAATCCCCAGCACCTCTGCGGTTCGTGGGTCCTGAAAAAACACATTGAATCCTTAAATTGAACAGTGCAATTATTGTCTAGAATAAGTCTAGAAACTGAAATCAAGTTGCAATAGAAGACAGGAATAACCAAAACTTCCTTAAGTTTAAGTTCACTAGTAAACATTAAATCTCCAACATGCCTTACAGGAATTCTATGTAGGGGTGTGCAATGATTTTAAAAAATCGCCCGAACCGCCCGCACCGCACCACACCGCATCGTATAATATAATTAACCGTCAAAATAGCGGTTTAATTTAATTTACAAAACCACACCGTAATAATGGTGCGGTGTGAATTTTTGGTACAAACCACACCGAACCACACTTTAGTTTTCTATATTTCTTTTATTAATTATATCTAATTTTTCTTTATGCTAATTTTACACTAGTCATATTTGAAAATTATTTTTAGTTCAATTATTTTTCTTTACTAATAAGTCTTTTAGTTATATGCTAATTTTGTTGATCATATGAAACTTATATCATTACTAACATACTTAATTTTAATTTTTATGTTAAACATGTTTCTAGAAGAATAAACGGCCGAACATGTAGGGTTAAAATAGATACGACTCGAACACTTAAGAACTTTTTTTGATGTACTATTTATATTTTGATCTTCCAACCGGACCAGAAAGCTAAACCAATATATTGAAAAAATTGGCAACTAATATAAGTAAAGCCTAATATATAAGATAGCGATACTAATTTTTTTGGACAATGGTGACGCTTCAATATATGAGGCAAATACCTCGACTTGCGCCCTGTTATGAGGCAAGGCGATGTCTATCACATTTTGCGCCTAACTTTTAAAAACTATTTTTTTTTCATTTGATAAAATATAAGCATTTTCTTTGTTCAGTTAAAAATCGCAAAACCGCACTGCAACCTCACCAAACCGCTCGAAACCGTACGTGTTGTTTTATTTTTCAAAACCGCTGTTTGAGAATTGTTTTTCAAAAACCGCATATAGTGGTTTGGTGTGGAATTCGCCGGAAACCGCCAAAATCGTACCACACACACCCGTAATTCTAAGTCCATTAGGTAACCTTAACTTTCAAATTTCATTCTGAAATTTCAGTCACATTTTCTAAATTATCAAGAGAACATACAATATGTCTGTTGCAACAGAATCAACAATCCAAGTATTCTTACAGTTCTGACAAACAGAATTCACACAAACACCTGAAATTATATCTCACTTTGTTTCATACGAATATGAACAATCCAGCAACTTTAGCAGCTTATTGTACTGTGAAATAGACAGATTAGGCAAAAATTAGAAGTAAAATTTTGAGCATCAACTTGATTAGTAGCTTTATTTTGGTTTCTACTCCAACTATTCCACTTTTTCAGCTTATTATTTTTTTATGCATTGTTATGTACATGAAACTTATCAGGAAACCCAATCAACTTAAAACACTTTTCAACCAAATGACCTCTCCCACTACAATGTTTGCAAACAAGACTTATTCACAGACTTGTTTGTGAAGATATGCACAAAATTTTCAGAAGACGATACAAGATTCTTATGTGATTCCTCCATATATACAGAATGAAGTATGCATAACATCGGGTAGTGGATCAGCCATGGGTATATTACTTCTAACCACATGATATTAATAATTGAGACCCATCAAAAATTCAATAAGCCTAGACTCATTTTCTAACTTTGTGAACAGAAGCATCACAAGTACAAGGTTTAAAGCAGACAAGAGCATCATATTCATCCCATAAATGCTGCAGCTTAGGAAAATAAACAGACACGATATCGTTTCCCTGTCTAGCATTGGCTATTTGTTGTTTTAAAGAATATTTTTGGGAACCATCAACCGTTTTAGAAGTTTTTTAACTGAATCCCAAACCTTTGAACCATGTTTAGCATAGATGAACCTATTTCTAAGATTAGGTGACAATGAATTCAACAACCATGTTAGAACTAATGCATTACAACGTTCTCACCCAAGACCAAATCAAGATCTGTTGGTTTACATATTTTTCCAAGCACAAAACTAGTTTTATTCTTGCTAGTTAGAACTAGCAGTATGGAGATAGACCATGCTGCATAGTTCTCATTACCAGTGAGACAAATATTTGTTATTTAGCGGCAAGGTCATGAGGGTTTATGGTTAAAATATTTTTGTATTTTTCAACGACATTTAACGCACTGGTTGGGGTAGAAGACTTGGACACAGTATCATGCATTTTTCTTTTTATAAAAAAATCAACAAGGTCATAGAACACAAAACTAGGTAGAATGCGCAGACAAAACACAGAGTCATTACAAAATGAACTCAAGGAAAGTCAAGAGATAGAAAGATTTCACCAGTGTTCTTGTTTAGACTTTAAACAGCTGAGCTTCTCTTCAGCACTTGACTATACGGTTGTGTAGCAACCAGCAGTTTCAACCCAACCTTGCGGTATCCAAAAAAAATCAACAGAATATTAGATCTGAACTTAAACGCTTGACTCAAGGATCAAAAACTAGAGAGATATCACAAGATCTTATTCAAGCTACTAATAGGACGAGTTTTACAGCACAAGGAGTGCTATCTCTTTCAGTCTGCACTATCTATGCACGAAAGACTCGAAATCAGGTTAGATCTGAACGTAGTACGAAAGCGAACCCCAAACACACTATTTTTCTTATATCTAGGGTGATAAACGTATTATCGTACGTTTATATGTATTATAATTGAAGTATTTGCAAGTTAAAATGGAGTCTTCTGATAAATTTGGTAATTAATTGTGAGTTTACATCTTTTCAGATAGTTTTGCGGCAGCTTAGTATGTCTCATAGAATAAGGGGTTAAAGTTGACCAATAGAACTGAAAATTGGAGGGTAGCTAGAAGACTTAATGATCTTAATTGTCACCAAAGGGATTTTCATTTGAAGGTCTATCGTGAGATGTTAATTTTGAACTTCATGCAATTTTTCAGTAAATCAAAGTCAAACCTTGTGTGCCTGATTTCCAAGTTTTACGACAGTTTCAGATTCCTAACAGATGAGGGGGTAAACTTTGTCCAATGGAGCTCAAATGTTACGCAAAGATAGAAGACTTGTTTATCTTGATTATTACCGGAGGGATTTTGATTTCGAGCTCTAGATTGAGAGATATTAATTTCTGAAGTTATTGCCGTGTTAGAGGTTGTGATGGAGGTCAAAAACACTAAAAACGACTCCTACCGAACTTGTCTCCTCTTGGTCGAAACTTCATCCATTATTCAAGGAAAGAGACATGATTTAGACCTAAATTTCGACATTGAAACACCCCATTCCATTTGAACTCAATAAAGAAGGCTAAACCTGAAGGAATTAAGGGACAAAGCTAGCTTTTCCCAATACGAACAAGTTAAAGCAAGGAAGACTTGCATGCACATGATTTTGAGCTCCCCTTGCTATAAATAGAGGATGGAACCATTGGTAGAGGACACACACACACACTTAGAGAAGAACGAAATGCTAGAGAGCAAGCTAGATTCACTTACTTAGCTTTCATGCTAGGTGTTCGATAAACGCCTCAACGAAGAACAAGGTAACCGAAGACAAAAATCAGGGAAGATCTATATTTTCTTTGATGTTTATTATGTTCTTAGTTGACAAAATGTGTAGCTAATTTCGTGTGTATTTGAGATGAGATGAACCCTGGCAAGATCGATCGTATGTTTTGAGTATATTTAATGTTATGCTATTGTTAAGACTCATTTATGAATTTATATGATTTTGATTATGTCTATGTGATTGAAATTCTTATTTATCTTATTCATGTCTATGTGTGTAAGATAGATTAATTGGCAAATCATACGCTGCGGCTCGAGAGAGGGGTGAACGACTAGAACACTCATAAACGAACGGAATAAACTCATCACTAGAGATAGTTTGAGCTACCCCGCTGGATTAGAGTCAAATCTAATAGAGGGATTAATAATAATTTAATGAAATCTTAGATTAAGTAGTTAGGAAAGCTTGCCCGGCTATTTAAGACGAGATTAGTTGCTTACGAGCCTCGTGTGATAAGGCGCAGTTTCGTCAGTCATATGAACTCATACGCATGTGTTGGTAATCCTCACGGTCTAACATTTAGCTAAAACTTTGATAAATATTTTCAGGATCGATCAAGCTAGGGGGAATCGAAGTCTCAAATACGTTCGCTTTCTTATCGTCGTTCATTCTCATCATTTTCATTAGTTTTGTTCATTTATATTTTCAATTTTATAACAATCAAAACCTTTTCACTAGGATATTTAAATTCGAGTTTTTCTGATTAGATAGTTCTCTTGGGATTCGATACTCAAACATTCACCATTTCTATACTACCTCGGTAGGTACACTTGCCTGTTGAGCATGTGATAGTTCGTCGATATTCGTTTTATTTTTACTACTCGATCCGCTCGATCATAGGGTTTCGAACAACAACTTTAAGAGCAGATCTAGGGATCTGTCTCTCTGATACCATGACAAAATTTGAATCGGAGTTAAAATCTTAGATACAGCAGGAAAACGATCTCTTTGTGCTTAACGATACAACTGCTTCAAGCAAACTCGTAAACACAAAAGTAACATGCAAGATCTATAAACACTATTGACAATGCAGCGAGAATCTGCTATATTTTCTAGCTAGAGACTCGAAAAATTCTAAGGAAAAATATATGAAAGCATAAAAGTATTTGGAGAGATTTTTAGGGTTTCTCAGATCCTTGGTTCTGCCTGGAATGCAACTGTTCCAGTTAATATATAAACGAAGGGTTTTTCCTTATCTGATAAAGGTTTCGTGAATATGGGCTGCTCATTAGATCCTTTAATGGGCCTACTGTTATAAGGCCCAAATAATGTTTGCTCCAGGAAGGTGGTAACTCTTATGTCTTTTAACACCTTCAGCTCTTCCCTCTTTCTCCTCCACCTCCATGTTCCATTCCATTTTTTCTTCTTTCTTTCTTTCTTTTCGTTTCCTCTTTCTTCTTAGTCTTTGCTTTTTTATCTTGAAAAAAATTGGTTGATCGCGCCGCAGCAAGCTCAGCTGCCTCGTCGCAGCCGCCTCTCCGCCCTCGCTGCCTTGCAGGTTTGTCGCAGAAGCCTTGCCGCCTCGAACAGCCACCCGCCGCCCGTCACCCACCACCACCACATATCGTCACCTCTCGCCTCCGTCCACTCGTGAGTCTCCCGTGTGGAGCTCGTATCTCCCGGTCGGAAGCTCTTTTCTCCCTTTGGTGAGCCCTTTTTCCCCTGTGGAGCCCCTTCCGATGACGAAGAGGGCCTGGAGTCTTAGACAAGTAAAGTATTGTGGATTGGATTAATAGCCTTTTCTGTTGTATGTTCTATAGTTCTTTGGTCCAAGTTTGGAGTTATCTCGTTTTCTGTCGGCTTTTATCACTTTTGTTTGATGTGCGTGCTCATGTTTGAGCCTTTGTTCTCTATCAGATACTGATGTAACTGGAGAGACTCTCTGACCTATTTAGTCTATGTACTTTTGTTGATTAATACAAGCTATTGTTTCGAAAAAAAAAAGAATTCCGCATAGCAAATGCAACCTCTACAGAATTCATGCATTGAAAAGGAAAAAGAAAAGCAAGCTAACGCATCGAATAGTGGTTCGTTATGTTTAGATGTCATAGTATTACACTTTTCCTTTACTTTTGTGCATCAAATCCTTATATCAAACGCATTGGTAGTGACCAGCTCTAAAACAATCAACACTTGACTATTTATTGTGATGAAAAAGGTAAGGTAAATGCTGCCAAGTGACATGTCAAATTCAGGGCATCCCAATTGGATTGACTTGGATGTCAGTGGGGGAAAAATATAAAATAATTTTGCATCCAGTATTAGCCTAAATATTCCTTTCTCAACATCAATATATCGCTAATCTTCTTAACAACACCAACATGGAGCATTGCAAACATGTCACAATTCCTATTTCTTCAACCATAACACTCAGAGCATGGTGCAGATTAGGGGTGATTTTGTTGCTTACATTCATTACATATAGTAGTTACTTGCAATAATCTTCACACAAACAAAGTGTTTATCATTCATCCGTGAACACATGTCATGAGAAAGAAAAGATAAAGAATACATTTTTTTCACGTTAGTATAAGCTACTACCATGCTTTTAACTATCCACTTCCATGGGAATGTACCGACGACACTGATCTCGCCGATACAGAAGCCGAAGGACTATTCATGCTGTCGTAATTCGCTTTTCCCATCAATGTCTTTATCGCAATTTGAGCAACTTCAGCAAACCATTCGTCCTCAGGCAAAACGCTAACAGAAAAAGAAAATATCAACAAAAGAAGAGAACTTTTCCTATGAATGAATAATCAATATGATGATGCATCAGATGAATAAATATAGATAGAGAGTAAATAAGCTCAACATTAAAGAAAGACAGACCTGTAAGGATCAATACCGCTTGCCTGAACTGCTTCAATAGCTCTGCCTATAACGTTCTTCATCACCTGATGCAGATTCCTCGACAAGTATCGCCCTTGGGACGTAAAAAGTATCACAAACTCCATATCCAAGTAGAACTTCACAAACAAAATAACATCAACAAATAAATACAAATACTTCAAATCTTGTCACATTATTTCCAAGAGCTTTCGAATACAAAACCTGCTGTAGACCGAGTGGGCCTAAGGGCCTCAGTCCAGCCTCAATTTCATCCCAGAAATTCTGATCTTCGGAGAACCAAAGAATGACAGTTTCGGTGAGCCTCATCAATAGCATGGTTATAAACCTCTCTCTCCCCACAAACATATCCGATGCTATGCTACCGATACTTGTCAGCTTATTAAATAAGTCCTGTAATCATAATTTTCTTGATTAAATACTGTAAAGAGAACACAACTATCTGTTAGGCCAGCCGCCTTATTTGAAAAAAAAATAATAAAATAATATTATATAATATTTATTTTATATATATAAAGGAAAAAGAAAACTCTTAAAGATAAAGAATGAGCGGCCCATATCAACTGGCGGTGCGACGGATTCCTGGCCATCGGTTTCGAGCGGTCCAGAACTGAGCGACGCGGCGGATTCCTGGCCACCGATTTTGAGTGGTCCAGAAGAGCTGAAGACATCTATAAATAGGCTGAGGATTCTTCAGTTATATCATCCCAAATCAAGTGAGAAGCATTCAGTGCTAGAGAAAAATAGAGAGAAACTTATCAGGGTCGATAAGGGTGAGAGCGGGTTTTAGTTTTACTCGGGTAGTTGGGAATAGGTACAAATATATTACCCGGGTGGGTAAAGGGTCTCGAGTTTTGGTTTAAACACGAGTGTTAGTTTGTACGCTATAATATTCTCAATATAGTAAAGCGGGTGCTCTCCGTGGAGGTAGGCGGTATTGGCCGAACCACGTAAAAATCTCGTGTTCTCTATCAGCGTCATTTCAGCTTCATATTGTCCAAACAAAATAATCGTGGGTCCAAAATCAACATTCCGCTGGACCCGAAATATTATTGCTCAAATCCCAACAAGTGGTATCAGAGCCAAGCCTAATTGATATTCTGAGTATGCTCTGTGGTTGCAGCTTTGTCTTATCTTCCACATCAGAAAAGATATCAAGAAGGTCTGGTTAGGGGGGAGCCAGTGTTGGGCCAAAGCTGTTCAATTTCTGCAAGGATAATGGCGACGGAAAGCAGTTTCAAAGTCGGCAATTTGATGGTATGGGGAGTTTCACTCTGTGGCAGAGACGAGTGAAGGATATCCTTGTTCACCAAGGTCTGGCTAAGGCTTTGAAAGAGAATACGACAAAGCCGGAGAAAATGACGAAAGAAGACTGGGAGGATTTGGGATCAAGATGTGTCAGCACAATCTGTTTGTACATTGCGGATAACATTATCAACAATGTTGTCAATGAGGATTCTGCACCATACTTGTGGGCGAAGTTGGAGGAGTTGCACCTCGGAAAAAACTTAACCACAAAGTTAGATCTGAAGCGGGAGCTGTACCGGCTGAAGATGGAGGAAGGTGGGAATCTCATGGATCATATAAGCGTGTTCAACGGACTTGTGGATCAGCTTCTAAAAGTTGATGTAAAATTGGAGGAAGAAGATAAGGCCCTTTTACTTCTTAACTCGCTTTCTGATTCTTATGATAATTTGGTCACAACCATCTTGTATGGAAAGACGACGGTGAAGATGGTGGATGTGCAGTCAACTCTTTTGACGCATGAAAAGAGGAGACGTTCAAATTATGGGGATAGCCAAAATTCAACGTTGGCTATACACGGAGAGAATCGTAGAGGAAGGTTCAATGCCAGAGAATTTGGAGGTAGCAGCAGGTCCAAATCAAATAATGGAGGAAAGGGCTTCGTGTGCTACAAGTGTGGTGAGTCGGGACATCAAGAGGAATTGTCCGACTTAGAGGAAGGACAAGAACGGCGAGAAAAATTCCACAACTATGATAGCACATGATACGAATGATGTTGTAGATGTTCTCACAGCCGACAATGATGGCGCTTTCTCTCAGGATGAATGGATATTAGATTCGGGGTCGAAGTATCATATTTGCTCCGAAAGAAAATATTTTGATACGTTCTAGAAGATAAGAAGAGGTTCGGTTTCCATGGCTGATGGATACCGTCATGTGGTTCATGGTGTTGGAACTGTGAAGATCAAAATGACTGACGGAGCGGTGCGGGCTTTGGGTGGTGTGATCTTTGTCCCAGAGTTACGGAAGAATATAATATCCTTGAGCAAGTTAGATTCCAAGGGCTATGGGAGTTTCATAGCAGGGGAGTCTGTAAAATCACACGTGGCGGAAAAGTCCTACTGAAGAGAGTAGAGCGTGGAGGTTTGTATCGTCTGGACGAGAGTGTTACTCCAACTTCGATGGGTTCACGAAAATTGCGCGCGTGTGGTGGAAAGGCAGACGGTCGTGATAAGGGAAGTCCTGATGGAGAAAGGGTTACATCGAAGTCCCTCTTCAGAATCGACAGGTAGAGTCGGTTCGGCAGCTGCACATCGGATTGGCCGCTGGTGAATCAAGTTGGTAGGACCTGAATTTTTGATTCGGATGTGTAACTGGTACAAGGAAGGCCAATGGACGTTTGTGGTAATTACGAATGGGGTACTCTCAGACAGACTCGCTGTGATGAATGCTTGACGGTGCTGAAGACGATGTCGGGTAGGTGTCGAATGCGGCTGGCGGGGGAGAATTGTTAGGCCAGCCGCCTTATTTGAAAAAAAAATAATAAAATAATATTATATAATATTATAATATTAGTTTATATATATAAAGGAAAAAGAAACTCTTAAAGATAAAGAATGAGCGGCCTATATCAACTGGCGGCGCGACGGATTCCTGGCCATCGGTTTCGAGCGGTCCAGAACTGAGCGACGCGGCGGATTCCTGGCCACCGGTTTTGAGTGGTCCAGAAGAGCTAAAGACATCTATAAATAGGCTGAGGATTCTTCAGTTATTATCATCCCAAATCAAGTGAGAAGCATTTAGTGCATGAGAAAAATAGATAGAAACTTATCAGGGTCGATACGGGTGAGAGCGGGTTTTAGTTTTACTCGGGTAGTTGGGAATAGGTACAAATATATTACCCGGGTGGGTAAAGGATCTCGAGTTTTGGTTTAAACACGAGTGTTAGTTTGTACGCTGTAATATTCTCAATATAGTAAAGCGGGTGCTCTCCGTGGAGGTAGGCGGTATTGGCCGAACCACGTAAAAATCTCGTGTTCTCTATCGGCGTCATTTCAGTTTCATATTGTCCAAAATCAACATTCCGATGCACCCGAAATATTATCGCTCAAATCCCAACACTATCTGTCTTTGTTTCTGATATGTGTGTACTACTACCTACCTGGTAAATGGGAGATGGGAACCATTCGGGCTGTTGTTCGCTATCATCCATGGAAAGATACATCTCTGCGCTAAGCCTAACGCCTCCATCTTCTGTAAAGATCAGTTCGAGCGCATGTTGTCTGCAGAAGCTATCCCTCAACTGATCGACCAATCTCTGAAGCCTTCTCTTCAGCTCTCTTTGTTCTTGAGGACGGTTGCTGCTTCTCATATCGGTCGACGATGCTTTTCTTGACTGAGGATCAACGCTTAGATTTGAAGGCGAAAGCTTGGATATGGCACGTGGGAGAAGCTCGTCTGCTAATATCAAAGCATTGGCCAGCAACGCTATCTGCTGAGATTCAGATTCTGCTAGCTTGACTATCCTTCTCACCAGCCCTTCAAGGTTTTCGGCTTCAGTCGAATTGGGAAGTGCGCTGATCATCATGTTTATGTAAGAGTTGAATGACTGTACTACGCCTTCTTGGGATTGTTCGGATAGCTGTAAGATCTCCAGCGAGCCGATGTCTTCACAGAGTTCCTGCGTAAGAACATAAAAGAAGATCAGAACTCCGCATAAAAAAATGGATCTTTATCATCAATATCAACCTGAACCATGGTGTTGAATCTGTGAGCACTGCTCGAAAGCTTCTGCTGGGACATAACGCTGCTATTACCAATCGCATTGTTACCCCACGAACGGCCCCCAGTTTGCGGGTAGGTAAGGGACCAACCGTCTGAGGCAGCAATAGCAGAAGTACAAAGATCGATCCTTTTCAAGTTAGCGCCCAACGCCTGTTCGACGAAAGGCCTGAATATCCTCAGCAGCTTAGGACAGAGAGCCAACCCTCGATCTTCTAACAGCAAACAGTGTCCCAAGCTTATGTGGACGCACTCAGACACCATTCTCAGGCAGCCCGAAGCTGCAGGTGCGGCGATGACGTTCTTCCTTACATGGGATGCGAAGAATTCAGTTTCATTGATGGCCCACGTCACCATCTCCGAGGTAAAAGCTGGTTCTTCCCCGAAAATGGCAGAAGAATCGCTCAAGGCTTGTGCTATCGTGGAGAAGACTAACTGGGAAAGGGAAGTGGTGTAAACCGTCCCATGGGAAGCATTCGCAGGGTGAATGCTCTGCATATTTTTCTGCAACTTCTGATGGTGGGCTTTGAGCAGCAAGTTATGAGCTCGCGGACCATCGCCGAGCCTCTTCATGGCTTGAACCGAAGAACGAAGCTCGAGCCCATTCGCAGACGGCTGGCACGTAGCCTCGGCGAGTTGGTCTGCTAATTTCTGGCGATTTTCCGTGATTGTGCTCTGTAATGAGACTAAGGCTGAGGTGGACAGAGATCTGTGCTTTCTTGCCTCTTCTAAGACGCCCTCCCCTTCGTTTAACGCTGTAAGAGTTTCGTCCACTCTCTTCTCTGCTAGCAAGATTTCGAGGTTTTCGAGGTATTCGGACAGCCATTTGTCGAACTTCGTGGGCTCTCTGTCTTCGAAGTGGATGGATTCTTCGCCGCCGGCGCAGTCCTTATTTCTGCTGTCTAAGGTTTCGATTCTTACGCCATCTGCTACTTTGTGTATGATGTTTGCACGCGCCGACAAGAGGTTCTTTAAGGATACTAACTCGCCTTCAAGATCAGATATTTCCCTCGACGTCCTAAGAAGTAAAGAAACACAGTTTAGTTACAAAAGAGAGCGAGTTATAGATATCAGATATCTTCTTAATACCTTATGAAAGAAGCGTAATTTGCGTAGACATTTTTGCGCATTTCTTCTGCGGAAGCTTTCTTCAGGCCCACTAGGTGAAAGCAGAGGTGCCTAATTTCCTGCGAAAAAAATCACGAGGATTCAATCTAATCCATTACGCAGATGTAATCATTTTTAAACCTTTGAAAAGAGGGAAGAAATCCAGCATTACCTTTTCGCTCATTGCGCCGCAGTTTTTGGTGACGTAGGACTGAGGATCGAAGGCGGAGGCTTTGAAGGATTTGAGCCTTTCGCTGAGCGATTGCTCGGCTTCGAAATTCATGGAGTCGGAATCTTTGCTCGACGAAAATGATCCGTGATCCATTGTTTATTACCACAGTTTTTCCTTCTGTTCTTTCTTTCTCCTTTGTATTATGTGCATGTGTGTGAAGAATTTATCTATAAGCTCGATTGCATGTTATACGTTTGATCACTGAAAGGTTATTACAGAGGAATTAGCGGGTCGGATCCAATCCATTGTTAGAAGGAAGATGGACAGCAGCAATTCACAACTATTGTGGTTTGATTTTTTCGTTTTTTGAAGTTATTTTTCTCGGATTTGATATGAAAATGAACTAACTACATACAATTCGGTCAGATTGGATTATGGAGAATTATGTGGCATGTGTCGTGGAGAGAGACTAGTTAGTTCAGCTCTGTTATTAATTAGCATGGCACTTAATTAATTAATCGATTAAATTTTAACTAATCGGAGAATTATGTTTGTGCTAAAATATAATGTGTTATTTTAATTTCAATTTGATATTTTATAATTTGTAATGTTTAGTAGATAAAGTATAATTTTAAATAGATAAAAGGAAAATAATGTGTAAGGTATAAGTACAATAAATTAAAATAGATGGGTTAAATATTAAAATAGTAACTATAAATAGAAAAAGACAACTTAAAATTTTTTTTTTGACAGAAGTGACAATTATAGTCACTCTCACCCTTACGGCTCGTTTGATACGTGTGTTTATATGGGTAATAGATGTGTATGATAAAATTATATAATGTTTGATACGTGTGTATGCATATACCTGCCTTGTATAGCAAAGTCCACCCCATACACGCAAAATGCTCGTCTGCCAGGTATAGAAATACCCAGCTCAGAGATGGGTATGCCATTACATATGTCTTAATCCCAAATTTTATCCCTGCCTTCGTCGTTCAATTTCGCCCCAATTAACCCTCCCAATCTGCTCAACAGAGGGAACGCCCATCTCCGGAGCAGTGGTCGACGGACCTCACCGTGCCTGCGTTGTCGCTCTACGTCGCCCATACCCATCGTCCGCCCATCGCCCCTCGTCGCCATCGAAGTCCAGCAACCACAAATGAGGGGATCGACTTGACGACGCCCAAGTGAAGCTTGAAATCGGGAACTTAGGGCGATGAAGCTCGGGTCTGCGTTGTCTGTAGTCTAATTTCAGTTCTAACATTGATGAAATGGAAAATTTCAGTTCTGCTGTAGAAGACGTGAATGGTAGGTAGGTAGAAGACGATGATTGAAGCTTTTGTATTTTCTTATACCTTTATTTTTTTAAAGGGCAAAAAGGTCATTCATTTTATTTAACAAATTTCATACCTAGTTCAAACATACATATCAAACAATATCCATATCATTACCCAAATAATTAAAACCCACGTATCAAACATGTTAAAATACAATATCAACAAAATCCATGTATAGCCATACACAAATAACTTCTACTCATGTAATTCATAAACATCGATATCAAACGAGCCCTTAATGTAATAGAATATATACAAACAAGAATTTAAGAGAAGACTGTTCAACCTAGACGATGTCGGACCTACGGATCATGGAAGGTTACTTGTACATATGCTAGTGCAGTACCATGCGTAGGTTACTTGTAGTATCATTTTTTCGTACCACGTTTATAATTATCGAAAACACGTAGATTATTGTGCAAATAAGGCATGCGAATTTCCAAAATACGTCACATAATAGAATTAAACACACTGTAACATAAAATATAAACACTAACTTTCAATCGATCAAATTATGGACTATGTAGTACAATGTTCTTGCTAGTATCATAATAAGCAAAAAAAATTGGGTTTTCAACGTAATAATCCCTAATTCTAAACCCACCAATATTGATGCCAAATCATCAATAAAGTACTTATAACTATGGTAGCATTGTCACGGACTAAAAATAATTCGGACGGCGTCGAAAAATTCCTACCCAAATTTGTAGTACCAACATACATATGTTTGTAGTACCAACATATAGATGAGTGTGGTACCATATCGTACCCTACTGTAGTACCATACGTAGGTTACTTGTAGTATCTTTTCGTACCACGTTATCTATCGAGACTCCTACCCTAAAAATGCTTGTAGTACCAATATACAGATGTTTGTAGTACCGATGTACAGATGTTCGTAGTACCATAATACATGCTAGTGTAGTATCATGCGTAGGTTCCTTGTAGTATCATTTTTCGTACTATATTTTTAATTATCGAAAACACGTAGATTATTGTGCAAATAAGGCATGCGAACTTCCAAAATACGTCACTTAATAGAAGTAAACACACGGTGACATATAATATAGACACTAACTATCAATCGATCAAAAATCTTGACTATGTAGTAAGATGTTCTTGCTATTATCATAATAAGTAGAAAAAAGTTGGGTTTTCAACGTAATAATCCCTAATTCTAAATCCACAAATATTGATGCCAAATCATAAGTAAAGTATTTATAACTATGGTAACATAGTCACAGAATAAAAATAATTCGGATGGCGTCGAAAAATTACCCAAATTTGTATTACCAGCATACATATGTTTGTAGTACCAACACATAGTTGGGTGTGGTACCATATCGTAACCTACTATAGTACCATACGTAGGTTACTTGTAGTATCTTTCCGTACCACATGTTATCTATCGAGACTCCTACCCAAAAAATGCTCGTAGTACCAATATACAAATATTTGTAGTACCGATGTACAGATGTTCGTAGTACCATAACATATGCTAGTGTATTATCATGCATAGGTTCCTTGTAGTATCTTTTTTCGTACTACATTTTTAATTATCGAGAACACGTAGATTATTGTGCAAATAAGGCATGCAAACTTCCAAAATACGTCACATAATAGAATTAAACACACGGTAACATAAAATATAGACACTAACTTTCAATCGATCAAAAATCTTGACTATGCAGTAAAATGTTCTTGCTAGTATCATAATAGGTAGAAAAGAAAGTTTGGTTTTCAGCGTAATAACCCTAATTCTAAATATTACCCACCAATATTGATGCCAAATCATCAGTAAAGTATTTATAACTATGGTAACATAGTCACGACTAAAAATAATTCGGACAGCGTCGAAAATTTCCTACCCAAATTCGTAGTACCAACTCGCAGTACCAACATATAGATGGTGTGGTACCATATCGTAAGCTACTGTAGTACCATACGTAGAGTACTTGTAGTATCTTTCCGTACCACGTGTTTATCTATCGAGACTCCTACCCTAAAAATGCTTGTAGTACCAATATACAGATGTTTGTAGTACCGATATACAGATGCTCGTAGTACCATAACATATGCTAGTGTAGTACCATGTGTTGGTTACTTGTAATATTATTTTCGTACCACGTTTTTAATTATCGAAAACACCTAGATTATTGTGCAAATAAGGCATGCGAACTTCCAAAATATGTCACATAATAGAATTAAACACACGGTAACATGAAATATAGACATTAACTTTCAATCGATCAAAAATCTTGCCTATGTAGTAAGATGTTCGTGCTAGTATCATAATAAGTAGAAAGGAAAGATGGGTTTTCAACGTAATAATCCCTCATTCTAAATATTAACCCACCAATATTGATGTCAAATCATCAATAAAGTATTTACAACTATGGTAACATAGTCACGGACCAAAAATAATTCGGACGGCGGTGAAAATCCGTACTCAAATTTGTAGTACCAATACACATGTGTTTGGAGTACCAATAAATAGATATTCGTGGTATTATACCTTTAGCTAGTGTTATGCAGGTTCCTTGTAGTATCTTCCCGTTCCATGTGTTTAACTATCGAAACTTCTACCGTAACTTGTAGTATCAATATACATATGTTTGTAGTACCAACAGATAGATGTTCGTGGTACCATGTATAAGACAGTGTAGTACCATAGGCATGTTACGTAGTATCTTCCCGTACCATGTGTTTTAACTATTGAAACTCCTACCGTAACTTGTAGTACCAATATACATATATTTGCAGTACCAACAGATAGATGTTTGTGGTACCATATATAATAAGATTGTGTAGTACCATGTGCATGTTACTTGTAGTATCTTCCCGTACCATGTGTTTTAACTATCGAAACTCCTACCGTAACTAGTATTACCAACATACATATATTTGTGGTACCGTTTTGTAGATGTTTGTGGTACATATAATAAGCTGGTGTTGTACCATGAGTAGGTTACTTGTAGTATTTTTTTACATACCATGTTTTTAATTATCGAAAGCGCGTAGATTATGGTGCAAATAAGGCATGTCAACTTAAAAATATGGCACATAATAAAATTAAACATACGGTAAAATAATTTGATGTTCTTACAAGTATCGTAATAAGTGAAAAAAAGTTCGGGTTTCAACGTAATAATCCCTAATTAACATTAACCCATCAATATTTATATCAAATCATCAGTAAAGTATTTGTAACTATGGTAACATAGTCGCGGACCAAAAAAAATTTGGACGGTGTCGAAAAATTCGTACCCAAATTTGTTGTACCAATACACATGTGTTTGTAGTACCAATAGATAGATTTTAGTGGTACCATATCATAAGCTAGAGTAGTACCATACGTAGGTTACTTGTAGTATCTTTCTGTACCAGGTGTTTATTCATCCAACAATAGTATTGATATCAATATCATCATCCACCAACAATATTACTATCAAACATATCGACAATATTAATATCATTTAACCACCAACATCGTAATAAAGAACATATCGACGTAAGAATGTGCGCTAACCTATCGGTAACATACCGAGAAAAGAATGTACCATGACCTATCGTTTCATCCACCAAAGACATTTGTAGACAACATAGCTTCGTATAATAGGACCTGTAAAACGACGAATAGTTACCATATTATACTGCTAGAAAGCTTCAAAATGTACTTTCATAGAAGCAATGCGGGTACTGTAATTCAACATACTTTGTTACTGCATATAATAGATTGCTTTAACCAATAAATTAGCAAAATTTTATCCAAATACTAACCTCCCTCGACACCCACAATATGCTAATCGTAGAAAACATGAGAAAAATTCAACTTTTTAACAGCCCGACAGCCAAATCGCAACACCCACAGCTCGATACCCATAACAAAATACCCAATTTAGGTCAATGCCACTGCCACAAACGTTCATAATACACCTTAACGGAGTGTTTTCTAACTCAAATTCGTCCGATCGATGTCAAGAATTTGAATGGGGGTAACCCACAGTGAAAAAAAACAACA